>CAKOAT010052710.1:34758-142314 GCA_932364175.1 Eruca vesicaria subsp. sativa
AACCTCCGTTGGGCTGGTTTGGTCTTGGATCTTCAATTGCACCATGTCTTCAATCAGTAGTTGCATCTGGCCGGTTTGGTCGTCTTGATCAAGAATTTGCTGGACTGCTTTGGAGAAACCCTCTCGTAGTGCTCTTGTTCCACTCCTGGTCGTTGGGCCTCGCCTGATCACGGGAACCTCTACTTGGATGGCCTCATCACTTTCCTTCAGTACTTGGTGTGTCAAGTTCAAGAATGTTGACTTGTTCCTTGAGCATTGCTTTGTCTTTGAACAGCTGCAAATTTTCAAGACTTAGCTCTGTAAATTTGTCAAAGAGACTCTTGAACTCTGACTTCAGATCCAAGTCTTTCTTCTCGTCATCATTATCTGAATCTGAGTCTGAACTTGAAGATATATCTTGAGTGTCATCTTGTTCTACACGAGCAACAAAGTTAAGCATTAATTCTTCATCATCACTCTCGCTTTCTGATTCGGTATCACTGAAGGACAGGAGAGCTTTATATTTCTTCAGATTGTTAGGACACTCACTCCTTGTATGTCCAAAACCCTTACACTCAATGCACTTAAGCTCTTTTCTTTTGGCTAGAGGACACTCGCTCCGAAAGTGACGTAAACCTTCACATTCATGACATTTTAAGTCTTTCTTGCGATTTCCTCTTCCAGATTCACTTATGTTTTGCTGTCCAAAGGAACGATCCCCTTCTCTTCCTTGAAACCGGTTGTTATCACGATAGTTCCCCTTTTCAACTCTTTTGATCATCTTGTTGAAATTCTTAGCCATAAGACTCATGTTCTCTTCAATACGCTTCACTCTATCTTCTTCTTTGGTTTCTGCTGTGAAAGAAATTCCTTTCTGTCCCTTAGTTGTCTCTTCACTTCGTTCCAAATCATGTACCTTCAGAATTCCAGCCAACTGATCAAACTTCATTTCGTCATTATTCACAGCAATCTTAAGAACTGCCTTGTATGCTTCAAATCTAGGATGGAGACATCGCAATAATTTCTTCACAAGTTTCTTCTCATTATACTTCTTACCCAAGACAGAAGCTTCATTAGCTATAGAGCTGATTTTGGAAATGAAACTTCCTATCGATTCATTATCCTCCATTCTCAGGTTCTCAAACCTTGAGGCGAGATGATCAATTCTGGTCCTTCTTACACTTGTGTTTCCCTCAAAGTGATTAATAAGAGTATCTCATGCTTCTTTAGCAGATTCACATCCTTGAATGATCTTAAACTGATCAAGGTCAACAGTAGAAAAGATTGTAGTGAGTGCCTTTGAGTTGAATTTTGACGCAGCTTTATCAGAGTCAGTCCATCTCTCCTTTGGCATAGGTGCTATAGACTTGTCTTCCATTACCATAGTAGGTGCAGTCCATCCTTGTTCAACAGCAGTCCAAGAATCCTCGTCAATAGCTTGTATGATGTGCCGCATCCTTTCCTTCCAGTGTCCAAAGTTTCCTTCATCGAGCATGATTGGCTTTTGCAAAGCCACGAGTTCTTTCATGGTTTCCATGACTGTCGCAGGATCTCAACCTGTGAGTAGACGTGCAAGTCTACGGAGGTGACCCGCTCTGATACCAAATGAAATTTCGTATGGATACCAGAATAGAACAACTTGAGCAAATCCAAGAAAACTAACTTGCTTTATTAAGAATCACTTAAACAATCTCACAAGATCTGTTTAATCCAGTTTACTCAACGTCACAGCATGACTTGAGACGGACCAATTCTTAATCTACCCAATGCACAGCGGTCGAGACAGACCTGACCACTTGCTTACACAGAATCGCAGCTTAGAACACTGAAGCTCGATAATCCCAAAATTCCCAAAAGCCGTAACCTAGCAAATGAACTCTATCACCAATATATACTCATGTATCCTAATGTGATAAGCAAAGATTCTCCCAATATTTTCTTGTTTTTTGCCAAACAAACATCCTAGAATCTTGGGTCATTATCTTCCAAACGTCTCCCTTGTATTTCGCTCCATGTGTAACACACTCTCCACTTTGTGTGACACATCAGCCTTATGCTCAAACAAACTTGAGCTCACTTTCGTGTAACACAGTCTCCTATCTGTGTGACACACTAATCATCACGCTCAGAAACCTGAGCTTACAAAGGGTCCCTCAATCCCTAAGATGCTTCCAAAACTCTAAATGATGGTTAATATGATAGACAACATATTAAGGAAGGAGTGTAAGGATCGGTTGTGGTGTCTGAGGTTAATTTTATTTATATTTGAAATAAGCTCGTCGAGCATCAGGTCTTTGTCTTATGTGTTTTGGTGTTTTGCTTGTTTTCCCTGTTTGAGATGTGCCCGGTCCTGGGTGATTATGGCATGAAATAAAAATATTTTATTTGGTTAGTGCTTTACTCTTGGTCATTGGAGGGGAGGTTGTGGGTATTTGTGGTTTCATATACAAATAATTAAGGTGCCGGTTAGGATCAATTTATTCAGGCAAGGAAGAAATTTGGGTGTTTTATGGAATTTTTATGTTACGATATATGTTTGATCTATTCGTGGGGTGGATTTTCAGGTCATAAAACTTTTACTCTTATTTATCACTTCCCCGAGTGTAGAGTGAGTTATTTGCGCTGGTTGCTGGTTTTTGTGTGACCTGACTTTCGAGTGCTCTTTGGTAGGTGGTTGGGTTGCGGACTGTAGCAGGTATCAAGTTGGTATTTTGTTGTCTCGTGGTCTTTCTGGTCTCTTTAAACCAGTGCTCAAGATCAATCAAGGGCTTAGGAAAGGTTGGTGAATGGGTTGCAAGGTCGGGCAGGATATGGTCCTATTCTTTGGTCATTATTCCTCTGGTGAAGAACATATTAATAGCTTGAATCAGCGAACAAACAGCATCTACTACCATGCTTACACTGCTTTCTTAAGCGAGTAAATTGTGGTTTGGTATCTGGTTTTAGCTATTTTAATTCTAATAAGCTTTATGACCTTTTGTTGTTTCATGGTTTTATTATGTGGTGTTTGTCTCCGTTATGATTTTTATTTGTTCGGATTAAGATCATATTATGGGATTTTCCAATGGAATTTAGGGATTTTATGGTGTTGGTGGTTTTTATTTCTCTGTTTCTGGAAAAAGTATAGATGGTTTATGTGGAACGTTGATTATTGGTTTCAAGGCTTGCTGAGATATAAGAATGCTCCGGTTTATATTTGGTACAGAGGTTGTGTAGTAGATTATGAACAAAAAAGTAAACATATTGGGCTGTCTTAGGATATCTTTATATTTTACCTTAACATACTAGGGTGTTATCTTTCTGTGTGGTTTGTCAAATTGTATATGGAGAGATCACGAATGCAGGAGGCGTATAATTTCAGGTGGTTTCAGCTGTGGGTCTCCCTAAACCCTTGCAATAAAAAAGGAAAAGTTTGGAATGGGTATAAGGATTACAAGGGGTCGAAAGGACAGACCACCATAGGGAGCATATGGATTTATCCTAATTTAGTAAGCAACGAGTATCGCAATGTGAAACTATGTTTGACATACTACCAGAACAAGATATCAATTGGGAGTAATATATATTTTTCAAGGGTCTCATTATACCCGTTTCCGCTATTCCCAGGAGCAACCTGTATATTATTTTTTCCATGAGAGTGTTAAGCTGGAATTCTAGAGGAATGGGAAGTAAATGGACAATTAACTATCACGGGGAAATATGGCGCAAATATAAAGCAGATTTTCTGTTTTTATCGGAAACAAAACAACATTTTGATTTTGTACAAGGTTTTCAAGCATATTTTGGATATGAGAATTTGGTTACGGTAGATCAAGTTGGAAGGAGTGGGGGTCTCGTTCTTTTCTACAACAATGAGTATCAAGTAAAGATCTTATACTCAAGTAATCGGAAGATTGATGTGGAAGCAGTGGCGATGGGAAAAAAAGGTTTTCCTTACTTTTGTGTATGGAGATTCGGTACAAGATTTACGCGAGCAAGTATGGGGACGCTTAACTCGTTATGGGTTAGCAAGACGGTTGAACCGTGCGATGTAGGCCCAGAGAGGTTTGGCCTGTGCTGGAGTACTTCGTAGAGATCATCGGAATTCTTATCCAGGTTCCGATCTGCTCTACGAACTTGTCGCTGAGTTCTGCGAATGATCTTATGGAATTCGTAGGGTGGTTGATGTACCACTGGAGAGAAGGGCCGGTCAGGGTTGAGCCAAAGCCCCTGCACATGGCAGCTGTTATGGTTTTTTTGTGTAGGGTCGTTTTAGTACTACAGAACACAAGAAGGGTTGTGTGAACAGAGAGAAACCGTGAGTGTTCGTATGAAAAAAGGAGAAATCAAAGGTATTTATGTGAAATAAGCAAGAAATAGGTAGAGAAAGAGAGATCTTATTGATTATTCGAAGGGAGTGTGGGAACCGAAATTCACCCCTGTCGATTTTAATAAATTTAGGAACTTAGAGTAAACCCAAATTTCCCAGAGGACCCGGCTATCTGCAGAACCGCACACAAGTATCAAGAACCCGATTTAAAAGAAAGTAAAAAGATGTAAAAGAAAACGAGATTGAGAGCAAGAAGGATCTTATACCGAATTCACGTAAGAGTGGTACAACAAGAGTAGCCTTAGCTGCGTGAGCCGTCGGTAAGATTCCTAACCCTAGCAATCTAAGACTAAAACCCTAGTTGAGACGCAGCTCGATAACAAAAACGGAAATATTCCTAAGTGCTAAGTTTGGTAGTGAAAGCTCTGAAAACACGTCCTTTGCTTCTGTCCTCTGCCTTCTGCTTATATACTCCCTCCTTTAGGCGGTTTAGTCCTTCATTTTCACCCAGATTTGAATGTTGGTGTCAAAATCAGTTATGACGGAATCAATGGCTAAAAGTCCTCGCATGAAAATATGTTTTATAAATCTCGAGAAGTCGTTTTATAAAACTCGATAAGTCATTTTATAAAACACGAGAAGTCATTTTATAAAACTCGATAAGCCGTTTTATAAAACTCAAGAAGTCGTTTTATAAAACTAGATAAGTCATTTTATAAAACTCGAGAAGTCGTTTTATAAAACTCGATAAGCCGTTTATAAAACTCAAGAAGTCGTTTTATAAAACTCGAGAAGTCGTTTTATAAAACTTGACAAGTCGTTATATAAAACTCGAGAAGGCGTTTTATAAAACTCTAGAAATCGTTTTATAAACAAAGGAAACCCGCGGAAAACTTGGAAATCGTTATCTCAGAAGAACGAAACGAACGCCGATTACACGATCGCCCGAGTTAAGCACAAAACCACGAAAAACCGCATTGATATCACTCAAATTACCCTAAGGAGTGAATTACTCTCATCAAAAGAGGTTCAATGGTAGTACTTAGGGATCGAATCCACAGAGACTCTAGGATTACAGAACAGATTATTTAGTTTTCGAAATAAAGCCAGACAGCAAGTCTTAAACAGTAACTTAAAAGATGAGCAAGTATTTGCTCGATTGGTTGATTGATTGCTAAGAGGAAAGAAGGTAGCTAGACTTAGGTATTTTCTCAGGTATGACAAAAATGCAAGTTATAAAGGGTTTTTATTGTTCATAGTTCAGGATTTAAACTTTTAAGGTTTTAAATCTAAAGGATTAACTCACACTGGCCTCGGGTCAACAACTATCGTTCGATGACCATGAGAAGGTATTGATCGATATTCAGTCGAATCATCGATCGATGACTCTTTGCCATATCGGTCGACAAGATGATTATCTCGTCGAGCGATATTGCTTTCAGGGAGTTATAATAATAATCTTGGAACGGTTCTCTAGTCTTCACTCAGTTTACTTAGATTTCAGGTAATTGCCAAGTTCTCACTTGTCTATATTGATCCTAAAATCAAAAATAAGGGTGATCAATCGTTATCATTAGCATTTATGATGACTAGATGAAGAACTATATTTAAACACCCTAGTAATGGATTATTCAATGCATGAGTCAACCTTAATGAGAAATCTAAATCTAACAAGAGAGACTACTAAAACATATTCATGAGAGACAAAGTCATAATGGTTTGAATAATGCTTTAAAGATAGTAATAGCAAGAGAAACAGTAAAGAGATAAGTAAAGCAAAAGAGTTCAAGATCTTCTCTAGATTTGTAGTTTAGATCTCTCTCTCTACTCCTCAGCTCTTCTCAAAGTGTAGCTAGATGCCTCTCTCCAAATTAGGTCTAAAAAGATCTCTCTAGAGAAGTATGTCTAAACTAGTACAAAACCCTCATAATATAGCCTAAAAGGCGGCCAGGGACTTAAAGTGTAATTATTAAAACTCTTGTGAAGCAATTAGGGCTTCTAATCTTTATTTAATCACTTGGAGGACTTATGTATTGATCGATGGTGAATGTCTTCAATCGATCGATACGGGTAATGTTTCATCGGTCGATTGTTCTCAACGTACGTCGGTCGATATCTTTAACATCGTTTTGCTCATGTCTTCATAAAGTCTCCATTTTAGCTCCATAATAGCTAGTTTACACCAATGAGTACCTGAACCTGTAAAAGCTCTAAAAAGACAGTAGAAGTATCCTTTTGTTTCCAAAAACATATATAAATCATGGTTGAAAGTGGGTAAAATCCATGACATATCAACTCCCCCAGACTTATCATTTTGCTTTTCCTCAAGCAAATAATAGGGCACTGGTCTAGAAAAGGTTTAAAAGGCAGAAGCTCCTGTAATTCTAAACTTAGAACCATCACCTCTTTACTTATCTCAAGCCAGTTCATATATCTATCAATCTTAGAAGTACATCACACCATATCCTAGCTTAGCAACCAAATTCAACTAGCCAACAACTTAATGATCTTGTTTGTCTATCCCCTAGGCCGGTTTCATTTATGCATAAATTAAAAGTGTAGGCTTTACCTTGGTATGTGGCGCCGGTCTTCTCTCGGTCATCGGGATGCATTTTGATCTGGTTATATCTGGAGAAGGCGTCCATAAAGGTGAGGAGTTTGTTGCCGGCTGTTGATTCGACCAACTGATCGATGTGCGTGAGAGTAAAACTATCCTTCGGAAAAGCCTTATTCAGATATGTAAAATCAACGCAAACGCGCCACTTCCCGTTCTTTTTCTTTATGACAACCAGGTTTGATAGCCATTCTGGGTATCGCACCTTGGTGATCGACCCGGCAGCGAGCAATCGCTCGACTTCTTCATTGACGGCTTTTGATCGTTCTGGACCGAGCTTCCGACGTTTCTGCTGGATGGGTTTGAAGATGGGATCGACGTTTAGCTCGTGGGAGGTGATCCTCGGGTCGATTCCCTTCATGTCCGAGGTGGTCTACGCGAAAGTTGACGTGTTTTCCTTGAGGAAGGCAATGATCGTTTGATGCATTTCATCGGAGATGAAGGCTCCTATCCGTACGATCCTGCTGGGGTCGTTATCGTCTATCTGCACTTCAAGGATCTCATTCTTTTGGGGGTATATCTTGTGAATGGGCTTAGTGACAGTGTTGACTTGAGGGATTGGTTGTTGGAGCTTGACGTTTGCGACTAGAAGATCACGCGCGGCCTGTTGGTCGCCTGATAACGTCTTGATCCGGCCGTCATTCCGGGAAACTTGACACACTGATGGTAAGTGGAGGACATTGCCTTCATCGAGTGGAGCCATGGCGTGCCGAGTATAACGTGGTAGGGTGCTTCAGTCGCAATAACGGAGAACTTGTCCATGCGAGTGACTCCGCCAGCGTAGACTGGCAGTCGGACAGTGCCGATCATTTCCTCCGATACTCCATAGAATCCAGTTAATAAGTGGTTGAATGGTTTCATGAGACAAAAGTCGGCTCCCATTTTTTCAGGGTTTTCTGAAAGATAAGATCGACCAAGCTGCCGGTGTCGATCATTACCTGTTTGAACCGAAAACGGTGTGTTTGTCGAATTCATAACAATAAAAGATTTAAGAATTGGATTCTTAAATCCTTGAGGCTTAGGAGAAATCAAACATGGAAATCAAATGAGAAATAGAAAATCAAAGAGATTTTATTAATAATAGATTCATTACATTGAATGATTACAAGTGTAAAGTGAATGTACAAATCTCTAAGAAGTGTATTTGATCTAAAAGAGTGAAGAAGAAGATCTTAAACAAAGAGGGATTGCCTCCTTATTTATAAAATGAAGAATCCTAGGGCTTCATAGTAAAATGGGTCTAACTCATTATCTGATGGGCCTTGAGAGAGAATGTAAATCCACCCCAAGCAGTAAGCCCCCCAAGTTCGTAGAGAGAGACAAAGTAAATCTCTGCGAACTTTACGAATAAGGTTCATTAGATAATGAGCTAGAAACATTCGTGCCTATGACGGTTTAGGCAAGTTTACTTTGAACTCGTGCCTAGTAAAAGGCGAGTTTTCTTTAAACTCGTGCTTAATGAAAGACAAGTTTACTAGACTAATGCCGAGATGAAGGCGAGTTTACTAAACTCGTGCCTAGTAGAAGGAGAGAGTATGTAAACTCGTGCCTAGCCAAGGATGAGTTTTTGTAAACTCGTGTCTAACAATAAGCGAGACGATTGCAAAATTGTGCCCAATAAAAAGCAAGTTCAATTTAAACTCGTGCCTAGTATACAAGTTTACCAAACTATTGCCGACCCGAAGTCTCGTGTTGAGATCGTTGTATGTCGAGCAAGTTGTTGGTTTGTATGTCCGTCAGGCTATGATGATGTCGAGAAACATGCTGGCTTGTGCCGCTTGTTCGCTTCTGACGAGCTCGCAGCTGAGAGCCGTCCTTCGAGGCATGAGGTTATGATAGTGGCAACCATTTGTTGATTCTCTTTGGTTCAACGATCGTAGTGACTCTGTCTCACGAAAAACATATCATGATTCGGGCAAGGTAAATGAAAAAAATAACCCTATGTTTCATAATTAATAAACAAGGGCTGAACTCGTTTTTGCTTAGTGTTCACAAGTTGCATATGATAGTAGTAATTTATTAATTACTAAGTAGTACGCACAGATTGCTAACAGTAAAGCAAGCAAAGATAGTTATCTCTAAGGGTTGCAAACACTTATCTTTTGAGGATGAGTTGTTGCTAGTTGTTAGAGATGAGACATTCTCTCTGAATTGATTCCTTTCAGAGTTTGAATCAGAGCTTGAAGCACGAACCATATGGTCTACAAAGAGACAAGGGAAGGAGAGATTTGAGTGCCGTCGCGGTAAGCTTGTCTTGAAGACTACGTAAAAGCTTTGTAGGATGTCCATCATGGAGGTGTGATGTGTTGCCATTATGAAGAATACCGTTCCAGCTTGAGTCTGAACTGAGTCAAAGAACTCAAGTAGCGTTTAGCTTTCAGTGGTGAGCTGATAATTGGAAACACTGAACTTGTGCTCTAGAGAGTGAGAACAACACCAATCTTCTCCTCCTTCTTCACGGCTCCTTGGTTTCCAATTGACCAGGAAGTGATGTTACTCTCCCACCTCAGCTCTAGCTTCCCTGAACCCTCCTGTGAAGGCTGTAACAACTAGACCTAGAGCTTTCACTTGCATCTTTGAGCGTCTCAAAAGCTTTCAGCTTTTGGTTCGGAAGTGAAGTTACAAAACAGAGAACCTGTTCATCTTGCTGGTCCAAACCTGTTCCAGCAACCTAGACGACTCTCCTAGAAGGTGTTCACACCAAACATGAGCCTGGAACTGAGCTGAATCTCTGAAACCATGAGCTGGGTGCAGAGAGAGAGACAATAACAGAGCTCGAAGAAGCATCTTCTTGTCTGGTTCAGAGAGTTTGTTTTCACGCATCAGCAAGAGTATGAAGTAGAGGAAAACAAACTCGTGTTCTCCTTGTCAGAAGAGTCTACGGCAAGCTCGTTCCTTTGAAGTTCTCTGGTCAGAAGCAGCTTGCATGATCACTGCCTCCTTACCACAAGCTGTCTCACATACCATCTTCATGATGTAAGTTCTCTGCATTTCATTCTCGAAACTGATTTGAGAGAAATCAAGTCTTGATCTTTGCCGCAATCTATCAAGTCTGGTAAATAACCCCTGAATGGTTGTATGAAGTTAGTCGAGTTCCAGAGATTTGCCTAGACTTATCAGATACTGCGCTTCTTTAAGCTCCATCAACGTCAAGAAGCCTGAGCTCGACTTTGCAAATGAAGCCTTGATCTTGTCTTCACTGAGGCCTTATCGGAGTGAAACAGAATCAACGAAGATACAACCAGCGTAGGTGAAGGTGCGGTGGTGACATTTGAGGAAGGAGAAGAAGCGATGCTATCAGAAGCTCTGAGTCAATTTGTCGAAAAACTGGTGTGCAGATCCGAAATCGAGAACTTTCCTGAAGCTCTCTTATGTTCTTCGATCTGGGAACAAACGAAGCCTCTCCCCATCTCCTTGCTTATAGTTTTTGAGAAAGCTCTGAACAGTACTCGGATGCGTCATGTTTTTCTTAGCCCACCAAGTGTTCGATGAAAATCCCACAAGAATTATCAAGCTTCACTCGGACTTGAGTCTTCGGTTGGCTTCATGAGAAACCTTCATCCCTTCTCTTGAAACCATCAGAGCATGTCGAGATCTCCCTTTGTCTGACTGGAAGCTCGAGAAAGCTTCTCTCTTTTTTTTTTGTCTTTAAACCACCGTGGTTTTCCGAGGAAGAAGAAAGAGTCCCTTTGTCGGATTGGAAGCATGCCGTGAAGCTTCATCTTTTTTATTTTTGATTTTTGTTTTTGTTTGGAAGCATACCTCAACTCTTCATCGGTTCCTCGGCTGCTCCTTGTCAGCAGACGAGTCTCCCTTCTCTTGCGCTTTTGGAGCGGTTTCCTCGGTAGTCATCTTCTGCTTGGCTCGTGGAGTTTTACCCTGAGACTTCTGAGCCTTCTTGTCTTTATTTGTACTCCAGTTGTTGCTCTTCGGCTTTGCTTTGGGAGGCTCAATCTCCAATTTTCCGCTGGCGAGAGACGAGAGGAATTGCTCATATAAGATTTTACACTCCTTCATGTCGTGCTTCTTGCTCTTGTGATACGAGCAGTATTTCTCTGGTTCCGCGGGATTCGACCCTGACGCTTCGGGTGTACCTGAGGTCTTTTGCTCGCTATCAGCCCTGTCCCAATGGTTCCATCCATTACCTCAGACCACGACTGTGGAACCCGGGAGGTCGTCCTCGTTGACCATGTAAACAAAACTTTTCTTTGGATTCGGTTTGTCGCTGGGGGCATGCTGTCATGGCTCCGAACGGGTATCGCTATTCTTAGTCGGCGCTTGTTTCGTCGCGTTTGACTTGCTGATGATTCCTTTGGTATCTTCTTTCGTGCGGATGAAGTTGTTGGATCGAGCAATGGCGTCGGATAAGGACTTAATCGGATGACGGTACAGGTCGTCCTAGAACTTTGTACGTACAGGGTGTTTGTAAAAGCGTCCACAACAATGCTGTCGATCTGGGGACTTTTACTTTGGATATGATGCCCTTAAACTTCTCCATAAAACTGCGAAGGCTCTGGCCGTGTGCTTTGGAAAGGTTCAATAGATCCGAAGCGGTGGCTTCCTCGCGCGTGAACATTATATAGTTCTTTAGGAACACAGACGACAAGTCGTGGAAACTGTTGACAGAATTTTCCCGCAAGCCGGTGAACAATGTGAGGGTCACGCCGATCAAACTCTCGACAAAGAGCTGACAAAAGCCAGCATCTTTTTCTTCGTCAAAGAAGTTTTGTCGCCTCATCGCGATATTGAAGGACGTGATGTGGGCAGTCGGGTCCGAGAGACCGTCGTAAGTCGTTAAGCGGATCTTGTCCGTCTTGTGGAGCCTTACGTTAGTTATCTTGCTAGCGAACGGTGTTCGAAGAGTTTCCGCGAGGATGCTCTTGATGAGCGGAGCGGAGGTCATGACCCCATGGATCTTTGAGTTTATGTCGAGGAGGGCTTGCTTGAGAGCAGCGATCTCCTTGACAGTTTGCAGATCTGGGGAACCGGAGATGTTAGTTTTTTCCTCGGTCGCGACTTGGTCATTAGGGTTTGCTGTTCGGTCAGTGTTGAATAGCTGTCGTCAAAAAGGCTGGTTAGTGGCGGCCGTCTCGGCGAACGGCGCGAGGATGGCTGCTATAGCGGTGAGTTGCTTGGTGGTCTCTCTCTGAGCTTCGTCTTAGCGCACAAAGTGTTCCATGATGGAGTCGATGAAAGTCGGAGCGAGTGGTACGGCAGTGGCCGGAGTCGGTGCTACTGCGTCCCCTTTTCGCCGGAGATTGAATCGTTACTCGGACTCATTTCTATGTCGACACTACTTTGTTATGCCCCACGGTGGGCGCCAATTGTTTGAACCGAGTTCAGTCTTGTGACAGTAAAGAGAGTGATTGGACTCGTCTGTTAGTTATTTCAAAGGCGTTTTATTATTTATGAGTGGAAGAGTAAGTTTATTGATGAGAGATTTGATGTACAAATAAGGAAACAAACGAGCTTGTCGGTGACAGAATACATATCATTAATGGAAGCAATTAAAGAAGGTATGTGGCTGAGAGGATTGACAGAAGATTTAGGGTATCAACAAGAAGAGGTTAGCGTGGAATGCGTCTCTCAAAGCGCTATATGTTTGGAAAAGAACAACATGTTTCATGACAAAACGAAGCATGTAGCAGTGTCTAAGCATGTGGCTTTGAAGATGAGTTTTGTGATGGACATGGTGGATACAAAAGAAGTGAAGACTGTGAAGGTTTACACCTCCAAGAATCCGGTGGACATGTTAACATAAGTGATTCCAATCACAAAGTTTGAAGAGGCTCTATCTGAGCTTAGTGTAGCCAGTTGCTAATAGAGAATGGCTTTTTTTTTTTTTTTTTTTTTTGAACAAACCTTACTTTTATAGAATCTTACTCTCCATGAATGGAGAAAGTGTACATAGAACATGAAAACAAAGCCATCCAGGCTAAACAACCAGCTATAACTAAGAAGCAAGTACAACATAGAAGGATATGGGTATACAAAAACACTTAAACAACTAATGAAACTGAGAAGTCCTCTAATCTCAACTACCATCGAGCTGTAAAGTGGGATGACACCTTGGAAATTAAAGACCACAATCAGTGATGTAAATTCCGAGACTGAAGCAGCAACAAGTGCACAATCAACAATCTTCAACATGGCTAAAAAGCCTTTGATTAGAACTTCAATATTAGAAGTATCTCTAATCTTCAACAATACATTCCCTGCACCAAAACCACATAAAGTAGATGATGAAATTGGGAATAGAACAAACTCCATAACGGAGTAAACCGGACAGTAAACATTCAACAAGACCCAATTCACATGATGAATGGATGTGTGACGCATCAGTCCATTAAGCTGCCATAGCTGAACATAGAAGAAATTAAGTACCACCAAGGCGAGAGACAAAGACAGACCACGAGAGTGTCTAAGATACCAAGCCAAAGATATCAACTCGTCACCCAACAATAAATTATCAAAACTCTAAGATAAAATCTGGGTTAAAGGACGAGGAAGAGAGATGAAGATAATGGTGAAGATCCAGCAACCCGTTGTTGAACCAACAAACACCACGACAAGATTAATGAGCGGGAGAGGAGGATATCTGAACTTGCTGGGAAAGAAACGGTGGGGAAACCAGTCAGCGCACCAGCAAAGAGAAACGACATCATCACTGACCACAAGCGTCAGATTCAACAAAGGAGATTTCCAGTTAAGAGTTTCTGAAAACTGTTGAGAAAAGGCTGTGTTCAAAAACAAAAGGTGCACGAGATCGAAGGGTGGGTCGGGAGGATCTGGTGGTTCTGGCGGAGAGCGAGCTTCAAGCGAAACAAGAGGAGACGAACGAGGCTGCGGACCGGGAGGAGGATGGAATTGCAATGGAGGAGACAGGGGACTGAATCGTCGCGATGGCGGAGACGGAGGTGGAGACAATGAACGGAGACGCCGCAGAGATGATGGACAGAGTCGCGGCGGAGGACGAAGTTGCGACGACAGAGACAGGGAACAGACTCGGCTTGAAGCAGACGGAGGATGGAGTCGGAGCGGAGAAGACGGAATCACCAATGGAGCCATAAGAAGGTTGAGCTGCTTCATATGGGTCTTCGGCTGCAGTAACAGGAGAAACAAAGACGGAGACAATGGCTTCAAAAGAAAAGATATTCTTCTTCTCCAACCATAGCTCAGATGGTGAAGCAAAGAGATAACAAAATTTAAATTTTGAATCTAGATCTAAGATCTGCAGAGAGAATTTTCTCTCTCTACATTTTCTCTCTCTTCCGATTTATAGAGAATGGCTATGCTTGACGTATAAGGGATGAACTCAAGGTTGTAAATGTCAAGGTGGAGTTTGTTATGAAGTGTGACATACAACAATGTTCCGGGGTTTGTTAAGAGATATATTGGTACAAGAAACAATTGGAGATAACCGGAGCGTGTTATTGATTCATATGGTTCAGCGTGTACCCATCTCGTCTACTAAAGTGCGGGAAAAGGGCCTATTCCTACCCGAACAATTTCAATCGTGCCAAATACAACTCGAACAAACATCCAGTGCCAAATACGACCTGAACTACGTTATAATGCAAAAATACTACCTGAACTTTTTAAAACGTGCCTAAACCTACATTGACCGTAACAGAAGTTAGTCAACCGTTAAAATGATAAACCGACGTCGGGAAAATGGTCTATTCCTACCCAAACAATTTCGATTGTGCCAATTACAACCCGAATAAACATTCAGTGCAAAATACGACCTGAACTACGTTAGAATGCAAAAATACTACCTGAACTTTTTAAAATGTGCCTAAACCTACATTGATCGTAATATAAGTTAGTCAACCTTTAAAATGATAAAACGACGTCGTTTTGATTCTATTATTTAAAAATGAACATTCCGGGAACCCGGGCTTTGTCACTATTTAAAACATACACATCAACCACTAGACTAAAGCAATTTTTTAAAAAAAATATTACAAATTTGCAATTATATATGCTACTATACTTTTTAATCTTCTCTAATTAAAACTTTTGTTATTATTATTTTTGATTCTTATAAATATATTAACATATTTTGTAATTATTATATCTTCAATAAACTTATATTATACTAAAATATAAATAATAAAATATTTATAATCATACAAAATTAAATATATTTCATGTTTTCAACTATTTACAAAATGTCCATATATTAATTATTTTAAAAATAAAACTTAATGGTAATTTATTTTATTTTGGTAAAGTATATTCAGCTTATACTAATTTTAAGAAACAAAAGAAATTAACTTTCAAGTTTTAAAATTTTAAAATAATTTATATATGGACATTTTGTAAATAGTTTCAAAACATGAATATATTTAATTTTGTATAATTATAAATATTTTATTATTTATATTTTAGTATTTATAAGTTTATTAAATATGTTAATATATTAATAAGAATCAAAAATAATAATAAGCAAAGTTTTAATTAGAGAAGATGAAAAAGTAAAAAAATTGCTTTAGTCTAGTGGTTGATATGTCTGTTTTAAATAGTGGTAATACCCGAGTTTGAATCCCGTAATGTTCATATTTTTAAAAAAATAATGAAATCGAAACGACATCGTTTTATCATTGTAACGGTTGACTAACTTCTGTTACGGTCAATGTAGGTTTAGGCACGTTTTAAAAAGGTCAGGTAGTATTTTTAATTATAATGTAGTTCAGGTCGTATTTGACACTAGATGTTTGTTCGGGTTGTATTTGGCACGATTGAAATTGTTTGGGTAGGAATAGGCCCTTTTCCCGACATCGTTTTATCATTTTAACGGTTGACTAACTTCTGTTACGGTCAATGTAGGTTTAGGCACGTTTTAAAAACTTCAGGTAGTATTTGTGAAAATAATATAGTTCAGATCGTATTTGGCACTGGATGTTTGTTCGGGTTGTATTTGGCACGATTGAAATTGTCTGGGTAGTAATAGGCCCTTTTCCCACTAAAGTGCAAGGAGAGTTCATCCTCAGAAACAGAAAACATTCAAAGAGAATCAGAGAGAGAAGAAGGTCATCGAGAACTTGGATGTATCTTCATAGCTTCTTGTGGTGATCTATGTACGATCTCATTTGGATTCTAGTGAGTGGTTGCTTGTACCATCAAACCCCGGACGTACGGATTCACATCGAATCCCGAACTGGATAGAAAATCTTGTGCATCATGTTTTCTTTACATTGCTCATAAACAAAAACGAGAGATCGAGTGAGGTGAGTGAACGCAAATGAGAGTAGAGAGCGAAGGCAAGTTCAAGATCAAGAAGTCGATTTGGTTAATTGTTTCAGAACACTGGCTAATCTTGTTTTATGCCGACCTAACTCTTTTCATAATTTTACTCACTCGCATTTCTTTTACCTACCAGAAGAAGGCTATTGTTGGTCATGGGTTTGCTATCTCACATAACTTGACCTCAATTAAACGGATAGTGTCATCATTTTCTGTATACATGGAGAGTTTTTCATTACGAAGATGAGATGTTTTAAAGAGAACAATAGAGAATAAGTTTAGACAGATCTCACTAAGAGATCTAGAAGGCCACACACCTAGCCAGAATGTGCCTTCGGTGTGGGACGCGGCCTCATTTCAGGATAAACTCAAATCATCTATAGAACGAACTGCAAATAGTTTGATCTTTCTCATAAGAGTGTACATAAGCAACTTTTTCACGGAATGCAACTATGATTATAGATCATCTTTAATATATGTGCCATCACTCAAGTACGAATTCATTAATAACAAGATGCTCCAAATTCCACATCTAACATTAATCATCTTAGTATTTGTTCGAAAACAAAAAATATCATATTTGTTAATTTTACCCGTTACCCCATTCTATTAAACCTTTTACAACCTATAACGAGTTTAGTTGAATGTTTTCTGGTCATAGAAGTACCTTTTTAATAGAACCGTATTAATGTATGATTCAAGTATGATGTAAATTTGGTTCAATTCTTGAAAAAAGGTGTATTATATTTCTAGAAAGTGTCTAGAGACTGTGTACCGAAACAAAAACAAGTAACTTTTTTTTGGCATAGGACTAGAGGAAAGAAAACTAGACATCATGGGTTGTGGTAGAACCAAGTAATTTGTCTTCTTCAAGTGAAATCTCAGCCAATGGATGCGATTTGGTCATCTTGTTCCACTCATTCTCTACTCTGAAAAATACCCATTGAAAGCGTCTAAACATCTCCATGGCGGTCACTGTGAACACCGTTATGTAATTGTGCCTCAAATGTGCCGATAACTTATATGTCCATGCGCACCTCAGTACCAGATTGCTCCCTATCACCCAGAAATACACCTGCAACGATATTCAACAGCTCCAATCATCATAATATGAAAAATAACACAAAGACGATTCACTGGAAAGTGGAAACTGTATCTCACCCATTGTCGGCCATATAAGAGATATGATATGTTACTTGGACGGCTAAACTTGAATATCTTAGTGAAACCGCTATAAAACAGAAACAAAGTGATGTGACTATAATGATGTGAATAAATGTTTCCAAGTACTAGTTTAGTACGCAGTTTCAACCTATTACCTCAAGTCCCAGTCTCGGGTTACATCCCAGTAGAATGAGTAGAGTGAATTGATGACACTTGAGAAAAGCCAGAGAGGTCGGTAAAATGATGTCCAGCTCTCGGGCATCACGTGGTATTTAAGCGCAGAAAGAAAGATCACAGGCACTGCTGTTGAATACTTCAGAGCTGAAGAAAAAAACACAGATTATAGATTGATGATAGAAAAAGGAACAATACTTCTTAATAATGCGGAACAATTGAACATCAATGCTCATGGGTTAGGCTTTTACCATTTAAAAGAGATGACTTTTCCTTTGTATCCTTGTATTGTCGAAGACACTGCAAAAGACGACAAATGTAGGGGAAAACAAGAACCAAAGGGATTGCAATTTGATGACTGCCACAGACAGCGTCAGCTTCAAACCACGCAATTGTTGCGACCTGAAAGTACAGGAAACCTCTTTAGCTTGATATATCCCACCATTTCATATGGATAACACGTTATGAAACCCGTGCAGGGTTGACAAACAGCCAGGATTTCAATTGGTTCATAAGCAAAACTAGATACCGAACAATTAGCTGATACATCATATCTTAGGGTTTGTTAAGTCTTGGAGGGTAATTTGTTCGTAATACAGAGCAATCTTATTCGTTTCAGGTCATAGGAAAAATCGAACTAGTTAATCCAGCTCAACAGATACTGGCATTTGTCAGTCTTGTAGGATAATTTTTTGGTATTGCAGATGGATCTACACTTCTTCCAGATCATACGAAAGAATGGAACTAGTTTCTCCAACATAAGATATTTCAAATCTATATTAGATGTCACAAATAATCAATTGATCAAGTAAAGTAGTTACCTGTCTATGCACCATCCGGCAGACGGAGCGCTCTAAGTCCGAAAACACCTGCATGCAAAATACACATGTCAATCATAAATGAAATCAGTAGAACATTATTTATCCGCACAAGAGAAATAAGGACTCAATTCCATTCCTTGACATATCAGATTTATAATGCGAGCAACAACAGCGACATTTACACCTATATTAAAAAACAAATCAAGCGAGCAAAACATTTAAACTTTTAGCACAAGAATCCATATTAACTCCAATAATCCAGTTACATGAACAACATTTGACACACCAACAATCTCTTCTCCTTGAAAACCAGTTCAGCATGGAGACAATGTGCTTAAATTAAGCCTATCGTGCATCTCCTAAATCAGGACGAATTCAACACTAGCAATTCTACTCGACCTCAGGTCAAACAGAAACACTAACACACATAAAAGAAACACAGACTTCATTGTGAGGTAGCTACGACCTTTACAATCCCGGAGCTCCGTAAAACCCTAAACCGCAACCTTAACAAAATCATCAATCCACATTTTTATAAATCTGATATGATACATAAAGAGAAGGCCCTAGTTTAGTTACACTAAGCCTCCTACTACCAATGCCCTAATTTCTAACAACATATTTCTAGAAGGAAGCTTTCTCTCAACACTCTTTGAAATTTCATACCTTTACCATGGAGGTCAGAATATCTGCCAAAAAGAAATCCGGAAATGTAATTGGCTGTTAAACAAAAAAATTAGATCAGATCTCCATACTTGAATGAACTTATATAATACCTTATATAATGTAAGCGTTTGAACAAGACCCATATGGCACTGATCAAGTATACACTTCTATTACCAGCTATTCTGGAAAACCTTGGAGATTTGTTAATCGCAAGTCTAATTACAGTCAATAGGTGTCGCTAACATTTTACCTGCAGTGGAAAAGCTATCCTCCATAGTGTTCTCAGCAGAAAATACCGACTTGACAAGTAGAAAATGTCGAAGGGAAATATCAGAACCAAAGCAAAAGCAATGTACAGGAGCACCTGCAGCAGTGACAACATAAACCTCAGACATACAACACAAAGAGGAAACAGAATAAGCAGCATACAACATTGGCAATAAAGATCAAAAGAAGGAGAAAAGCTAGCAAGCAGATGCTAACCGGTTGGGAAGCAGCCAGAGATACTTCACCATGAGAATACAGATACAGATATGCAGTCATGCTAGTAGGGACAATGATTGTCATCCACATGCTACACTGCAGCCAAAAATCACACAACAAGTGAGAATAATACGGAATTGGAGAAGCGTGTGTCTACTGTTGTGTTTGAAAAATTTGAATAAATAAGAATAAAAATTTGAACAAATATACCTTCCACATTTCTCGATGGGTAAGGTGGTTATGGTCAAGATCAAAGACTTTGGCATAATTGACACTTCCTTGAGAGAACACCCATAAGTTGACTCCCCAGAGCCAAACCATCATGGTCTAATAGCCACAAAGCGAGAAGATATAATAAAAAAAAGAAAGAGGTCTGCCTAACATACCCAAAAAGAGAGTAGACGAATCTTAAACTTACGACAAGAAGAAGAGGATTGTAATAAAGAAAGGCTTCGTACAAAAACAAATCTCGCAGGTCGATACTCATTCTCATAACTGAATCCCATCCAATCTGTTCAGACATCATTAGAACGATCAAGAAGATGGGCAAAAAATTCACAATCAAAAATTTACAGAAGATCACTAACCTTGCAGCAACATAAAGCCCAGAAAAGAAACAAAACAACCTGAAAAGTGTTATTCAAATGAAGAAAAGGCTTTATCAAGCGATACTATTTGACAGAGATATTATGCTCAAAATAGTCTGGAAGCAAACCTTAAATCTCCACAGGAAAATAGGAGAAGGAACCATTGTTGTAATCTGAAGTGGTGAACTTGATCCCTTGAGGTCACCCATTTCTGATACACCACCTAAATGCCCGCTTACACCTAACCCAGTTAAGAAATTAAATCTATTTGTGACAGATTAGATCAGATCAGATCAGATCAGTATCTACAGACTACAGCATTCATAAGATCCACGCAATCGAAAACATGCATTTTAAATAAGATCTGAGATGGGAGTTAGAGGGGGGTTACCAGGATCAAGGAAGAGAGATTTGCTACCAGATTTGCGAAGATGAGGACTGCCTGTTGCTGGATTTTCAAACATGACCAGACTTTCATGATTTTGTTCAAGTCTACAGAGAGCGTATCATCATCATCACCACTTCAGAGGAGATCGATCGAGTGGAAGAGAATTGTTCTGGTGAGGGTTTCGCTTTATCTCTGCAGAGATCTTCAACGCATTGAGTAGATTAAGCGAAACTCTCATTCATTTTTTTCCGTTAAGATTTACAACTCTTTTCCCTTTATTATTATTATTGTCACTCCATTTAGGATTTTTTATATGGGCTTCACTAAAGCCTGTAGGCCCACCACTGTTTCTTCCCCGTAGCGGAGTTATGTTGGACCTTTCGGATAATAAAAACGGGAAAATTAGAAAAAAGAGACACTTTCAACTTAGGTTTGTCTCAATAAGATTTGTAGAAGATTATTTGGATAACTAGGACTTATATTCTTTTTAATACCATTGTACCCTTCAATTAATCTAATTAATCTTAATATTTTAAAATTGATTTAAATTTTTATTAAAAAGAAAAAAAAAACAAATAAAAAGGAAGAAATCACGGAAAAGGTATGGCTCATCCCGATTTCTAATCGTCTTCTTCAGCTTCTCACCACTGTGTTCTCCTCCGTATCGGTTTTGTCTCGTTGAGTTTGTAATCAAGCTCTGTTCCAATCGCTGTGACCAAGCTTCCTCCACAGCATCAACTTGCGATGTCACTCCTCCGCTCATATCNAAAAACAAATAAAAAGGAAGAAATCACGGAAAAGGTATGGCTCATCCCGATTTCTAATCGTCTTCTTCAGCTTCTCACCACTGTGTTCTCCTCCGTATCGGTTTTGTCTCGTTGAGTTTGTAATCAAGCTCTGTTCCAATCGCTGTGACCAAGCTTCCTCCACAGCATCAACTTGCGATGTCACTCCTCCGCTCATATCTGAAGGTTCATTCCAATTTCGTCGTGCTTTCTGCTTCACACCATTGTCTCCATCACATTTTAATCAGCCCTTGTCGTCGTGGTTCAAAGGAAAGCTTGTCGAAGAGCAACAATGGCCAGTTTAGGTAATTTTGGAAGACAGGTCCTCAAACTTTTGACTAATCACGAATTTGTCCCATAACTTTATGTTTATACATATTGCTCCTCAAATTAATTCTAAAACTTTCAATTGTAATCTAGACCATATTAATTCTAAAACTTTCACCGGATTAATTATAAAACTTTCACCGGATTTAACATATATTAGAACCATCTTGTATTGATAAGAAGAAATGATTAAGCTTTTTGATGAAGAATGTAGAACACACAGAGAAAACAGAGAAAAAAATCGTGAGGAAGAGAAAAAATCTTGGACAAAAATCGTGAGCAAGAGAGAAAATCGTGGACAAAATATTCTCTAAGATATTTAGGAAACATCTTCAACCGAATATGGAAGTTTCCATATTTTGCGGATTACCTAGAATATGTATACTACCTAAGGCAGAACACAGTAGAAAAGGTGGTAAACGTATTTTTTCTCAAGCGTCATATAAGGTAACATGCAGAATTGGTTATTGCACAAAATCTGGATGAGGTATGTCAATAAGTTATGGTTATAAATCGGTATCTAGCTTCACGTACACCAAAGACATATGCCTTGATTATAACGTTACCAATACTACCTTGGTTATAATAGACAAGAAATGTTATATTACGTTTCATACCTCGGGTCTATCTAGCAAGAACACCCAGTATATGATTTCTAAACTGAGTAGATAACTAGAATGAGTATTCTAACTCTAGCTAGAAGATAAAATAAAATATGATTACACTTTAAAAAATAAAAACTTAAACATATATGTTGTCATACTTATGTTTTCTAGCCTTCTCATATTTTTTTCTATTTTTCAAAATTAGTTTACTATTGTTTTCATTAATAAAGGGTAAAATATGTCCAGAATTGCCAAAAGTATGAGAAGTCCTATATGGACAAATAAAGTTCAAAGTGTCCCAATTTTCCAATTTTCCCAATAAAAACTATTGGTTTTAGCGCGGAACGTTTGATAGTTTGTGTAGATTTGCTGTGAAAACTGAATTGTACGTAATGATTTGCATAACGAAAATTTGGCAATGGAAATGTATATGTATAACATGAACATCTTTGGTGAAAGCTGTTATCGGTGAAGATTTTAAAGGACTTTATTCTATATTGCCCCACTCACTCCCATCTTCATTCTATTTTAACCCATCATAAATTTGATTCTTTTTTTTCTTTCTCAAAGTCAAAATGTGGTTAAAAAATCAATAACCCTTAATGAATCAGTATTATATGTAATATGAATTACTAGAAACTACCTTGAATTACCTTGAATTACTAGAAACTACTACGAACAATAAAAAAAAGTGGGACAGTGAGAAAAATGGTGGGGTAGCTTGAATAGTTATTTTCTAACTGGGGTATATTAGAATACCTTCCGATTTTAAAATAGTGCCTATCTTACAGTACTAAAAGTTGGATATCCTTAATAGAGAAGTGTCCATATCAGATTTAAAAAAAAAAAAGAATTAGACAAATGCCCAAAATTGAAGCTTATATTAAGCGATTACCCATGATTTGACATAAGAGTAAAGTTTTACACAATTTATGCTTGTTCAGACGATTTTGCCCTTCTCACCTTCTCTTTCCCATGTGAAATATCTGACATCTCTCTTTCTCCAACGATTCTTCATCTCTTTCTTACATTCATTTTATTTAAACCACACATATTTTTCACATAACTCTTTTTCACATTCATTTCTTTCTTTTTTCTTTTTTTTTTTGTTTCTCATCTACAATTTTATTTGTAAATGATTTTTAAATTTACTCATTTTGATATAGAAATGAAACTTCAACAATATTTATTTATTAACATATAATACCTAACGCATGTATTGACATTTACAAAATTTATTAACAACTAACATATCTGTTAGCACTTGTAATTCATGTCTTTGTTAACAGTTAACACATATGTTGACATTTACAAAGTTTGTTAACAGTTAATGCCTCTGCTAATACATCAGGTACATATATTTGTTAACAGTTAACACTTTTGTTGACATCTACATTATTCGTTAACAGCTAACATAAGTGTTAACATCTCGGCGATTTAAAAAAAAACTTCAATGTAGATTTTTCAGAATGTGGTGAAATTAAAATAATTTAGATTCATAAAAATAGTAGTAAAATAGTAATAATTTTTTTCGCAACAATAAATTTTTTCACACAAAAAAGTATTAAAATGATAAGAGAGTTTGAGAATGAAAAAGAAAAGGAATTGAAGGAAAGAGAGTGTCAGGAGAGAGAGAGTGTGTCAGAAGAGAGAGAGAGAGTCACATGCATGTAAAAAGAAGGACAATTTCATCATATAAAATGGATCAATTCCATCATGGACATTTGCCTAATATAGACCCCCCAAATGGGTGTGGAGCAAATAATCTCTAAAATAAATCAGTAAATCAAAACACATCAAATAGCCCCATTAGCAATTGTCACACTAAATAAATTTTTACAAACTCCACAATATTACCATTTGTTAGGCACAGATACATGTAAAATTTGTTATGTGTCAATGACCTATAGTTTTCGTCTTTTTCAAACTAATCTCTTACAATATTAAAAGTTTGATATCCTTAATAAAGAATGTGTCCACATCAGATTAAAAAAATCAGCAAATCAAAACACATCAAATAGCCACATCATCACTTGTTACACCAAATAAATATCTCCAAAGCCCATGATATTACTATTTGTTATTACCATTCATTAGGTCCACGATACATGTGAAATATGTCATGTGTCTATGATCTATAGCCTTCGTCTTCTTCAAACTAATATGAGCAATTCCATAGTTTCTTTAACTTCTGATTTTCCTCTTCAACGTATAAGTTCCACATATAAAGACTTATTAAGCTCATGTATTTATCACAAAAAATTCTAACAGCATGAATCAATTTCTTTCCCATCACCTCTACACTTTATATACTCCTCATCTGTGAGTGTCTCTTGCTCTCCCCTTCACCAAATTCATGGAAATCAAGTTATCAGAGCATTCGATGTCAATCCAAACCAAGAAATCAACAGGAAAGGCTCTTACCGCTCTGTTCTTTCTGTTTATTTAATTACTATATTTTTAAAGGAAGAAACAACATTAATCAGATAATAAGTTAATTTTCAAACCGATAAATAAAAAACAAAGAAATATAAAAAAACAAAGCAGATATTATGTTAATAGAATTTAATATAATTAAATTGATATACTTCTAATTTATTTTATGTTACAAATTATTAATTTTTATTTACAAAACTCAATACTACACCATCACTTATATTACAAATGTAATTAAATCTTTTCCAGTAGTCAAAATTTGAATTCACATTAATAACATAATCTATAATGATATGTTAAGTGCATATAAAATGCAACAATTCAAATACACAAAAAAAATTGAAATATATAATCTTTCTAAAACAATTAGGTAAAAATATATACAGGTCATGAAAAAATTCTACACAAACTAAATTACCATGTACAAAACTATGATATAGTATTTGAAAAACCCACAAAGGAAAGTTATTACTTGCATCAACAACATGAACAAGATTTTACATCAAATCTCTTCACAGAAAATTATTAGATAAATAAAACTACTCAAACACATATAAATACATTAAAGTGAGATATAGATAGAGTTCACAAAAATAAACAACACCCATCAATCTTCTCTATTATGTTTTGGTCGTTCGACAATTTATTTGTTTAATACTGAACAAAATTATTTGAAAGTAAAAAACAAACTAAAATAATATCTAAAGTATTATAATATAATATGTGCGTGCAAATTTAACAAAATACTATTTCAAAGAGAAAAAATGTAGAATGGAATTTATTTAATTACATTTAATTCAAGAAATAAATTTGAGACAAAAAAACTTTTGAACTCAATTAATTAACAAAAAAAATAATCAATATATGAGAAATGAAAAAAAAATTTAGATATTACAAACCGCGCATAGCGCTGTATATCATCTACTTATATTAAATCCGGGTTCATTGTAGTTTAGAATTTGTCAAAATTAAGAACTTGTGAACTACTTCTCATTAGTATAAGTGTTCTTTAAGGTTTTTCCACACAAACTAATCAAAATGATTTTTTTTGTCGACGTCCATGTCCAAAGATCAAGTGATAAGCGGATTTGAGTCGTTTCGAATAGATGCTCTATCTGGTTGAGTCTGATCTATATAAGGAATGAGAACACCACTATTTCTCGCCTCTTTTGTAAAAGAAGCTGCACACAAGTTCCTCGTCCTAGGGAAATACTGAACTCCGAAAATCCAGCTTGTATGTGTCGAAGTGAGACCAGCTCGGAGGTCAACGCTGGTCAGTCGGTAAGGTTAGTAGTCATGTCTGATATCTTGCATATTTGCATTGTTTTAGCATTCCATTTTGTACATAAATTATCATATAGATTAAGGTTTAGATACTTCAGGTTCATATTGCATTCATATGTCCTTATTAGGTGTTGGAGTGTGCCATGGAGTGATTGGAGGTGTTTGGAAGCATTGTGATCCAAAAGGGGGTGAAAGATGAACATGGATGGAGGCCTTAAGAATGTCTTCTGTTGCTAAGATTTTTGAAAGAGATAAGAAATTGAGTAAGCTTTACAATGGAAGTGGTCTCAAGTCGATCAGAGGTTTATGCTGAGAGTTATGGCTAATTTANGGAAGCATTGTGATCCAAAAGGGGGTGAAAGATGAACATGGATGGAGGCCTTAAGAATGTCTTCTGTTGCTAAGATTTTTGAAAGAGATAAGAAATTGAGTAAGCTTTACAATGGAAGTGGTCTCAAGTCGATCAGAGGTTTATGCTGAGAGTTATGGCTAATTTACTGGACATATATCAGTACTCGAGCAAGCCCAGCCCGCCAGCGACCATGAAGCCAAATCATCCAGTTCTTGCTTGCCCCTGGCGTCCAGACCAACCGACCAAGCTCGCATGCCAGCTTCCTAGAGTCCAGGCCCAGCGGCCAGACCTGCCCGCCCATCGACCACAATTCCCGTCGTCTAACCTTCTGTTGCCCTAGCGTCCAGGCCCAACGACCCGCCTGGCCCGCCTAATTCCCAGCGGCCAGCCTGCCCGCCAGTCGGCCTTTCCGTCCAAAACTTTTCTGGGTCGACCCGGATTTGTCGGGTTGACCCGGTTCGACCTAACTAGCCTATAAATAATGTTTAGATCTAAGTTTAGATTTATCTTGTATTCTCTCTAAACTAAAACTTCTTTTGGGAGAAAGCTTGAATCTTTTAGTATCTTAATCTTTATTTCTTGAGTTATTGAATCTATCTCATCTTCTAATCATGATTAGTCTTCTATCCATCATGAGTTTAGGATTAAACATGAAGATTAGTGAGTAGACTCTCTTTGAGCTTATGGGTTAGGGTCATTAGGGTGAGTAAGTGATGATCCTGGGTGATTAATGTTAGATCCTTCTTGTTCTATGCTTATTACTTGATTTCTATGCTAGAATATATATGACCCTTCTATTCTAGATCATTAGACATTTCATGCCCACAAGGTGTATGATGAAATGCCTAAACCAAAGTAATAATGTTTTTTGCTTGCTTAACCAATGACACTTGATGTTAGGAAATCTTAGATGGTTAGTCGACTTGTTCTCAATAGTTGCTTGATTGATTTAGACCAAGGACACTTGATGTTTAGAGATTGATAGCAAATGAGCTTTTACCTTGACAAAGGATTAGCTTAGGATTGTGTCTAGACCTATAAATATGAATGATTGTTTGAAACCTCACCCTAGATAGTAAATTGATCACCCAAAGTCAATACCTTTACCCATAGGTTCTCCATCTCTTTTTAAACAAAGCTTTAGTTACTCTTGTTTACTTACATTGCTAGTTACTTGTTACCTTATAAAACAACTCTCTAGATTGCATTTAGCTTAATACAGTGACTTGCATTCTCTTTATTCATTAGCACTCAGGATTGGATTGACATCTAAAATACTACATTGATTTGCTCTAAGGCTTAAAAACCGTTATCAAATTTGGCGCCGTTGCCATTTCTGAGTTGTTTATTGACATTGGGATTTAGTCATTTCTTGAGACTAAATCTTATTTACTTGCATAGATACTGATTTCTTCTTCTTTGTATCCCTTGGATTGGTTGCAGGTGTATGAACCTGAGAAGTAAAGGAGCTGCAAACCTCTTACCTGAAGCTCAAGACATCCAAGCTCTTGAGAGAGAATTGATAAGAAGAAGAAGAGAAGAAGAGAGGCTAGCCCAACTAGAAGATTTAGGGCTAGAGATGGAGAGAAAAAACTACTTACCTCAAGAGGAGGTTGTTCTCCCTCAAGGAGGCATTGGTCAAGGAGTTGCCAACCTTAGACCACAACCCAACCCAACCCAAGCTAGAGTCGTTGGCGCCTATGATCAACCAAACATTCATGGGCATAGAGCTGGTATCCGAGCTCCAGCTGTTCAGAACACCACCTTTGAGATAAAGTCCAGACTTATCAACATGCTCCAAAGCAACAAGTATCATGGTCTTGCCCTTGAAGATCCTCTAGACTATCTTGATAGCTTTGATAAGCTATGTGGGACAACAAAGATCAATGGGCTGAAGATGCTTTCAAGCAGAGGTTGTTCCCATTCTGTTTGGGAGTCAAAGCCCACACTTGGGAGAAGAGCCTTTCAAGAGACTCTATAACCACTTGGGATGAATGTAAAAAAGCCTTCCTCACCAAATTCTTCTCTACTTCAAGGACCGCTAAGCTTAGGAATGAGATATCTGGTTTCATTCGAAAGAACCTTGAAGACATTGGTGAAGCATGGGAGATGTTTAATGGATTCATCACTCAGTGTCCTCATCATGGTTTCGTTAAGGAGACCTTACTCAGTACCTTCTACAGAGGAGTCTTGCCAAAGTATACGAGCATGCTAGACACTGCTAGCCATGGTTTCTTCTTGGGAGGAACTGAAGCTGGTGCTTTAGAGCTTGTGGAGAACATAGCCAAGAGTGACTCAATTTACAATGATGAGTTTGATAGAAGCAATAGAGATGGTGGTGAAGACACTAGAGAGTCAAGAAGGGATCTGAAATCTCTTGAAGAAAAGATTGACAAGCTTGAGTTTCTTCTTTCACTCCCAACCAAGCAAGAGAAGGTAAACCTTGTGGGTGCTCAAGAGGATTCACCTAAGTTGAATTTTGTTGGAGGTATTGAGGGAAACCAAGAGGTTTTCTTCATCAATGCCAATCGATCTTGGTATAGGAAGGAACCAAACTTCCATTACCAAAACCCCCAATACCAAAAGCCTCCCTACAATCCCCATTACCAAAGCAACCAAACCAACCAAGCTCCTCCACGCCAAGATAACCCTTCTCCCTCTCCGAATAAAGAATGCTGACACTGAAGCTATGTTGAGAATCATCTTAGAAGCTCAGCAGAGGCAAGAGAAGCATATAGGAACTGAGTTGAGAATTCTCAACACAAAGATTGATAGTGCTTATGGGGAGCATAACAACAAGTTTAAAGCCTTGGAGAATCAGTTCTCTTTAATGACATCAACCTCTCATAGACCAGGGAAGGACCACTGCAATGTTATCCTCTCACCTACTGCCCCTTAGATCGTCTTGACTGATCATAAGAGAGAGGTAGGTGAGATTGAAAGACTATTGTATGGCTCTGAACTTGTGCAGGATGAGAACCAGAGTGTCGACAAGGGTGATGTTCAGATTGTGGGGATGGCTAAGGCTAAGGTCATGGACAGTGGTAAGCTCCAATCTGTGGAGAAGGTTGATCAGAATGATATGGCAGTTGTGAAACAAGCTGCGCAAAAGGCTGAGGTTCTTGTTGGTAATGAAGCTGTCTAGAAGTTGAAAGAGGTTGGGCTTGAAGGATCCAAAGAGTTTGTGCTTGAAGAAGACAAGGAGGTTGAGATATCTCCTTATGATAAGCTCCCTTTTCCAAAGAGGGTGATCACCAGAGCTCAAAAGAATGTGATCTCCAAGTTTAGGAAAGAGTTGAGTGATGTTGGAGTCCAACTTCCAAAGATCTCAAACATGCAAGAAGCTTGTGACCAAATGATCTTCATACAATAAATCTTGTCTCACAAAGAAGATGTAGCAAAGCTTCTTGACATCTCGTCCTCTTTGTTGGACTCTAAACCTCCACCCAAGCTTGAAGATCAAGGGAAGTTCATATTGCCTTGCATCCCTTGGTAATTTTAAAGTAGAATATGCTCTTGTGGATAGTGGAGCTTGTGTGAATGTGATATCCTTGGAGATGGTAAAGAGCTTAAGGATCAAAGGAATGGAGCCAAACAACTCCTCCCTCATGTTTGGAGACTCTTCTTCAACAACACCTATTGGTCTCATCAAGGACTTCCCTCTGAAGATTGGGTCTTGAACCAATCCCATAGACCTCACTGTTCTTGATATGGCAAGCAAGAGGAGAATGCCCTTGCTCTTAGGCACCCCTTTACTTGCTACTGTGGAGCTTGCATTACTTCACAAACAAGAAGGTGGTCCTCAACAATATCAACAAGGAAGTCTCCTATCCAATCAAGTTACCAATGCTGAATGGAGGGTATTGTGGAACAATTTTTAAAGATGCATTGGTTGTTAAGGAAGAAGAAGTTCTTGGTGAAGGTTCCTCAAAGAAGAGTTGTGTAGAGCACTTTGGAGATGCTACCAAGGAGGAGGTGAGTGAAGATACTGAGGCTACTAAAACCAAGAAGAAGATGAAAGCTCCTCCATCTCCAAAGCTTGCCAAGATGCCACACACTCTCAAACTCCACCCTCTAAAGCTAAAGGATGGAACCATTGAGTATAAGATCAAGTACAAGGGAAGGTCCAAGCCATTCTCAAGCGCCAGGACCATTATCTCTCCTCAAATCCAAGCTGATCCACTCAAGATCCTAGGGCTCCTTACACACGTCCTCACCATCACCCTTGAAGGTGGGAAGGATCCTCCTTCTCAATAGGTAAACAAAGGTAGTCAAGCTAAGAGATTTTAAACAAGCTCACATGGGAAGAATTCCCATGATTATCCTTGTATATATTGCTTCTCTTGTGTGTTGAATAAGGCCAAGACCAAGTTTGGGGGTGTCTCATCTCATGTGCCAAAGGGTCACGCCCAATATCTTATTTCCAAAACACTTCACACACACTCAAGGTAAGTTACTCTCCACCCTTGTAAATAATTAGTCTTCATGTCTATTTCTTTCTCTTAAACTTCTTCTTTGAGCTTACTCTCACACAAGGGAATGTGTGAAGTAAGTTTGGGGGAAAGTATACTATATCATATTCTTGTGTTTTCATGTCATTGGTCCCATGCATTGCATTGTACATATGTATATGCATAGAAAAATTCAAAAAATTGAAAAATTTCTAAAAAGAAACAAAAACAAGCATTTAGGTTGCATCTTTAGGATTGAGTTTAGAATCATTTAGATTGCATTCATGCATTGGGAGCTTACCTAATAAGGAAACACATGCTTAGAACTCAAAATTACACCCTAGCTGATCATAGCAAGTAGCCTAAGCATCTCTTGAAAAGCTTGCATGTTTCGAGCCTTGAAAACTCTTCTTGAAACTTGTTGCTTGTGTGAGATTGATATTCTCCTTTAAATCAACTCCAAATGAACTTAATCTTTATTGCTTATGGGAACTTGCCTACTTGATCATGAGTCATATACATTTGGTTTTTACTTATCCTTCATACCACTCTTTATAAAACCCAAATGGCACTCCTTACCTTTAAACCCTTATAGTTCTTTGAAGCCTAAATCATTTTGCTTGTGTGAGGTCTCTTTTGATAACTTGTCATGTGTAAAAACTTGAGAGTATTAGGGGCGAGATTGGTTGTTCTTATCTCAGGATAACTATAGGACCTCTTGAGAGCAAGCAATTAGGATGGGAAGTTTGGTATTGTGATGCAAAAGAGTTTATCTTGGGTGTTGGGGTTTTAGACGAATGAAAAGAATGAACCAAAGAAAAGAAAACCATTAGGGATCAAAAGAAAAAGAAAGAAAAGCTCTAGTGTTTTAAAATAAGAAACCCCTTTGCTTATAAAAAAAAAAAAGAAAGAAAAGAGTCTAGAAAAGACTTGGAAAAATCATAATAATAAAAAAAGGATACAGCTTAAGTAAAAAATGAAAGAAAAAGTCCCTAGTTAGTTCAAAAGAAAAGAAAGGAGAAAGAGTTCATTGGTGAGTGAAAAAAGAGAGTGATCTTAATGATTTTGGGGATGAATGGGTTTGAGATTTACACCAAGGAAAAGGGTAGAGTTTAAAGATGTCTAGGAAAATGGTAGAATGATGAGAACAAGCAATGTATGCATGAGTTGCTTCTTTTCTTAGATAGATTTTGCATAATGATCAAGCTCTTATTCTTGAGTGTATGCCACTTAAAAGAAGTATACTGAAACCCCTATTTTATTCTCATTTAGCCATTTCACCTACCAAGCCAAATGATTGAGATCAAGTTTCCATTTGCAAGAACTCACCTTATTAGCTTATGCTTAATTGAATGTGAGGGTTGGTTGAGGAGAATTGTTGATTTGTGATCCACAACTTGTCTAAAAGAAAGAGTCTTGACAAGCCTTGAGAAGCTAGAGTGTACTAATTGAGATTGTTTATGTTATAGGTTATGTTTGTCTAGGATGTGGTGTTGAATATAAGAAGTGTATCCTTTGGTTTTGAGTTCCCATTTTCATTCTCTCTCTCCCTTTGATCTTAATTAATTACTTGAGGACAAGTAAATGAGTAGTTTGGAGAAGTTGATATCTTGCATATTTGCATTGTTTTAGCATTTCATTTTGTACATAAATTATCATATAGATTAGAGTTTAGATATCTTCAGGTCCATATTGCTTTCATATGTAGTTTTTAGATATTGGAGTGTGCCATGGAGTGATTGGAGGTGTTTGGAAGCATTGTGATCCAAAAGGGGGTGAAAGATGAACATGGATGGAGGCCTTAAGAATGTCTTCTGTTGCTAAGATTTTTGAAAGAGATAAGAAATTGAGTAAGCTTTACAATGGAAGTGGTCTCAAGTCGATCAGAGGTTTATGCTGAGAGTTATGGCTAATTTANGGAAGCATTGTGATCCAAAAGGGGGTGAAAGATGAACATGGATGGAGGCCTTAAGAATGTCTTCTGTTGCTAAGATTTTTGAAAGAGATAAGAAATTGAGTAAGCTTTACAATGGAAGTGGTCTCAAGTCGATCAGAGGTTTATGCTGAGAGTTATGGCTAATTTACTGGACATATATCAGTACTCGAGCAAGCCCAGCGGCCAGCCCAGCCCGCCAGCGACCCTGAAGCCAAATCATCCAGTTCTTGCGTGCCCCTGGCGTCCAGACCAAGCGGCCAAGCTCGCCCACCAGCTTCCCAGCGTCCAGACCTGCCGGCCTATCAACCACAGTTCCCATCGTCCAACCTTCTGCAGGCCTGGCATCCAGGCCTAGCGGCCAGCCTGCCCCGCCCAGTTCCCAGTGAGCAGGCCTAGCGGCCAGCCCTGCCCGCCAGTCTTCCTATCCGCCCAAAAATATTCTGGGTAGACCGGATTATTCGGGTTGACCCGGTTTGACCTAGCTAGCATATAAATACTGTTTAGACCTAATTTTTAGATCTATCTTGTATTCTCTCTAAACTAAAACTTCTTTTTGGAGAAAGCTTGAATCTTTTAGTAGTTTAATCTTTAGTTCTTGAGTAATTGAATCTATCTCATCTTCTAATCATGATTAGTCTTCTATCCATCATGGGTTTAGGATTAATTGTGAAGATTAGGGAGTATACTCTCTTTGAGCTTATGGGTTAGGGTGATTAGGGTGATTAAGTGATGATATATGGTGATTACTTAGATCCTTCTTGTTCTATGCTAATTAATTGATTTCTATGTTAGATTATAGATAACCCTTATATTCTAGATCATTAGACATTTCCTGCCCACAAGGTGTATGATGAAATACCTGAACCAAAGTAATAATGCTTTTTTCTTTCTTAACCAAGGACACTTGATGTTAGGAATGCTTAGATGGTTAGTAGATTATTCTCAATGATTTCTTATTGATTTAGACCAAGGACACTTGATGTTTAGAGATTGATAGCAAATGAGCTTTTACCTTGACAAACGATTAGCTTAGGATTGTGTCTAGACCTATAGGATATGAATGATTGCTTGAAACCTCACCCTAGATAGTAACTTGATCACCCAATGTCAATACCTTTACCCATAGGATCTCCATCTCTTTTAAAACAAAGCTTTAGTTACTCTTGTTTCCTTACATTGCTAGTTACTTGTTACCTTATAAAATAACTCTCTTGATTGCATTTAGCTTAATAAAATGACTTGCATTCTCTTTCTTCGTTAGCACTCAGGATTGGATTGACATCTAAAATACTACATTGATTTTCTCTAAGGCTTAAAAACCCTTATCAATGTCCACCAGATTAGAGCAATCCGTCTCAATATGAATCATGGTGCAATGTAACTCACGTAACCATGACATTGCCCATATGAGTCATTCCAATTCAGCATGGAGGGCTGAGAGGCTTTTCCGGCACCCTTCAAGTCCAAATCTCTCGACTCCCATTTTGGTATTTGTTGAACCACCCAGACCATTGACTGTGCTATTATCAATCCATGACGCATCGATTTGACAAATTAGACGTCATGGGTCTACATGGAGATTCAAGCTAGTCAAAGGAGCATTAAGTGGCTCCCCATCTTTGGGTAAATTAGCATTCTTAGCACTCCACATTGATGGAAGCTAACTGGAGGGTGTCAACTAGTGATACATCCTTTCCATTGAAAACTTTATAATTACGTGTCTTTCAAATGTACCAAATATCCAAGGGAAGGTTTCAATATGTGGTTCTATATAGGCCATGTTTCTCTTCTTCCAAAAAAAGAAGTTCATGTTTTAAAAAACATAGGTACTCGGAAAGTAGCCCGAAAGAGATAGATAATCTGATAAAGCCCACACTTATAGGGCAGGGGGACATTCAAAAAGAAGATGGTTTATACCTTTATGGTTTCCACAGGGTCACTACATCCGACAGCTTTTTTCAGTGCCAAAGTGTCTATAGTCGAGTCTCTCCGTCGTTGCAATACATCCTGTCAACGCTTGCCACATGAAATGTCTCATTTTCCAAGGAGCAGGGACAGTCCACACATGGCTCTGTAAACCAATGATACTCAGTTTTCCAACCTGGATTTCTGTGTCACACAATTCAGTCTCCTGTAAGCGTTTATATCCAGATTTCACAGAGTAAATGCCCAACTTGGTATAGTATCCATGGTCCACATGTTGCTCAGTCGCAGTTTTAGGATAAGTGAGATGTCCTTGGGGTGGAAGTACTCTAGTAAGAGATTAGTATCCCAATCCCTTGTATCACGCTTAATAAAGGAGTGAACAAGAAGTTTTGGATGTCTAAAAGTAATGCGATCCGACGGTCTTGGGGGTCGAACGTCAATATCCCGGATCCAAGACTCGGTCCATACACATGTGTTGAGGCGTCTTCCAATGGTTTTCCATAGCCCTGATTTTAGAAGCGATTTTGTTGCCATAATTCTACGCTAACAATAGGAAGGTGGGTAAACCTTGCGATCCTCCAAGGGGCTCGAACGATTATAGTATCATCCTCTCAAAACTCGGGAGAGAAGGGAGTCAGAAAATTGGATCAAACTCCAGAGTTGTTTTGCTAATAAAGCAACATTAAAGTCACGTAAATCCAAGAAACCGAGTCCAGCCTGATCATGTGGGACACAAATCTTGTCCCATGCAATCCAATGCAAACCTCAGTTATCCTGACTCTAGCTCCACCAAGAGTTTGAGATTGCGCTTTTTAGTTTATCCACTATACCATGTGGAAGCAAGTAGCACGACATATTGAATGTCAGCACAGCTTGTGCCACTGATTTTATTTGGACCTCTTTACCTCTTTTCGAGAGTGATCTAGTCAACCAAGAAGTAACACGTCCATTGAGTCGATCTTGTACATAGGAGAAGACTTTCATCTTAGAACCACAAATATATTTTGGGAGGCCAAGGTATTTTCCCATCTCTCCTGCAGATGTAATCCCAAGAACGCGTTTGATATTTTGTTTAATGTTGTGATCAATCTTATTCCAAAAGATGGTGGAGGATTCTACCGCATTTAGTCTTTGACCCAAAGCCTTTCCATAGGATTCCAAAATGTCTAAAATTCTGTTGCATTGTCTCACTTCTGCCTTACAGAAGAAAAGACTATCATCCGCAAAAAGATGGTGTGAAATCCATGGGCTGGCTCGGGCGACTCGTAGATCCAAAATGTGCTTCTCTTCCTCCGCTCATTTAAGGAGAGAGATCAGAGATTTAGTGCACAATATGAAGAGGAAAAGGGATAATGAGTCACCCTGGCTCAACTTTTCTTTGGGGATAATTTTACCCCTGGGTTCTCCATTAATTATTACCTGATAAGAAACTGATGTAATGCAAAACATCAAGAGGTCAACCAACTTTTCCGCAAACCACAAACGTAGCATTACAGCCCGAATAAAACTACATTCTACCCTGTCATATGATTTACTCATGTCCGGCTGCCAAGCAGTCTTCTCTAGCTCAGGTGTTTGTCCGGAGGGCATGAAAATTCTCTTGCTCTAGTAGAATATTATCTGTGATCAACTGACGTGCCACAAAGGCAGATTGGGTCTCTTATGTGGGTTATATATGCACTTTAAATTAACCTTGTTAGCTACTCTCTCAAATAAGAGATTCAGTATAGTACTTAGGGATCGAATCCACATAGACTCTACAATTACACAATAGATTTGTTGTTTTCGAATTAAAGCTAAACTATTGAATAATAATAATAATAATAATAATAATAATAATAATAATAATAATAATAATAATAATAATAATAATAATAATAATAATAATAATAATAGCAGAATGAAATCAGGATTGAATTTGGTTGTTAAGATTGATTGGAAGGATTAGACTTAGGGTATATTCTCAGGCAAGCTAAGCTATGTTTTGATAGATTGCTAGGGTTTTAATTAGGTACCGTTCTCAAACTCAAACACTGTGGATTAAGGAACTACTTCCACAGACTCCAGCTAAGTATTGATCGAGGCACAAGGTGTGGTATCGATTCGATGCTTCAGCCGAATTGGCAAGGTTTGTAGTTTGATATTTTCTCTAGACTTCTAACTCAATTTTCGTTTGTTATTACTTATCTAGATCATTTAAGATACTTTTGAGGGCTATAGACATGTTCTCACTTGCTCTATAAGCTCCTATTAACTAGGGTTGAAATGATCAAGTTCAACTCAACATTAAACACAAGTTAAATGAAGAACTAATGGATTACCCTAAACAATTTTATATGATAAACATAACATCACTGCCATTGAAGAACCCTAAATCTATCATGGAATTACTCAGACATGATTATGAGAAACATAATGAATAACTGAATAAAATGCATAGATTAAGTAAATAAAAGAAAAGGAGTTCAAGATCTTCTCTCTAAAGTTGACCATATCTCTCTCTCCAAAATGGTCAAAGACGGCTATCCAGTGCAATAGAATATGAAAAAAGCTTAGGTTTTACAAAATGATAAAAACCTAATAAATAGCTAATCATGCGGTCAGGGATTTGTCTTGCAATATGGGAAACTTCTGGGTAAAACTCGTGATTTCCCAAACTGATCATTAAACTTGTGGATATAGCAGCCGTCGATTGACGCACAAGATGTACCGTCGATCGTTGTCTTCTATAAAATTCTCAAATGAGTTTTCAGGACAATATTCTTCAATGCTCTAAAATGATCTAAAAGTTCCAATTGCTTCTAACAAGTACATGAATGTGTAAAGATTCTAAAACAACTAGAAATGCATATAAAGCACTCTAGAAACGTATACATATCATGGGTAAAAGTGGGTAAAATCCATGATATATCAACTCCCTTATATCACTCAAATTACCCTAAGGAGTGACTTACTCTCTCAAACAAGAAGGTCAGTTGTAGTACTTAGGGATCGAATCTACAAAGAGCTAGGGAACCAATTAAATCTAATCAAGTGAATAATACTAGTTTGGTTTATGAAATTAGAGTAAATAGCAATAATGAGATCAAAGTAAATATCATTTTAGAAATCCTAATTTAGCAGGGCGGTTGCTCTACTAAATTGATTAGAGGTTGAAACTTAATTAGAAAGGTGTTAGACTTAGGGGTTTTATTCATGTATTAGGGATCATAAGCCTCAAGGTGCTAAATAGTTGTATGCATGAGATTAAAGAGCTCAACCACTAAATAACAAATTCATCAGCGTTCGCCTTACTGAATAAGTCTATTAACCAGATCTACTGACCAAAACAAGTATGTTCAATTAATAGCAGTGTCAATCGATTATTCTATATGAATATCGATCGATTCACTTTTCACTACGTCGATCGATTTCCAATGGGAACATCGATTGACACGCTTCTAGTTAAGTTTTATGTGTGAGGTACCAAATGCCCACTAAAACCCCCTAGATCAAGCTCTCGCTATACTCTAGCAAATCCTATTTTAATAGAATAGATTCAGGATATTCCGTGTTATTTAAAGGTTGCTCAAACAATCTAAATTACTTAGATCAGATTTCTAGTTAGCAAGTCTAGAACATAAGCATTAAGAACATTCTATTAATAAATATCACAACAAGCCATCCCATAGTTGGGGTTAATCCCCTTAACCTATTTATAACGTAAACCTAACAAGTAAACTTCTCAGACATGGCTAAGCAATTCCTAACACAAACAAGGTAATTAAACTAGATAATATATAGATAGATAATAATGGAATTCCAATCACAAATCTCTTTAGATATTCTCTCCAACTCTAAAAAACATAAAAACCTTTTACTCTGAAAAATAAGAATACAAGAAAGCTATCTTTGCCTAAAACACCATGGCAAAGTATAAATACTTAGGTTAAAATTCGTCAGGGGTAATCTTGTAATTTGGTAAAGTCTTGGGCTTCAAGTTGGCTGGGTCACGAATTGGCCTTGCGCGCCTTTAGCATCGATCGATGTCACAGATTGTGCATCAATCGATTTAATCACTCGGTGTCGACCTCATATGTTGGTCAATATCCAAATCGAATGATTTCTCTATTTCTCTCCAAAATGCTCCAATGGTTTTCCATAGGACTGATTTTAGAAGCGGTTTTGTTGCCATAATTCTACGCTAACAATAGGAAGGTGGGTAAACCTTGCGATCCTCCAAGGGGCTCGAACAATTATAGTATCATCCTCTCAAAACTCGGGAGAGAAGGGAGTCAGAAAATTGGATCAAACTCCAGAGTTGTTTTGCTAATAAAGCAACATTAAAGTCATGTAAATCAAAGAAACCGAGTCCAGCCTGATCATGTGGGACACAAATCTTGTCCCATGCAATCCAATGTAAACCTCGGTTATCTTGACTCGAGCTCCACCAAGAGTTTGGGATTGCGATTTTTAGTTTATCCACTATGCCATGTGGAAGCAAGTAGCACGACATATTGAATGTCGGCACAGCTTGTGCCACTGATTTTATTTGGACCTCTTTACCCGTTTTCGAGAGTGATCTAGTCAACCAAGAAGTAACACGTCCATTGAGTCGATCTTGTACATAGGAGAAGACTTTCATCTTACAACCACAAATATATTTTGGGAGGCCAAGGTATTTTCCCATCTCTCCTTCAGATGTAATCCCAAGAACGCGTTTGATATATTTTTTAATGTTGTGATCAATCTTATTCCAAAAGATGGTGGAGGATTCTACCGCATTTAGTCTTTGACCCAAAGCCTTTCCATAGGATTCCAAAATGTCTAAAATTTCGTTGACCGAACCGGACCGGTTCAGCTCGCCGTACGGAGAGCTATACGGGATGTCCTAGCTCGCCGTACGGCGGGCTAGTCTTCGTCGAGATAACTCGCCGACGGCGAGCTATCTTTGGTCGAGATAGCTTGCCGTACAGCGAGCTAGTTCGGCGGAACCAGCTCCCGTTTTACGACGGTTACGGTTTTTCGCTGTTTTGTGCTTAACTCGGAAGATCGTGTAATCGTTGTTTGTGTCGTTCTTTCGAGATAACGATTTCTGAGTTTTCCGCGGATTTCCTTTGTTCAGAAACTTATTAGAATTTTTATAAAACGACTCCTCGGGTTTTATAAAATGATTGCTCGAGTTTTATAAAATGATTTCCCGGTTTTTATAAAACGACTTCTCGAGTTTTATAAAACGACTTCTCAAGTTTTATAAAACGTATTTAATATTTTTTACGGGAAGTTTTGGCCATTGATTCCGTCGTACCGATTTTGACCCCAACAGTTAGCCCCCCAGCTCGTTAGAATCGTGGAGTTCCTGCGAGCGGTTTGAGCTTGTTTGGCAAGCTTGGTAGAATTAGGCGGAACTTTAATGGCCAAAAGTCGAAAGGTGAATAGTAAAATTTTTCCTTATAAGTATATGGAATCAGTCCTAAGTTCTTTCTTCGTTCATAACTTATCTTTGGCTTAAAAAGTTTACTCTCTCTACTCTTCCTTTGAATCTTCTTTTCTTTTTTGATTTCAACATGTCTTCCGGGTGAAAAGTTTCGGATCATACTCGTGCGTCAATTTTTGACCTGAGTGACCTTGGTGTTTCCGAAGGCTGCACCCTTCCCAGGCCAATCTTCCAGCGTTCTTTCACAAGCGAGGCAGATTTCTCGGAGTATTGGTCGGCTTTAGAGGTTGCCAATGTTCCCCCCGCTAGTTTTTGGGTGCCAAAGCGGGATACGCTTTGGAGGAACACGGATAGTCCACGCGTGTACTATTTGTTCCCTCCGGGATTTGAGGAATTCTCGTGTGATCCTTGAATCGGTACAGTTCCGTCTTCCCGTACAAGGTCAAGATGCTGAGTATCCACCTCCGGGTTATTTTACGTGCTACGAAGCCTTCTTGCTGAACTGTCAGTTATGGTTTCCTATTCCGCGAGCTATCGTCGAGCTTCTGTATAATATTTGGCATACAGTTCAGCCAACTTCGTCCCACCGGGTTAAAGCATCTTATCGGGATTTTGGTAGTAGGGTACGAGCGCGGAATGTCTGTCGGCACGGACTATCTTTTGGCTATGCTAACGTTCAAGCGTGCACTAGGGGGTGGCTTTTACCTAACCCCTCGGTGGGATATGACGATCATTGGCGGGCTTACCTCGAATGATCATGAGTGGAACGATTGGTTTTTCTATGTCAAAATTGATAGCGCGTCGGTGGAAGAAAGTTGCATCCCTTCGTTCAGGACCAAATGGGAGACGGAAGGTATTTCGTTTGCGTGATATATATATATCCACATATTTTCTGCCGTATTTTGACAGTTGCTTGCGATTTGGGTTCTGTAGTGTTTAAACCCCGCAGACCTTTACTTGGAGATTTCAAGGAAGTTATGAATCTTTTTCGTGGAGGTCTGCTTCATTGGGGATACTTTTCTCCGACGAGGGTTCATCGTGCTGTTGCCTATTATTCATCCGGTTTTTCTCAGGACGGTCGTGTTGAGGCCGACGGTGTGGAAGAGAGGGAGAGGTCTAGATCTCCGCAGGGAGGAGAAGTTCCGATCTCATTGACTTCTCGGCCCCCTCCTCTGAATTCGACCCGGCTGAGACATCGTCCGGGGCTCCGGCTTATACACCGTTTACGAAGGCGTCGAGGCTCTTTACCAAGGTCTGTTTATTTTATCTTGATCTCGTACTCGCCTCATGTGCGATTGTCTTTCTTTCTTTCTCCCCTCTTTTTTTTGAGGAAATATTTCCCGTGTTTTGCAGGGTCTTCGCTTTATGAACGAAGCAGTGAGCGCGAGTAATACGGCGGTTCGCAAGGCTGAATCTAGGGCTGCAGTAGCGGAGATGGAGGGCGCTCGTCTCAAGGAGGAGATCGGAGCTAGTTTTTCTCGTGCCCAAGATTTAGCCAGGAAGGAGGCCACCCGCGTGAGAGAAAATATGACGCCGACTCTCGTCGTGGTCTAGAGCTTTCTGACAAGATGGTTCGCCGTGCCCGTAGAGCGGGCAAGAGAGAAGTTGCCGCGGAGATGATGACCCGCCGTGAACGGTTTGTGCCTCTTTACGCGGAGTTTGAGGATCCGCAACAGGCAAATGGCCACCATCACGAATGCCGAGGCGTAGTTGGCGGTTTGCATCTTACCCAGCATCCGGACTACTCGTACGAGTCGGTGTCTGCGAAACAAAGAGCGCGATTGGCTAAAAGAGAGAGACAGAAGGCCGAGTTTGTTAACCCTGGGGCGCAGATGTGGGATCAGTGGAACCCTATCGTGGTGTCGCCGGATTCAGTTGAAGTCGGTCCTGAGATTCCGGACGCGAGTGACGAAGTCGATCAACCATAGTTTTGATACTAATGTTTGCCAGAGCTCGGCGTCCGTGTTGGATGATTTCTATGTATGATGGTATTGTTTTCTGATTTTGTTAATTTCCGTTGGTGGCTTTTAATCCCTGCCGCTGGGCGGCGTGTATCTGAAAAACTTTTAATAAAAATATTTTCTAAGTATGAAATCTGTGTTTCGTTTTAGAAGTAGAGGGAAGAGTACGAGTTGTCGTCTCGAATCTAACTCTTGGTGTAGATCGTCCGGTTCGTTTACTAGGAATGTTTTGATTTTCGCGAGTGTATAGATGTTGGCAAAGAGACATGCCTTTAGGATCTCGATTCATGCCTTGAGACGTTAGAGACTAGTGTCCTGGGTTTAGGGCAAGACCTAGGTTTACTTTAGGATTGAGGCTATGCGATGACTAGCCGGCTTTCGTTTTGCCTGTTGCGATTTTAACCTGATTCCATACGGATTTAGAATCCGCGATAGGTTCTCGGCTTATACGATTCATCTGGGTTGAATCGAACATCTCTCTGGGAACAATTTCTAAGTTTCCCGGAAGTTCTGAACAAAAAATTTGGATTTCTTTTATAGCGCGCTATTTTATCCTAGTCGAATGTATGCAGACCAATAGGTCGGTGCATTTGCTTAGGACGGCTAGCGTGCTCGACGGGGCAAGTCGCCGAGCGTTTGTATTTTATAGTCGCGGACGGACTTTTGTGAAATATTTTTCTTTAAAACTTTAGGTGACGTCTCGCCGGTTCTTTCCGAAAATATTTTGGTATACAAGTTTCGTAGAAATGATTTAGTAGTTGTTACTGCAGAAGTGATTTCCGGATGTTTTGAATTTGTTTTTGCGTTTTTGATAGTAGACGAGATTCCATAATATTCTAGCTTTGTCTTTATTAAAAAATTTGAAAATTTTGATTACAAAATGAATGTTTTAAAATTCATGAGTATACGATTACTCGTATACACACCCACTCCCTCCCCCCCCCCCCGTTTTGAAAGGGGGATAGCTGAACTCGTCTTTAGGTGAGCTGCCTACGTATTCCTTTCGGAAATCAAGCCATATCGTAGTTCTGATTGTTTGTGCGAGTATGTTTACTCGGCTGTCGCAGACTCTTCGATCACCCTAGTCGCTGGATCGGTGTCTTGGTCCGGGTTTTTCTCCTCCGGTTTGGTAGAAGTGATGGGTGTGGAAGCTTGTTGCTTCTCGACCGTTGCTGGTTTCGGATCGTTTTCTGCGGGCGGTGGTGTGTACTTCACCCGTTTCGGTTTTACGATTGCAACCGCCAATTGCCTTAGCTTATGTTCGGCTAAGAAGCAAGATCGCGATTGTCTTTGGCATCCCCAGATCACTGCGACTCCTGTAGGGGTTGGGAATTTGATGTCCAAGTGATATGTCGACAGCACCGCCTTCATGGAATTTATCCAAGGCGTGCCCATGATCACGTTGTAGATGGCTGGGAAGTCGACGACCCCGAAGTTGACGATTTTCGTCACTTCCTTGGCTGCGATCGGTAGTCGGATCGATCCCAGAGTCATAGATGTTTCGCCGGAGAAACTGGTCAACGGCTTTGGTATCGGTTCGACCTCCGATAAATCGATTCCCATGCGTGTCAACGTGTTGCGGAAGATTACATTGACAGTGCTTCCTGTATCGACCAAGATTCGAGCGACTTCTAGGTAGCTTATCACTAAGTTAAGGACGAGGGGATCGGCATGCGGTTGGTCGATTCTGCCGGTTTTTTCTTCGTCGAAAGAGATCACTCCCCTTGGAGTGTCATCCGACGGTACCTTCCAGCTCGAGCCAGTTTCGGCCTTTCGTTGGTAGGATTTGATAGATGAGACGGTATCGTTGTAATACTGCGATTCGCCAATGATCATATTGATCTTTTGGTGGTTAGCATCGTTACCTTTCTCGTCTTGTTTCTCACCCGACTGGTTCCCTTGGGGCGGAGTTTCCGCTTGTGGGTTCCTGACGCTGGTTATCTCGGAGAGTTCTCCCGCGATCAGTTTTGCGGTGAGTCTGGCGCCGAGGACTTTGCAGTTCACGGTAGAGTGCCCACGGGTTTGGTGGAGATCGCATAAGGAATTCTCGTCGTAGTTCGGATTCCTTGACCTTGTGTTCCCCGTAGTTCGCCCCGTAGTTAGCGGCGTAGTTGTGCACCCCTTGGAGATCCTGTCCCTCGTGATGGACGAATTTGTCGTTACGAGAGTTTTTCTTTTTCAGCTTTTGCTCAGACGCGATATTCTTTGCGGATGCTTTTGTCGGCTTATGCTTTTCAGACATGATTTTAGTCTCCTCTTCTATGGTTATGTAATCGGTAGCTTTGTGGAGCGCGTCCTGGATCGTCCGTAGTTTTTCGAGAGTTATCCACTTTCAAAACTTTGATTTGAACTAGAGCGAATTTCTGAGCGCTTCGATGGCGGCTTTGTCGCTTATTCCGCTAACCCTAGCCATGACGAGTTTGAACCTGTTCATGAAATCGTGAAGGGATTCGTCTTCCTTCTGCGACAAACTCCAGAGATCAGCGTCTGAGGTTTCCCGATTTATAAACATCGAGTATTGCTTCAGGAATTCGGAGGCAAGCCGGTGGAAACTTCCGATCGAGTGTCGCTTGAGTTTGGCGAACCATTCGAGCGCTGCTCCTTTTAGGTTTTCGACGAAAAGACGACAGTAGCCTGCGTCTTTTTCGTGATCCTTGAGTTTGGCCCGTCCCATGGTGATCTGGAAGGCCTGTAGGTGCGCTTTGGGATCAGTCGTCCCGTCGTAGGTTGGCACCTTGGGTTTCCCCAGATCAGGTAACTTGACCTCGGTGATGCGAGCAGTAAAAGGTGTTTTCCGAGATTTGTACAGCAGCCGATCGATTTCGAGTGCGGCGCTGGGAGCGTGATGAATCTGGGATTTCACCGCTTTTATCGCTGCGGCCGTTTTGGTAATGTACTTGCGGAGATCGCGAATCTTTGTTAGTTCGCCAGCAGTTTTCCGAGCTTGTCGGCGTTTACTGCGAGTAACTAGGGATCGTTCCTTGGCGGTTTTCACGCACTACGCACAATAGAGATCCTTCTCGTCTCCAGTAACAGAACGGTCGGGAGAGGACTCTGGCAAAGGGCTGCGAGTTTTTCTTCTCCTAGGATGGACGTCCGCGTCCTCGTCTGACGAGTCGGCTTGGTTGCTCGTTTCCAAGTTAACCCTTTCGATGCCGTCTCCCTCGGTCTCGTGTCCACGAGTAGGAGATTTTTTCGATTGGTTTAGAATCGCGTTAGGGTTATCTTTTTCGAAGTCTTTCTCCGTCTGGTTTCCCTACTCGGTTCTGGGATAATCCATAGGATTCGCGAAATCGAGCTTCCTTCTGCGGATCTTAGTAGTTCCGCGGGGGCGAATCGCTCTGGTTTTCGCAGTTAGGGTTTCGACCTGTTTTACGAGTGAACCAATGAGCTTTTCCTGCTCTTCCGATTTCTTGTTAAAATCGGAGAGCATCTTTTCGACGGTCTCGGCGTTAGTGTTTGTAGCGTTGGCCGCGGACACATCTTGTAGTGGTGTATTGTCAACGTTGTCGCTTTCGCTAGTTTGTTTATCTCCTGTCATCGCTTCTCGATTGAGCGTGCTGCGGCTTTAGTGTAAGATAGATCCGACCCCCCTTCCTTCTAACGCCAAACTGAGGGAACTGAAATTCTCTTACTGTCAATAAATCGTAAATAAGGGAACTTTGAGTAAACCCTATGTTCCCAGAGGACCCGGCTATCTGCGGAACCGAACACAAGCAATTAAGAACACGACGAGATTAAGTAAAAAGAGAATAAAAACGAGATTGAGAGCAAAAGGGGTTCTTATTGCCAGCAGATTACGAATTTAGACGAGATCTTTTCCTGATGCGATGTCGTTTTTAAGTAAGTTTCTCGAGTTAATCGTAAAGTTTGGCAATGTTCGGTGTTCCGGTTAATCGTTGCCGTTTTCTACGATTCACTCGACGTTTTTATTAAAAATGTGTATTTTACGATTTCTTACGAAACATCGTCGAGTAAATCGTATAATTTAGGCAATGTTTGGTGTTTTGTTTAACCGTTGCCGTTTTATACGATTTCCTTGAGTTCTTTCGAGAAAACAAGACTTTAAGGTTTTTATCGTAAAACTCGAATGATAAGACGAATTGCGACGAAATGAGAAACGTTCCGACCGTGGTTTGGAACACGATCGTGCCGAGGGACGTATGCCTTGATTCGAGGACGTGGGAGATCGAGGCTCGGGACAATTAGCTCGACGTACGACGAACCGAACTGAACCGGTTCAGCTCACCGTACGGCGAGCTAGTCTTGGTCGAGATATCTCTCCGTACGGCGAGTTATCTTTGGTCGAGATAGCTCGCCGTACGGCGAGATAGTGCGGCCAAACCAGCTCGCGTCTTACGACGGTTACGGTTTTTCGCGGTTTTGTGCTTAACTCGGAAGATCGTGTAATCGGTGTTTGCTTCGTTCTTTCGAGATAACAATTTCCGAATTTTCCGCGGATTTCCTTTGTTGGGAAACTTATTAGAATTTTTATAAAACAACTTCTCGGGTTTTATAAAACGATTTCTCGAGTTTTATAAAATGATTTCCCAGTTTTTATAAAACGACTTCTCGACTTTTATAAAACGACTTCTCAAGTTTTATAAAAAGTATTTAGTATTTTTTTACGGGAAGGTTTGGCCATTGATTCAGTCGTACCGATTTTTACCCGAACAAGATGATTTCCTAAGAGGCAGAGGGAGAGGTACATTACCCATGACCCCACTATTCTAATTCAAAGGAATGTTCACACATTGTGGAAGCGAGGGAGAGGTACATTACCCATGACCCCATTATTCGCCTACACTTTGCCAGAAAAACCTACAAAAGTAGAAAGATCAATAAGATGAGCATTTTTGTTCATTAGGATTGCCAAAAGAAAATTAAAGTAAAAATAAAAATAAAAATTTGGGAATCAGAGAAGGAAGATATAGGGCGAAAAGAAACCATAAAAAGACTGCCTATTTACTCAGATATCTGCTGGGGCGAGAGTCCACGTGTCCTTTGATTGATATTCCCAGGGTAATGCCTGCACTTTTATTTTATGTAAGAAATGAGGTTAGTACAGGGGATTGTCGGACATGTTATGTTGAGTTGTTGACTAGGTGAATTTGGTTGCTATACTAGGATATTGTATAATGTGCTTCTAAGGTTAGGATGTTTATGATTTGGTTTGCACTACTAGAGAGATGGTGACTGAGTTTTTAAAATATTTTTAGTCCCTGCTGTTTTCAAACCTCTTTTAGAGAGACTGCCTGTCTGTTTTGCTTGAGGACAAGCAAAAGGGTTAGTCTGGGGGAGTTGATCGACCATGGATTTTACCAATTTTTAGCCATGGTATATTGGTGTCTTTACGTATATTTACTACAATATAGAGTCTATTTAGAGTATTTACAAGTTCAGGTACGATATGTAGTAAAGTGGTGATTTTGGTGTCTTTTGGAGCCTTTTGAGTGCAGAGCTGCGCAAACGCGTCAGATGTTTAGATATGGATGGAGATAGAGCTTTGAGTTAGCTTTCCAATGCCACCATTTTGAGGTCAATCCAACAGTTAGATCAGAAGTTATGCTTGTTTTATTGAAGAGTTGTCAGTCTGCCTCGCGAGAGAAAGCTGCCGAGAAGATATGTGCAAGTCGATCGATGGGAGACACTTCACATCGATCGATATGAATGCCAGAACGTGGGCTGACTATATTTTAATGACCGACTGAAGCCCAGAAGATACCACAAAGTTACCAAAATACCCTTGACGACTTGAAACACTATTTATGTTATTTGCAAGCCATTGTTGACGGCTACGCTTTCTTTTTCATCTTTTGTTTCATTGCTCTTAGTTAGGAGAGAAGGGAGGAACTCCTATCAGAGTCCTCCTGGAACTCCATTGGTTTTTGTTTTATATTATTTATGTTCTTCATCTATTCATCTATGATTTTGTGACAATCTTCATGTCTGAATAGATCCACCTGTTGGATATAGGGTTCAGATAGGTTGTGGAATTAGCCCCAACTATAGATTGAAGTTGTGATATTCATTATCATGATGAACCCTAATACTTGATTCTAGAGTCATGAACTTGAACCATTAACATGATGGCATTAATTCATTAATCATCATTCTGATATCATCCTGTATAAGCTAAGATCCTCTAGGGATAAGTGAGAACCGGTCTATGATCTTGGTGGGTACTATTTCAACTCGATCTGAAGCTGTATCGATCGATACTCCTATAGAGTAATCGATCAACGACAAGTATATATCGATCGATATTTTCGGCATCAGATTCATGGACGAGTCTAGACTGTGAGAGCTGATAGGCTCATCTAAGAGTTGAAGCTCTTTAATATCATGCATGCAACTTGTTAGGCATCTATAGCATTATAATCCTGATTACCTGAATAGAAACCCTAGATCTAGCAACCATCCTTCCATCAAACAAATCCTTGCCAAGCTGAACAATTACCTTGTTCATCTTGTTTACTATTTTCTACTTTAATATATTTATTTACTGCATTATTGCCTATTAGACATAACTATTAGATCTATTAGGTTCCCTAGCTCTCTGTGGATTTGATCCCTAAGTACTACAATTGAACCTCTTTTGATGAGAGTAATTCACTCCTTAGGGTAATTTGAGTGATATCATTTTATAAAATGTATTTTTATTTTTAGGGAAAGTTTTTGGTCATTGATTCCGTCGTACCGATTTTGACCCCAACAATAAGCCCCCCAGCTCGTAAGAATCGTGGGTTCTTGCGGCTTGAACTTGTTCGGCAAGTTTAGTAGAATTAGGCAGAACTTAATGGCCAAAAGTCCGAAGGTGAATAGTAAAACTTTCCTTATAATTATGTGGGGTAAATTTTCAAATTCTTTACTCACTGTTGGTGTCAAAATCGTTCATGACGGAGTCAATGGCTAAAAGTCTCCGCAAAAGTAAAAATAAAAATACTTTTTATAAAACTCGAGAGATCGTTTTATAAAACTCGAGAAATCGTTTTATAAGACTCGAGAAATCGTTTTATAAAACTTGAGAGATCGTTTTATAAAACTCGAGAATCGTTTTATAAAACTCGAAGAATCATTTTATAAAACTCGAGAGATCGTTTTATAAAACTCGAGAGATCGTTTTATAGGACTCGAGAAATCGTTTTATAAAACTTGAGAGATCGTTTTATAAAACTCGAGAATCGTTTTATAAAACTCGAAGAATCGTTTTATTAAACTCGAGAATCGTTTTATAAAAACTTGAAGAATCGTTTTATAAAACTCAAAATCATTTTATAAAACTCGAGAAGTCATTTTATAAAACTCGAGAATCGTTTTATCAAACCGCGAAAAACCGAAACCGCCGCAAAACGCGAACTAGAAGCTTCCTGACTAGTTCGCCTGCTGGCGAACTAAGCCAGCTTGGCTTAGTTCGCCAGCAGGCGAACTAGATGCTTCCGACTAGTTCGCCTGCTGGCGAACTAAGTCAAGCTGGCTTAGTTCGCCAGCAGGCGAACTAGGAACTTCCCGACTAGTTCGCCTGCTGGCTAACTAAGCCAGCTTGGCTTAGTTCGCCAGCAGGCGAACTAGATATTTCCCAGACAGTTCGTCAAACCGGCGAGCTGGATCGGACCGGCTCAATTCTCCTTACGTTGAACCGACCATCCCGAGCCTCGATCTCCCGCATCCCGATTCAAAACTTACGTCCTTCGACACGGTCGCATTCTGAACCACGGCTGAAATGTCTCTCGTTTCGTCTCGATCCGACTTATCGTTCGAATTTTACGATAAAAACCGTAAAAATCCGTTTTCTCGAAAAGAACTCGAAGAAATTGTATAAAATGGTAACGGTTAAAAAAGACACCAAACATCGCCTAAACTATACGATTTATCCAATATTTTTCGTTAAAGTCATAAAAAAACGTATTTTTAATAAAAACGTCGAGTAAATCGTAAAAAACACTTTTTTAATAAAAATGTCGAGTAAATCATAAAAGACGGAAACGATTAACCGAGAAACAAATGTAGCTAAACATTACGATTAACTCGAGGAATTTACTAAAAACGGCATCTCAACAGAATATCGCAAAATGGCCCGGAAGGTCCTAAAGCGCGATAAAAGCCCATCTCGCGATCTCAACAGAATATAACCTGAAGATACGATAACGTTTTGGCGGTTTACTCGCAGAAGGAAAATAAATGTCAAGCTCGAAGATAAAATGCAAGTTTGAAGACAAATAGAAGATTTCCGCGGAAGAAAAGGAAGGATCGAGAAAAATGGAAGATTCCCGATACACTCAAATCCGGGAAAAATGGAAAGATAGAATCGCCAAGGCAGGGAGTATATAAGCAAGAGGTATAGGGCAGAAGCAGAGAGGAGTTTTCAGAGGTTTCACCACCAAACTTAGCATTTAGGGAGTTTTCCGTTTTCGTTATCGAGCTGCGTCTCAACTAGGGTTTTAGTCTTAGATTGCTAGAACTAGGAATTTTGCCGACGGCTCACGCAGCTAAGGCAACTCTCGTTGTAACCGTTCTTACGCGAATTCGGAATAAAAATCCTTCTTGCTTTCAATCTCGTTTTTATTTTTATATCTTTCAATTTATTCATATTAATCGCGTTCTTGATTACTTGTCGTTGGCTTTCGCAGAGATCCGGTTCCTCTGGAAAATTAGAGTTTTCCTAACTTTCCTTATTTTACGGAAATCGACAGGTGTGAATTTCGGTTCCCACAGTTTGGCGCTAGAAGGAGGGGGGTCGGATTACTCTTACTCATAGCCGCAAAATGCTTGATCAAAACGATGTCTGGATATATGAAAGACAAAGTCGCAACTCGCAAAAAGACGCTGGTAAAACAACTCCAGCAGCGACTACTCGTACAGCCAACGCCCACACAAATGCTGTAGTACTAAAAAAAATCGAAAACGTAATCGCGACTCTTCGCCACGTGAAGAGAAACGAAACAAGATCACGATTTCTACCTCAGATCACTAAGGGCAACGATAAAATCTATCAAACGCCGTAGTGTTTTTCTTATTTCCGAGTTGGACAAATATCACGGGTTGAGCAAAAGACGTTTTCCGAGAACTTTTCGGAAAAATAAAACTTGCTCTCCCAGAAACCGCGGAACAAACCGTAAGTTACTCGCGAAATAAAACCTGGGTTACTCACGGAAAAACCATAGGTTATTCGTGGCAAAACCCTAGGTTGTTCGCATAGAAAGCCCTAGGTTACTCGCGGAGAAAGCCCTAGCTTTACTCGCGGAGAAAGCCTTAGGTTACTCGCGGAAAAACCCTAGGTTATTCGCGACAAAACGCTAAGTTGCTTGCAGAAGAACCTTAGGCTACTCGCAGAATCGGGCAATACTATCCAGCTGAAAAGACGGTGAGTCGGCCAAGCAACCTAGCTCGCCATCTTTGCGAGCTAACCAGCTTTCCACCTCTTCCTAGAGGCACTGACTTTTCCCCGAGGGTCCGAACAATCCAACTTATAGCTATGGTGAACCTGATCGTACTCTAAACAATAATCGCACTGCTTTTCGTTTCATCTTAATCAAAGTTTCCGTTGAGATTTTACAACGAAAACAAGAGAGCTTGATGAATTGGGACTGTTCTCGCCGACTCACCATTAGGCAAGTTGGACAAGCTTGACGGATCGAAACATTTCCATCTCGAATCTTGATCGAGACGCTTTTCATTTCGTCTCAGTCGGACTTTCCATCGAGACTCTACGACGAAAACAAGTCAACTCGACGAATCGAGATCACCGCGCCAAGCGTCTTAATTCGCCAAACGTAGAGCTAAACCAAGCGTCTTAGCTAGCCGAATGTAGAGCTAAACCAAGCTGGCTTAGCTCGCCGAACATAGAGCTAGCTAGATCGCCATACGGCGAGCTGAACCAAACGCCTAGCTCGCCCAAGAGACGCAGACTTTTCCCCAAGGGTTGTTACCATCCAGATCACCACACGGCGAGCTGAAAGGGTTTACCTGACTTTCCCTACGTCGAAGCTGAACCAATCCTTGAGTTTCTCTCTCGAGTCTTGACCGCGCTGATTCTCGTTTTGTCTCAACCGGAATTTCCATCGGGATTTTACGATAAAACCGCAAAGACTTGTTTCTTCGTATAAGTTCGAATCAATCGTCTAAAACGGCAACGGTTGACTTAACACCAAATTTGCCTAAACTATACGAGAAATCTGAACTCTCTAAACCCAATCCGGTTTTACGAAACTCTGCCACACTAAGTCAAAAATATCCAATCATAAACACTTGATTGATTTTTTCGATATACAAAGCGCACCTTGTCGGTCAAATAAAACCAGCAGTATGAAGAAACAAGAACATGAGCTCTGATGGTTAAGCCTTGTCCCCGCTCCAATACTCATGCTGGTAATTCGTTGAAGACCGGTAAGTCAAAAGACGAAGACCGAAGAATAGACGGTCCCAAATCATCGACGAAACTAAGGTATGTCCGATTTGAAAATTTTATTAGACTTCTAATTTCTCGTAGGTAAGAAACGAAAACGTCTTGTAAACTGCCGTGAAACCTAGAGAACTTAGAATTTAGAGGATAGTCTAGCATGCTAAGTCGTAGGCAATTTTTGTCTATCCCAATTTGTTGTTTTCTAACCATTCAGGCATAACTCGCAAACCGATCCAATATCTCGTACAACCGAGAAACGATCGCCACGCATTCGAATGTACTCATTTCCTAAAAGAAAGAAGGAGCTAGAGACGCTGACGTCGTCTTAAAACCGACTCGCTCCTAGAAATTTTCGTAAACCAGACATACTCCAAGTCATCGCCAATCTACCACGGTCTTTAACCAACCCGGATTATCGATCATCCGAATCCTTCAAAGGAAACTTGTCTTTTTTCTTTTCGTCGAATATTTTCCCTCGCGTCAAGAAAACGCTTTCTATAAAGAAAACTCTCGCCAAAACAAGCAGAAAAATATTTGGACAATGCGACGCCTCGTCAAAATCATCCCAAAAGCAAACGACAATCTAAGGACCGTCTAAACGCTAAAAACTGATCCAAAACGTCTGGGAAATAATCTCGAGGACTATACAGCATCTCTCGTCGCAACCATGCGGTTAGAAAATCTCTGCGAAACTTCAGAGTGAAACTCGATAATTTTCCGAAGTTATAAAGATCTTCTCCAACTTGGTAACACAAGTTCCGTATAAGAATCGAAAAATTATACGAGAAATCTTTAGGCGTCAAAACATTGATCTCGTTCTCCGTCGAACCAAGTGAGTCACGGAATAAAATAGAGAACATAAAGCAGCAGTAGAGAACACGTCATCCCTTCTCGCCGACTGATCCTATTGCTGGTCATGTGATTCATTCCGTCCGAGAAACACGCTAAAACATTTTGCGACTAGATCTCGGTGAAATAATTTTTGGTAAAACTCCGCGAGTGACTCCGAAAAAACCATCACCGAAGATCAAAAACTAAGCGGAAAGGTTTCTCGAAAAATCTGCGGAAACATTGTTAACCCAATGCATTGTGCCGATTTACTGAATTCATCGCCCACTACTTACACAAAAAGTCTTTCATATAGTTAGGATCATGTGATAACGAAGTAACTTTCGAAAGTAAACATAACAGGTATTGCAAAAAGTACTTTCCTTATAGCAAAACCAAGCTATACGATCCAGCGCTGAGCGACCAATATAAACTTTGCTTCCTCTCGCCACGATCTGAAATATCTCATTTTTAGCCCTTTGGTTCATGAGCATCCGCTCTCATTCCTCCCGATTCATCCGAGAATGAGACTGTCCCGAAAATGACGCCGCATGGGATCTACATCGAGCTTCTTAAGCTCTGTCTCCCTCGAGTAAAAAAAAAAAAGAAAAACAACTTCCATACAAAGGAATGTTTATACGAAACTTTCATTGTATAAATAACACCTATAACGGAAAAATGTTTTCTACAACCACGGGCATACTTGGCATATCAAGCTCGACAAACGTTACTTGGCTATTGTCTGATCACGCTTCACTTCAATGCCAAGTTTGCAAACCGACTCGACTTTTTCGATAGCACGAAAGTGTCGTGGTCTAATCCTCTACCAAATACGACCTTGGCTGTGCGGTTGAACACAACCTTCACGCCAAATCAATACATTCAACGGATAATGCGAACTTGTCAAAAATCGGCTAAGTTCTGTATTCTCGCGATTCACTCTATTTCCGAAGCAAGTTGCTTTCAAAATCCGACGTATAAGAAAACACTCGTACCAGAGCTCCTAAAGCCGTACGAATCTCGGAAGGTCAACACTTCACAAAGCACCGTAACGAAAAAACGCTTCGTTTCAGGTAAACAACTTACGCGTCCTCTCGGTCCTAATTGCTCTAGCACAAATCATAAAACTACCTAACATCCAAACAGGAATGTAAGTTTTAAATTGCGAATATCCGCAAACGAACCAAGGTGTTCCTGCAAAGCAGGGTTAAGACAAAACCCTCGCAACACCGCGCAACATCTTCGAGCCCGCAAACGTTCCGAACACGAAACGCGGCATATAAAATAAAAACCAACTTTCGGCACTGCGAGACGTCGCAAACGCCTGGAGATTAGTTTTTTCGACAAAAATACCTTCCTCGATAAAGTCATTTTCTTGGAAGACCTAACAGTCCGTTCGCGACTATAAAATACGCAAAACTTCTTAACGTACGTATCCTTCGCGAAGGCCCAAACTACGTAAACATCTATCACTTAAAAAAAGTTTGTTGCTGATCACAACGAACTCGCAACTGTCCTAAACAAACTTAAGTTATCTCGTAGAGATAGTTCTCGAACAACCGACACAAGGGTAATAGCGCTATAAAAGAAATCCAAAATTTTGGTCAGCACTTCCGGGCAACTTAGAAATTGTTCCCGGTGAGATGCTCGGTTCCAACCAGACGAATCGTATAAGCCGAGAACCTATCGCGGATTGTAAATCGGTATGGAATCAGGTTAATCGCAACATGCAAAACGAAAGCCGACTAGTCATCGCATAGCCTCAATCCGAAAGTAAACCTAGGTCTTGCCCTAAACCCAGCACACTGGTCGCTAACGTCTCAAGGCATGAATCGAGATCCTAAAGGCATGTCTCTTCGCCCACATCTAAACACTCGCGAAAATAAAAACACTCTGAGTAAACGAGCCGGACGATCTACATGAAGAGTTAGATACGAGACGACAACTCGTACTCTTTCCTCTACATCTAAAACGAAACACATATTTCATAATTGAAAGTATTCTTATTAATATTTTTCAGTCAAATACACGCCGCCTAGCGGCAGGGATTCAAAGCCNGCCCACATCTAAACACTCGCGAAAATAAAAACACTCTGAGTAAACGAGCCGGACGATCTACATGAAGAGTTAGATACGAGACGACAACTCGTACTCTTTCCTCTACATCTAAAACGAAACACATATTTCATAATTGAAAGTATTCTTATTAATATTTTTCAGTCAAATACACGCCGCCTAGCGGCAGGGATTCAAAGCCACCAACGTCCAGTCCCGATAAAATTACAACAATATCATACTAAAAACAAAGACATCATTCATCAAAATTACAAAACTCAAACGCTGAGGAGGCTAGTCCAAACGGCCTAGGAGGCTAGTCTTAAGGCCGGCAAAGGTGCAGATGCCATCGACATCAATATGCTTGATAATTCCTACACGACATATAACTAGACCGTAAAGGTCTTGCTAGGAAACATGTCATACGAACCTAAATTCCAAAATGAACTACGAAAGGCTTGATCCCCTGAAAAGAGTACGTAGGCAGCCTTCACAAGGCGCAGCCCTAATCTTAAACACATTCCGCTTCCTGGAGAATGGGAAGATCACTCTCAACGGACCTTTCCAACCATTAATTCCGCCTAATTTAACTAAAACTGGCTAACCACTCGCAAGAACCTTACACTAGAAGCTCAAGATTCTAGCGAGCTGGGGGGCTAACTGTTGGTGTCAAAATCGGTCACGAGAGAATCAAAGGCTAAAGTCTCCGCAAAAGTAAAAATAAAAATACGTTTTATAAAACTCGAGAGATCGTTTTATAAAACTCGAGAAATTGTTTTATAAGACTCGAGAAATCGTTTAATAAAACTTAAGAGATCGTTTTATAAAACTTGAGAATCGTTTTATAAAACTCGAAGAATCGTTTTATAAAACTCGAGAGAACGTTTTATAAAACTCGAGAAATCGTTTCATAAGACTCGAGAAATCGTGTTATAAACTTGAGAGATTGTTTTATAAAACTCGAGAATCGTTTTATAAAACTCGAAGAATCGTTTTATAAAACTCGAGAATCGTTTTATAAAAACTCGAAGAATCGTTTTATAAAACTCGAGAATCGTTTTATAAAACTCAAGAAGTCGTTTTATAAAACTCGAGAATCATTTTATAAAACCGCGAAAAACCGAAACCGCCGCAAAACGCGAACTAGTCACGACTAGTTCACCTGCTGGCGAACTAAGCTAAGCTGGCTTAGTTCGCCAGCAGGCGAACTAGAGATTTCCCGGACAGTTCGTCAAACCAGCGAGCTGGATCGGACCGGCTCCATTCTCCGTATGTTGAACCGACCATCCCGAACCTCGATCTCCCGCATCCCCGATTTGAAACTTACGTGCTTCAACACGGTCGCATTCTGAACCAAGGCCGAAATGTCTCTCGTTTCGTCTCGATCCGACTTATCGTTCGAATTTTACGATAAAAACCGTAAAACTCCATATTCTCGAAAAGAACTCGAAGAAATCGTATAAAACGGTAACGGTTACACAAGACACCAAAAATTTCCTAAACTATACGATTTATCCGAGATTTTTCGTTAAAGTCGTAAAAACGTATTTTTAATAAAAACGTCGATTAAATCGTAAAAAGCACATTTTTAATAAAAATGTCGAGTAAATCGTAAAAGACGGAAACGATTAACCGAGAAATAAACGTAGCTAAACATTACGATTAACTCGAGGAATATACTAAAACGGCTTCGAATCAGGAAACGATTTCATACAAGGTCGAGAAACGGATTTATCACAAAACGGCCCGGAAGGTTCTAAAACGCGATAAAAGACCATCTCGCGATCTCAACAGAATCTAACCCGAAGATACGATAACGTTTTGGCGGTTTACTCGCAGAAGGAAAATAAATGTCAAGCTCGAAAATAAAATTCAAGTTTGAAGACAAATAGAAGATTTCCGCTGAAGAAAAGGAAGGATCGAGAAATATGGAAGATTCCCGATACACTGAAATCCGGGCAAAATGGAAAGATCGAATCGCCAAGGCAGGAAGTATATAAGCAAGAGGTATAGGGCAGAAGCAGAGAGGAGTTTTCAGAGCTTTCACCACCAAACTTAGCATTTAGGCAATTTTCCGTTTTCGTTATCGAGCTGCGTCTCAACTATGGTTTTAGTCTTAGATTGCTAGAACTAGGAATTTTGCCGACGGCTCACGCAGCTAAGTCAACTCTCATTGTAACCGTTCTTACGCGAATTCGGAATAAGAATCCTTCTTGCTTTCAATCTCGTTTTTATTTTTATATCTTTCAATTTATTCATATTAATCGCGTTCTTGGTTACTTGTCGTTGGCTTTCGCAGAGATCCGGTTCCTCTGGAAAATTAGGGTTTTCCTAACTTTCCTTATTTTACGAAAATCGACAGGTTTGAATTTTGGTTCCCACACTCACTTCCTTCCACAACTTTTCTAAGGTTCAAGAAGTTTTCTCTCTTCATTTCCCTTTGAATCTCTTTCTATCATTTTTACTAAACATGTTTTTGAAGAGAAGAACTCGTTCTGAAACCAGTTCTGATCGTCGTGGCTCCGAAGGAACGAACTCGCAACCTTGTGTCGTGGGTCCGAAGGAAGAAATTTCGATACCATTGGTTAATTCGGAAGACGCTGAAGCGTATTGGGCGGCTGGAGGTGGCACGAGGCCCAGCAGACCCGGAACCTGGGTTCCGCCTCCATTCCATGCTTACCGCATTGCCGGGTGCCCGAGGTCGGTCTCTCCCAATGGTCTCGACTCCATTCTAGAGTTTTTCCGAGTTCCAGAGGAGGTAGAGTTTCGCCTTCCACTAGTCGGAGAGAGTGAAAAAGCTGCGCCCGACGGTTTTTTCACATGCTACGACGTATTTTTAATGCAATGTCATTTGTGGTTTCCGATTCCGGAGATTATTGTTCGATACCTTCACCGGCTTGGGCTATCGATTAGCCAATTGACCCCATGCAGCTTGCAACAACTCGTTGGTCTTTTGGCGTTTAATTACGAGTGAAAAATGATCCTTACGGTTGATCACCTGGAGGGTTTACTGAAACCCGAGGAGACGACACAAAGGAATAACTTATCTCCTCGCAAGGAAATAGTCACTTGTTGCTTGTCGAACTACCCTTCTTGGAAGAAGAACTTCTTCTATGTCCGTATCGACAGTGCATCAGTGGAGGAGGGCGGCATTCCTTTTTTTGTGACCGAATGGGGTCGGAAAAGTACGTGATCCGAGTGCGTATGATCTTTTAGGAATTTTTTTTTACTCATTTGATTTTGTTTTCTGCAGAGACCAACCCTCTTCCTCCGTTCCCAGCGGGTTTTTCGACCGTTATTGCTTCTCTTCAAGACGGAGAAGGCAGCTGGAATAGTTTTTCTCCGCAGCATGTTCGTCATGCAGTCACCCTCTTTCAATCTCGGTTTCTTGCAGACTCTCCACTTTTCAAAGAGGATATTTGTATAGGAGAATTCGTCCCATACACGTCCTCAATGAGGAGGAACAAGTCAGGATCCCGAAAAGATAAACACGTGGTTGTTGACGATGATACACCCGTCCGCGCCGCTTCTCCTAAAAGCATACTCAAAGATTTCCTTGATAGTCAGGTAAACGAGGGCGTTTGGGCATGTGTATGCGGATCATCAACTTCTAATTTCTCGGACGGCGATCTTGACTATGTTCCTGAGTTTGCCAAATCATCCGACCAAGCTAATGAGGTCTGTTTTATTTTTAATGACTTATGATTGAATAGTTTTGCTTATCCTTTCATTGTTTCTTTTCGTAGGGCCTTCTGACTATGAGTCGAGCCTTGAATGATCGCAGCTCTGAAGCCCGTCTTGCTGAGTTTCGCACGGACCTGGCAGAAAGAGAAGTTGCTCGTCTTAGGGTGGAGATTGATGCCAACCTCGCCGAAGAATGGGTTGAAAGGGAGGTTGCTCGCATGAAGAGCGAATGCACGGCTAACTCACGTCGTGCTAAGGAGCTTTCTGATCAGAGAGTTCATCGTGCTCGCCGTGCAGGCGAAAGAGAGGTTGCTGAGGAAGCGAGGATTCGTCGTGAACGATTTGCAACCTGTTACTCGAATGTTGAGGTTTCTCAATGGGCCAATAGATATTATTTAGAGTGTCGCGGTGTTGTTCACCGTTTGTCCCTTACTCAGAATGAGGGTTACTCGTATGCCAAAGAGTTTCCGAGCAGATGGGGCGTTTGAATGGGAAGAGAGATATGCAGCCCAAACTCTTTGATCTTAGGGCGCGAATGTGGGAGCAATGGACTCCTATTGTAGTGTCGCCAGATTCAGTAGAGTTCGGGCCAGAGATCCTTGATGCGAGCGGCAAAGTTGATCAGCCATGGATTGATGCTAATGCTGGCCAAAGCTCAGCGTTTGAGTTTTGTAATTTTGATGAATGATGTCTTTGTTTTTAGTATGATATTGTTGTAATTTTATCGGGACTGGACGTTGGTGGCTTTGAATCCCTGCCGCTAGGCGGCGTGTATTTGACTGAAAAATATTAATAAGAATACTTTCAATTATGAAATATGTGTTTCGTTTTAGATGTAGAGGAAAGAGTACGAGTTGTCGTCTCGTATCTAACTCTTCATGTAGATCGTCCGGCTCGTTTACTCAGAGTGTTTTTATTTTCGCGAGTGTTTAGATGTGGGCNGGCTTTGAATCCCTGCCGCTAGGCGGCGTGTATTTGACTGAAAAATATTAATAAGAATACTTTCAATTATGAAATATGTGTTTCGTTTTAGATGTAGAGGAAAGAGTACGAGTTGTCGTCTCGTATCTAACTCTTCATGTAGATCGTCCGGCTCGTTTACTCAGAGTGTTTTTATTTTCGCGAGTGTTTAGATGTGGGCAAAGATACATGCCTTTAGGATCTCGATTCATGCCTTGAGACGTTAGAGACCAGTGTGCTGGGTTTAGGGCAAGACCTAGGTTTACTTTCGGATTGAGGCTATGCGATGACTAGTCGGCTTTCATTTTGCCTATTGAGAGTTTAACCAGATTCCACTCCCCGCCTGTTTCAGAAAGGGGAATAGCTGAACTCATCTTTAGGCGAGCTGACTATGTATTCCTTTCGGAAATCAAGCCATCTCGTAGTTGTGATAGTTGGTGCGAGTGTTTTTACTCGGCTGTCGCAGAATTCTCGATCACTTTAACTGTTGGATCGGCGTCTTGGTCCGGGTTTGTCACTTCCGGTTGGGTAGAAGCGATGGGTTCGGAAGCTTGTTGCTTCTCGACCGTTGCTGGTTTTGTGTCGTTTTCCGCGTGCGGTGGTGTTAACTTCACCAGATTTTTCTTCTCGACAAGATCACGATTGTCTCTGGCATCACCAAATTGCCGCGACCCCTGTAGGTGTCGGAAACTTGATGCCTAAGTGGTACGTCGATAGAACCGCTTTCATGGAGTTTAATCAAGGTGTGCCCATTATCACGTGTCGACCAGGATTAAGTTTCGGAAGATTACGTTGACGGTGCTTCCGGTGCCGACCAGGATTCGAGCGACTTCTAAGTCGCTTATGACTAAGTCGATGACGAGAGGATCGGCGTGTGGTTAATCGATTCTGCCGGTTTCTGTGTCATCGAAAGAGATTACTCCCTTTGGAGTGTTATCCAATGGTACCTTCCAACTAAAGCCGGTTTCGGCTTTCCGTTTGTAGGACTTGATGGACGAGATGGTACCGCTGTAGTATTTCGATTCGCCGATGATCTTGTTGATCTTTCGGCGGCTTGCATTGTTACCTTTCTCATTTTATCTTCGTCCGCGCTTCTCGCCTGGCTGGTTCCCTTGAGGCGGAGTTTCCGCTCGCGAGTTCCTATCGTTTTTTGGGGGGCGATCTGAATCACGGATAAGGTCCTTCACGCTGGATATATAGGAGAGTTCTCCCGCGAGCAATTTTCCGGCCAGTCTGGCGCCGAGAACTTTTCAGTTCACAGTAGAGTGCCCGCGATTCTGGTGGAGATCGCAGAAGGAATTTTCGTCGTAATTCGGATTCTTTGACCACGTGTTCCCCGTAGTTCGCCCTTGTTTTGATCCAGAATTGACAGAATAGTTGTGCACCTGATATATAGTGTTTTTAATAGTTTTTAACATCTTTTTCTTAATCATAATAGTGTTTGGAGTTGCATTTAGTTGTCTAGATTGCATATATGTTCATTTGTATGCATTAGGGGTTGGAATGCACATCTTGGAAGTTTATGGCAAAATTTATGGGTTAAATTGCTCATTATCGAAGTATGGGGCCAGAAATAGAAGTAACACAAAGATAAGGGACCTTTAAGCAATTCGGAGGTGGTCTTGATTTTACAATCGAAAGTTGTGGGGCTAATTCAAAGGTCATTTTGCACATTACAAAAGTATTGGGGCCAAAGTTAAGATATCCAAAATTGTGAGGACCTGTTTTGCAAATAATGGAAAAGTCACCATAGGAGCTCTTCGATCTGTTTCTTGCCGGACCGGGTGTTGACGACGGCGAGTTGGCTTGGCCACCGTAGAGCTGATCTCGACGAAGAGCACACCCACGACGGAGCAAGACTTGACGCCATGGAGAAGAGATGGAGGTGTTACGGCTGTGGGTACGGTGGAGAGCTTCGACGGAGGAAGAAGGGCAGTGGCTTGGAGTGATGAGCACGAGCACCGGAAAGCAAGGCACAGCCACGAGCTGAGAGATTCCATGGTGGATGGCGTGGAGGAGGGCTCCGACTTGGATCCGTGACGGGAAGTGACGACGGTGAGCCTGTTGCGGAGTGGAGCCGGTGGTCACGAGCTGAGAGCAAAGACGCCACGGAGGAAGACACGGAGGCGAACATGAAGCTTGAGTTCATAGCGACTTGGTGTAGCGGGAGAGACACGTCGCTAGGCACAACACCGTGAGCCATAGCGACTCAGCATAGCGGGACGAGTTAGTCGCTACGGAGAAGACATGTCTCAATTTAAAAACGTTGACCGGTTTATTCCGGTTTGACCTGGTTTAATTTAATTAAACCAGCACGATTTGGACTCCCTATATATAGTTTTAGACATCAAAAACCCTAAAGTATCTCATTTCTCTCAAGAACTTGTTTCTAATTGTAAAAGCTTGAACCTTTTTATCATTTTAAGGAAGTATTTCATCTTATATCTTGTTTCTCATTCTCATTAACATGATTAGACTTGAATCCATCATGGATTTAAGGTTTCTCATGGAGATTAGAGAGTAGACAATTTTAGAATTCATGGGTTAGGTAGATTTAAGGTGATTAAGTGTAGATCTAAGTGTTTCCTTGCTAGTTGAGTGTGTTTAATGCTATTCTAGATTTAATCACTCTAGGATTGAACCTTAGTTATTTTCTGCCCACAAGGTGTATGTTTAAATGACTGAACCAACTATCCTTAGCTTTAAGACTACCTAGCCAATGACCATTTGTATCTAGGGGTTTTAGATAGTTATTAAACATAATCTTAATGATTGCTTGAATTAATTAAGCCAATGACCATTTGTGTTTGATTAATGGAAGCAAATGAGCATTTGCCTAGACCTAGGACTTTCTTAGCATTGTTGTTTAGACTTAAGGAGCATTTTGATTGAAACTTTAATTGCTTTAGATCAATTGCCTAATCCCATGGATTCTACCTTATCATTTGATTGAAAGTGTTCTTGTGATTGTTTCTAGATTGGATTTGAGATCACCTTGTTTATATTTCTAGGAATCTTAGCTTGTTACAAATCGAACTCTCTATTTGTTTAGATTAGGAAAGTTTGTATACTCTTAGTGCTTAGATCACTAGTTCCCTGTGGTTCGACAATCTAAAATACTACAATCGATTTGCTCTGAGGTGTAAAAACCCTTATCAAATTTGGCGCCGTTGCCGGGGAACTAGATAGATCTTTCATTAGGATTTCAATCTTTCTTGAGACTAAGCTTTATTTTCTTATCCTTTGTTTTGCTTTGTTTAGTTACTAACCTTTTCTTCTAGCTTTTGTTATTTGTAGAGATGGCTTCAAACTACCTTGAGAGGCCACAAGAAGAGGAAGATCACACTGAAGATGAGCCATATGTGAAGCAGCCACCACCCTTTGATATGCACATACTCACACCAAACCAAAGAGTGGAGCTACAAAGGCTTAAGAGAATGAGAGAGTACTGGGGCAAGCCAATAAGATATCTAGCACAAATTGTCCGGATACATCTCATTAGAGATAAAGCAGAGTTTGAAGGAAGGGACGTTACTCAGGATGAGTTTGATGTTGCTTGTGCCCTTAATCAGGTAATGTATTGGGTTCCACCACTCCAGCTGGAAGGTATAAACATTTCTACTTTAAAACTTCAACTTGAGGAAATTTGTTTGCCTTGTGGTGAGAACATTGCTTCTAATCTTGATTCTCTGGTGCTTTTGAATGAATGTCTTGATCTGATATGTGAAACTAGGAAACTAGATGAGTTGAGAATAGAAAAGCTTGTTCAAGATCATATTGAAGCTTGTTTTGACAAGAGCTATATATGTGCTTCATTTGATCTTGAATCTAAGTTTTTAATACTTAATGAACCTAGACCTCTTCTTGAACTAGCTGATTTAGGGGATGAACTTAATGTGGATAAGATCTTGTTTGAGATAGAAAGCTCCCATTTTGAAAATGATCATGAGAATGTGAATATTGTGTTTTATTTGATTGATGAAGATAGAGTTGACTACTTTGTTAAAACCTCATTTGAACCAGTAGTTGACTTTGTCTTTCCACCAAATGCTTTTGATTTTCATGACCATTTGAACCTCAAAGAGTATTTTATAATTCATGATACATCTTACATAAAGCTCTTTGATGAAAAATCTGTCTATTTTCAATGGATAGTAGTGTGTTTCTTTGCACACTTTGTTTCTTGTTCTTGTAGGAGAAGGATCAAAGGTGCATTGGCTCAGCCTTTTGATACTTATGATTAGTAAGCACACAAAGTCAAGCTAGAGACTTAAAACAAGCGCACTTGGGAGGCATTCCCATGTTTATCCTTTGTATATATTTCTCTTTATCTTTTATCTTGCTTTAATATGTTTGAATAAGTTTAGGGACAAGTTTGGGGGAGTTCTAAATCTATCAAGAGGTCATGTCGACATTACCAAGGTCACAGCAAGCTCTCCTTCCTCATTCCATTCTCTCATCAAGGCCAACTTCAAGTAAGTGCACTCTACCTTTGTAAATACTTAGTTATTTCATATTTTATTTTTCCTTTGATCTCTCTTTCAAGTTTACTATCATGCAAGAGACTGTGTGAAGTAAGTTTGGGGGAGAGTCTACTATCTCACATTGTTTTCTGTTTTGTTTACTTGTCATGCATTGCATTGTACATATTTATTTACATTAAAAAAAAAAATTTTGAAATTTTCGAAAAATATCAAAGATAAGCATGTAGAATCTTTTCTCATTTGCATTTTAGGATTTAGTCTAGTGCATATTAAGATTGCATTGCATATGCATTGAGAGTATTAATGAACTTTTGTTGGTGAGTAACAACTTAAGAGTTTGATTGAATGCCCATCCTTGGAGTTGTTTATTGCATTTAAATGAACATGAAGTTAAGGAAGAACCATGCTTGGATCTCATAGCTTGAAAGTTGAACTCATTTGTAGATGCATGATTTCCTTGTAGCTCAACTCTTTGAACTTGAACTTAAATGAACATCTAATTACTCTCTCTTGAAGCTTAAATTGCTCACTCTTGGTAACAATAGAACATTCAAGTTTGCTTATTCCTTTTTAGACTTTCTTACAAGCTTGAATGGCCATTTGCATCACTAAATGGTACCTCACCTTGAACCCTAACCATTTTTCTTTGCCCCTTGATTGTTTGATGAGTGAGGCCTCTTGTTGATGATGCATTCTAGTGCAAAATTTTGAATGATAGAGGAACGACAAGTAGTAGCTTCCATATACCAATTGCTTTGATTGGTTAGAATTGGGGTTTGATGGGATTATTTAAGAGTGAGGTTATGTGATGAGAATAGAGAAAATAAGAGTGAGTGAAAGCAAGGAAAGAGTAAAAAGAACCAAAAAAGGGTGAATGAAAAAAAAAAAAAAAAAAAAAAAAGAAACTTAGGAAGCATGAGTTAGAAAGTAAAAGCTCTAGATAAAAAAAAAATTATGATAAGATCCTCTAAAAAAAAGAAGAATAAAGAGGATAAAAGAAAATAGAGCAATGTAATAAGAAAGAGCTTCCTAAGTAGCAAAATGGTGAAAAAAAAGAGTGAGTTTGGGGGTGAGAGAAGTGTTTTGGGTTTGATATTTATGGTTTGGGATTGTAGATTTATAACTAGGGAAGGGTAGAACTTGGAAGTGAATACTTGTATGCATGAATTGTTCTTCTTCTTCTTACTTTTGCAATTAGCTTATGCATCCCTTTTCATGAGTGGAAACCATAGAAAAATTGAATAAACCCCACTTTAAAAAAATCATCTTAGCCTCTTTGACACCTAGCCCATTGGTTTGTGATTTAAGTTGATTGAGAGAGTTCACTAAACACTTAATGAATGTTTAAGAGTTGAGTTCCATTGGTTTCTTGCTATTACATTGAAAGTTTAGCTCTAAGGCAATACATGAGTGATGAGTATGGCTAGCTCTTTTAAAGTAAAGATCATTGGTGCACTTTAAAACTACTTGGATGGACATTGAATTGAATGCTTTTGTTGTTACTCTAAGATTTAAGTTCTCATTTTAAAACTTCTTCCCTTGTTTTACTTTGAAAGTTTACTTGTGGACAAGTAAAAATCTAGTTTGGGGGAGTTGATATATAGTGTTTTTAATAGTTTTTAACATCTTTTTCTTAATCATATTAGTGTTTGGAGTTGCATTTAGTCGTCTAGATTGCATATATCTTCATTTGTATGCATTAGGGGTTGGAATGCACATCTTGGAAGTTTATGGCAAAATTTATGGGTTAAATTGCTCATTATCGAAGTATGGGGCCAGAAATAGAAGTAACACAAAGATAAGGGACCTTTAAGCAATTCGGAGTTGGTCTTGATTTTACAATCGAAAGTTGTGGGGCTAATTCAAAGGTCGTTTTGCACATTACAAAAGTATTGGGGCCAAAGTTAAGATATCCAAAATTGTGAGGACCTGTTTTGCAAATAATGGAAAAGTCACCATAGGAGCTCTTCGATCTGTTTCTTGCCGGACCGGGTGTTGACGACGGCGAGTTGGCTTGGCCACCGTAGAGCTGATCTCGACGAAGAGCACACCCACGATGGAGCAAGACTTGACGCCATGGAGAAGAGATGGAGGTGTTACGGCTGTGGGTACGGTGGAGTCTTCGACGGAGGAAGAAGGGCAGTGGCTTGGAGTGATGAGCACGAGCACCGGAAAGCAAGGCACAGCCACGAGCTGAGAGATTCCATGGTGGATGGCGTGGAGGAGGGCTCCGACTTGGATCCGTGACGGGAAGTGACGACGGTGAGCCTGCTGTGGAGTGGAGCCGGTGGTCACGAGCTGAGAGCAAAGACGCCACGGAGGAAGACACGGAGGCGAACATGAAGCTTGAGTTCATAGCGACTTGGTGTAGCGGGAGAGACACGTCGCTAGGCACAACACCGTGAGCCATAGCGACTCAGCATAGCGGGACGAGTTAGTCGCTACGGAGAAGACATGTCTCAATTTAAAAACGTTGACCGGTTTATTCCGGTTTGACCTGGTTTAATTTAATTAAACCAGCACGATTTGGACTCCCTATATATAGTTTTAGACATCAAAAACCCTAAAGTATCTCATTTTCTCTCAAGAACTTGTTTCTAATTGTAAAAGCTTGAACCTTTTTATCATTTTAAGGAAGTATTTCATCTTATATCTTGTTTCTCATTCTCATTAACATGATTAGCCTTGAATCCATCATGGATTTAAGGTTTCTCATGGAGATTAGAGAGTAGACAATTTTAGAATTCATGGGTTNTTTCTAATTGTAAAAGCTTGAACCTTTTTATCATTTTAAGGAAGTATTTCATCTTATATCTTGTTTCTCATTCTCATTAACATGATTAGCCTTGAATCCATCATGGATTTAAGGTTTCTCATGGAGATTAGAGAGTAGACAATTTTAGAATTCATGGGTTAGGTAGATTTAAGGTGATTAAGTGTAGATCTAAGTGTTTCCTTGCTAGTTGAGTGTGTTTAATGCTATTCTAGATTTGATCACTCTAGGATTGAACCTTAGTTATTTTCTGCCCACAAGGTGTATGTTTAAATGACTGAACCAACTCTCCTTAGCTTTAAGACTACCTAGCCAATGACCATTTGTATCTAGGGGTTTTAGATAGTTATTAAACTTAATCTTAATGATTGCTTGAATTAATTAAGCCAATGACCATTTGTGTTTGATTAATGAAAGCAAATGAGCATTTGCCTAGACCTAGGACTTTCTTAGCATTGTTGTTTAGACTTAAGGAGCATTTTGATTGAAACTTTAATTGCTTTAGATCAATTGCCTAATCCCATGGATTCTACCTTATCATTTGATTGAAAGTGTTCTTGTGATTGTTTCTAGATTGGATTTGAGATCACCTTGTTTATATTTCTAGGAATCTTAGCTTGTTACTAATCGAACTCTCTATTTGTTTAGATTAGGAAAGTTTGTATACTCTTCGTGTTTAGATCACTAGTTCCCTGTGGTTCGACAATCTAAAATACTACAATCGATTTGCTCTGAGGTGTAAAAACCCCTATCAGCGCCCCTTGGAGATCTTTTCCCTCGTGATTGACGAATTTGTCGTTACGAGGGTTCTTCTTTTTCGGCTTATGCTCGGACTCGATGTCCTTTACGGACGATTTTTCCGGGTTATGCTTCTCAGACAGGATTTAGTCTCCTCTTCGATGGTTATGTAATCGGTAGCTTTGTGGAGCGCGTCCTGGATCGTACGTGGTTTTTATAGAATTATCCACTTTCGAAACTTTGACTTGAGCCAGAGCGATTTCCTAAGCGCATCGATGGTGGCTCTGTCGCTTATTCCGTTAACCCTAGACATGATATGTTTGAACTTGCTCATGAAGTCGCGGAGAGGTTCGTCTTCCTTCTGAGATAAGCTTAAGAGGTCGGCGTCGGAAGTTTCCCGATTTATAAACATCGAGTATTGCTTCAGGAATTCAGAAGCAAGCTGGCGGAAACTCCTGATCAAATTCTGCTTAATCTTGCTGAACCACTCGAGCACTGCTCCTTCTAGGTTTTCGACGAAAATATGGCAATAGCACGCATCTTTTCGTGATCCTTGAGCTTGGCTCGTCCCAGGTGATCTGGAAGTCCTGCAGGTGCGCTTTGGGATCGGTCGTCCCGTCGTAGGTCGGCACTCTGAGCTTTCTAGGATCGGGTAGCTTGACCTTCGTGATGCAAGCCGTGAAAGGGATTTTCCGAGATTCGTATAGCAGCCTATCTATTTTGGGCGCGACAATGGTAGATTTCACCGCTTTTACCACTGCGGCCGTTTTATTAATGTAGTCGCGGAGATCGCGAATCTCTGTTAGTTTGCCAGCAGTTTTCCGACCTCGTCGGCGTTTGCTGCAAGTAACACGATATTGTTCCTCGGCCGTTTTTGCGCGATGAACGCAGTAGAGTTCCTCCTCGTCCTCAGTAAGAGAACGCTCGGAAGAGGATTCTGGCTGAGGACTGCGATCTTTTCTCCTCCTCGGATGGACGTCTGCATCTTCATCCGACGGATCAGATTGATCGCTTATTTTCAGGTTGACCCTTTCGACACCGTCTTCTTCGGTCTCCTATCTGTCTGCGAGTATGAGATTTGTCCGATTCGTTTAGCGCTGCGTCAGGGTTATCTTTTTCGGAGTTTTTCTCCAGCATATTTTCCTGCTCGGTCCTGGGGTGATCCATTGGAGTCCTGAAATCAAGCCTTCTTCCGCAGATCCTAGTAGTTCCGCGGGGGCGAATTGCCCTGGTTCTCGCAGTTAAGGTTTCGACCTGCTTTGCGAGTTAACCAATGAGCTTTTCTTGTTCCTCCGATTTCTTGTTGAAATCGAAGAGCATCTTCTCGACGGCCTCGGTGTTAGCGTTAGCATTAGCGTTAACCGCGGACATATCTGGAGCTGGTGTATTCTCAAAGTTTTCGCTATCGACGCGAGTTGGTTGTTCTTCTGTCATTGTTTCTCGACTGAGCGTGCTGTGGCTTTAGTGTAAGATAAATCCGACCCCCCCTCCTTCTAACGCCAAACTCACCCCTGTCGATTTTACGTGAATAAAGGAACTTAGGGAAAACCCTAATTTCCCGGAGGACCCGGTTATCTGCGGGATCGAACACAAGCAATCAAGTAAACGACGAGAGTAAGTAAAAGATAATAAAAAACAAGTTTGAGAGCAAAAAGGAGTTTATTCCGAAATTTCGTAAGAACGATACAACAAGAGTGAGGCTTAGCTTTGTGAGCCGTCGGCGAGATCCCTAGTTCTAGCAATCTAAGACTAAAACCCTAGTTGAGACGCAGCTCGATAACAAAAACGGAAAGTGGCCTAAATGCTAAGTTTTGGTGGTGAGAGCTCTGAAATTCGTCCTCATGTTCTGTCCTTGGCCTTCTGCTTATATACTCCATTCTTAGGCGGTTTAATCCCTCCTTATCGCCCAGATTCGAGTTTATCGATAATCTTCCATTTATCTTGATCTTTCCATTTTCTTGCGAAAATCTTCTATTTATCTTCAAACTTGAAATTTATCTTCAAACGTGACATTTATCTTCTTTCTGTGAGTAAATCGTCAAACCTTCATTGTATCTTTGGGCTGGATTTTGTTTAAAGTCGCAAGTGGGCTTTTATCGTGCTTTTGGGCTGTCCAAGCCGTTTTTGCGATAAAAACCATTTTACGATTTTAGACGAGATCGTTTCCTGATATGATGCCGTTTCTATAAGATTTCTCGAGACAATGTACGATGTTCCGTCTAATCGTTGCCGTTTTATACGATCTTCCCGAACTTTACGAGAAAAGAAGACTTTTACAATTTTTATCGTAAAACTTGAACGGTGAGACGGATCGAGACGAAATTACAGACGTTTCGACCATGGTTCAGAGCATGATCGAATCAAAGGATGTATGCCTTACGTCAAGGATGCGGGAGATCGAGGCTCGGGACGGTCAGCTCGACGTACGGCGAGCTGGTCTGAGACCAACTAGTTTGCCGTACGGCGAGCTGAACCGGCTGGTTCGGGTCGTTGTACTTTGAACTGGTTCGGCGAACCTGCGCGCGATTTACGGTGGATGCGGTTTTTTGCGATTTTTTGCTTAACTTGGGCAATCGTGTGATCGGCGATTGTTTCGTTCGTCCTTCCGAGATGACGATCTCAAGGTTTTCCGCGGATTTCCTTTGTTCGGAGAGTCCTTAGAATTTTATAAAACAACTTCTCGTGTTTTATAAAACGTATTTTTATTTTTGCGGAAAGATTTTTTTCATTGACTCTGTCGTACCGACTTTGACCCCAACAGAGATCTCCCCCGGGGAGGAAGCACAGAATCTCAGGGAAAACCCTCTGCCAAAGCTGTCGCCAACCCATCTGAAACGGCATAAGAAACTTCTAGAGCGGTGCCTCCAGCCTTGTTTTCTTCTTAGAAGCGACAGGAGTCGCACTAACCGGAGTCTTGCACTTGCTGGAGCAAAGAAACTAGACCACATCATCTTCCTGAACACTAGCCGCGGCCCTGGCTTCTGTCTTCTTGGCAGAGAGCTTCTCCATCGCTTGTTGAAAGCTTCCAATGCCTCTTCTCCAGTTGATCCCGGCATATTACCTAAAAGAACGAAACTTTGTTTAATCATGACGTGTTCACTACAACGACGAACCAACAAAATGCAGGAACGGTTTACGTGACCTACCCCAAATACTACAATGCTCTAGAGCCTCCTTACTTACGAGAAAATTAACCCTTCGACGCTCCTCAGAAAATCTCAGAACTAGATCAACCGCTTCTCTCCCTCCGGCTGCCGAGGAATGAGATGTGTCTGCGAGTGAAAAAGAAAGTTAGCGCAACAATAACAACTCATTAGAGAACTGCTGCTACCTACCCACTATATTCCAGATGGTGGAAAAGCCACTCTTAAACGCGAACTTCTCTGCCCAGGATCCTCTAAAGACGGGATGACGTTTCTTCTCGTCCTTAGAAATCTCTCGAACAAGAGGACTCTGAAACCGAGGGTAAAGGTAATATTGGCCCCCGCCACTATGCAGGGGGGGGTAACAAGGTATTAATGCAATACCTCTCTCACCCCTAAGACGATATCCTCAAGCTCACCTAAGTTCTGAACTGCTACTAGAAGTCTCCAGGCTGGAGGGGTGACTTGGCCCAGAGATATGTAAAAAAATTCCACCACCTTAGGCACCAGGGAAGGGACCTGTCCCCTAAATCCTGACTCAAAATAAGCCTCATAGATTGGGGTCTCATCAACTCCAAAATCCGAGACACTCTCAAGAGGGCTCGGAGTACAGATGACCACCTCTCCTAGAAGACCGTACCTCCTCCTCCATTCATCAATTTTCCTTTCCCTTATTTTCAAAGGAGGACCAATCAACGGGGTTTCTCCAGCTTCAACTCCCTTCACCACATCGACGGAATCGGACCTAAGACTCTACCGGCGAGTCAACAGACGGCGAAGTGGATTTTATTGGATCTAGGGTTTCGACACATCTCCTAGATCTAACTCTACTTCCCACCGAAGGCATGCCTAAGGAACGGTTGGGAGGTCTCGATACTGCTAAAAGAAAAGTGAGAGGGGAAGAGATCGCTACCTGGTTTGAGAATGAAGCAGTCGTCAGAAATGAGAGATCACCAAAGGAATAGTCAAAGAAGGGAAGAAAAAAGCAAAAATTTAGGAAGGCTGATGTTGGGGTCAAAATCGGTACGACGGAATTAATAGCCAAAACTTCCGGCAAAAAGATAATACGTTTTATTAAACTCAAGAAAACGTTTTATAAAACTCAAGAAAACTTTTTATAAAACTCGAGAAATCATTTTATAAACTCGAGAAATCGTTTTATAAAACACGAGAAATCGTTTTATAAAACTCGAGAAATCGTTTTATAAAACTAGAGAAATCATTTTATAAATCCAAAAGAGATTTCCGAACAAAGGAAATCCTCGAAAAACTCGGTAGATCGTTATCTCGGAAGAATGAAACAAACGTCGATTACACGATCATCCGAATTAAGCACAAAATCGCGAAAAACTGAAACCGCTGTAAAACGCGAGCTAGACCCAGGACGACTAGCTCGCCGTTGGGCGAGCTAGTCCCATCCCGACTAGCTCGCCGTTCGGCGAGCTAGTTCCGTCCCGACTAACAGGGAGCTAGAAGCCTCCCGGGCAACTCGCCGAACAGCGATCTGAACCGGTCCGGTTCGGCTCTCCGTTCGTCAAACCGACCATCCCGAGCCTTGATCTCCCACATCCCCAATTCAAGGCTTACGTCCTTCAACACGATCATGTCCTGAACCAGGCTTAATTTCCTCCTGTTTCGTCTCGATCCATCCTATCGTTCGAGTTTTATGATAAAAACCGTAAAACTCTGTTTTCTCAAAAAGGACTCAAGGAAATCGTATAAAACGGCAACACTTAAATGAAACACCGAACATTGCCTAAACTATATGATTTATTCGAGAATTTTCGTAAAAATTGTAAAAAATGCGTTTTTAATAAAAAAGTCGAGTGAATCGTAATAACGGCAGCGATTAACCGAAGAAAACGAACATAGCTAAACTTTACGATTAACTCGGAGAATTGACTAAAAATGGCATCGGATCAGGAAACTATCTCGTATGAAGTCGCAAAACGGATTTATCGCAAAACGGCTCGGAAGGTCCTAAAATGTGAGAAAAGCCCATCTTGTGATCTTAACAAAATCTAACCCGAGAATACGTTAACGTTTTGACGATTTACCCGCAGAAGGAGGATAAATGTCGAGTTTGAAGGAAAATGGCAAGTTTGAAGATAAATAGAAGCTTTCCGCGGGAAAAAAGGAAAGATCAAGATAAATGGAAGATTCCCGATAAACTCGAATCTGGGCAAAATGGAAGGACCAAACCGCCAAGGAAGGGAGTATATAAGCAAGAGCCAGAGGGCAGAAGCAGCGACACGTTTTTCAGAGCTTTCACCACCAAACTTAGCATTTAGGATTTTTTCCATTTTTGTTATTGAGCTGGGTCTCAACTAGGGTTTTCGGTCTTAGACTTCTAGAGTTAGGGATTTCGCCGACAGCTCATGTAGCTAAGGCCACTCTCATTGTAACCGTTCTTATGCAGATTCGGAATAAGATCCTTCTTTCTCTTCATCTAGTTCATTCTTACTTTAATTTTTATTTCATCGTTTTCTTAATTATCGTTGTGCGGTTCCGCAGATAGCCGGGTCCTTTGGAAACTTAGGGTTTACTCAAAGTTTCCTTATTTACGATTCATTGACAGTAGGTGAATTTCGGTTCCCACAGCTGAGAGGTGCGGGGGGGGGGGGGGGGGGATGTGAAGTGGAAAACCCTAAAGGGTGGCTCTTACGCGCCTCGGAGACGTCGCCACACGCTGAGATAGGCGCCAAAATAAAAATGGCTATGGGCTGACTCTAAATCCTATGTCCCATGTCCAAAAAATCCATCCCGAAGGCCCAACGCGTCACCTCCTTCGAATCTGTGGCCTGAACATTCCTACTCCGGGTGGCAAGGCCTTGCGGCCAAAAGAGATAAGCATCTTTCTAACCAGAAGTCATCTATCAGACCCCGACTCTAACTTCGTGAGGCTCAGGCCCTGAAGATATCTACAAAACTCCAATTTTACCAAGGGAAACGCGACTTACTCCAGGCTCCAAACACGGTTCGGACCTAAACGAGGACCTGGAGAATGGGGCGCCTATAGCGATTTCTTACCTAAGGGGAATCTGATTAGCTAAAACGACTACGGTCCACCTAGACACACTTTATCTCTTCATTCCATCAGTTAAATCAAGGAATAAGGGGCAAACTGTTGGGAAAAAATATCCAGCCATCAGATTCCTCCGGCCTCTAGGTTGGGCACCGGCCTCTAGACCCCTGCTGCGAAGGGACCCAAGGCCCGGACCCAGCATTCAGGTTCCCCGGGCCCGACCCCTGCTCCAAAACCGACCCTTGGTTAAAATGGAAGTTCTCCACTTAAGGGAATTATGCCATATTCGCCAATATGGAACAGTTTAACCTAATGCAAGCCAATATCTACACCTATATAAGGGGAACCCAAACCCTAGAATAAGGGATCGACACTTAGAGATTGAGAGACTAGATCTAGGCGGCTAGAATTAGGATTCATACACCAACATTATAGCCCCATTCGAATAACCTAATAATAAGATCTCTATTTCTCTACTTGTTTCTTGCTTACTTCGTAAATATACCCTTTGATTTCTCCTTGCTTCATACAAACACTCTCGACTTCTCTATTCGTACGAATCTTCTTCTGTTTCGTAGTACTAAAACGACCCTACACAAAAATACCATAACAATAGCAATTACCGAAAGTCCCTCTGGCTCCGTACACGGAGGAGCCTGAGGTAGAAGAGATGGACAAGGTACCCTTGGAGGAAGGGAATCCGGCCCGAAAACTACTAATAGGGTCCAAGCTTCCAACAGGGTTAAGATAGAGACTGATCAACTTCCTTCGCTCCAATTCTGATTGTTTCGCCATGTCACACGAGGATATGCCTGGGATCGACCCCGAGGTTATCATGCAAAAGCTGTAGGTAGATCCTCAGTTCAGCCCTGTCCAACTGAAAATGAGGAAATTTTCTCCAGAAAGGGGCACAATCATTAACAAAGTGGTCTAGAACCTACTCGACGCTGAATTCATAAGAGAAGTCAAGTACCCTGAGTGGCTGGCCAACGTCGTCGTGGTCAAGAACAAGAATGGGAAATGGAGGGTCTGCATAGATTTCACTGACCTCAACAAATCATGCCCCAAAGATCCTTTTCCCCTACCTCACATCAAAGCTCTACGACGCCACCGTAGGCCACCAGCACATGAGCTTCATGGACGCCATCTTAGGCTACAATCAAATTTTCATGCATCCGGACGACCAGGAGAAGACATCCTTCATGACTCCCAGGGTTATCTACTGCTACAAAGTGATGCCTTTCGGCCTAAAAATGCAGGATCTACATATCAAAGGCTTGTAAACATGATGTTTGCCGATCAGATCGGGCAGACCATGGAAGTCTACATAGATGACATGCTGGTCAAGTCCCTCGAGGCAGAAGACCACATCTCCCATCCACAGCAAGCATTTGTCGCTCTCAGGAAGTACAACATGAAGCTCAACCCCTCAAAGTGCTCATTTGGAGTCAACTCCGGAAAATTCCCAGGATACATAGTTACCTACAGAGGCATCGAGGCCAATCCAGACCAAGTGCGAGACATCCAGGCGATTCCCTCCCCGCGGAACATAAAGGAAGTCCAGAGACTAACAGGCAGGATGGCCGCATTGAGCATGTTCATCTCCAGGCTGTCCGACAAGTCTCATGCTTTCTTTGAGGCCTTGAAAGATCCCAAGGACTTCCAATGGAATGACAAGTGTGAGCTTTCCCTCGGCAACCTCAAAGCCTACCTTACCATGCCTCCTCTCCTCTCAAAGCTCTTGGACGGAGAGACCCTGCTACTCTACCTCGCCGTGTCCGACCATGCAGTAAGCGGAGACCTTGTGAGGGAAGAGGGAAGGAGACAACATCCGATCTACTACGTAAGCAAGTCCTTACTGGACGCAGAGACTCGCTACAGCCACCTCGAAAAGCTAGCACTAGCACTGGTAACGGCGGCCCATCAAGTCATGGTAATCACATCGTTCCCCATAAAAGATGTTCTCCATAAGCCTAAAGTGTCAGGACGCCTCGCAAAATGGGCAATCGAGCTTGGAGAATACGACATAGTCTTCAAGCCCGCTATGGCCATCAAATCACAGGTCCTTGCTGACTTCGTCGCTGAATTCTCCCCTTCTATGATTCCGCTCCCAGAGTCAGAGATTGGTTTCCAAGACGCAGTAGGAGGAGCAGGAGAATGTACCAGGTACGTTGATGGTTCCAGCACCGTAAGAGGGGCAGGAGTAGGCCTAGTCTTGACCTCCCCCACTGGCGAATCAGCATCGAGGGCGGTGAGATGTAACTTCAAAGCTACAAATAACGAAGCTGAGTACGAGGCCCTGATAGCAGGCCTATCACTCGCCAAGCTGATGGGAGCAGAGTAGATCCAGGTCTTCAGCAACTCCCAACTGATCATCAGCCAGGTCAAAGGTGATTATTAGGCCAAGGACGCCAGTATGATCAGATACCTTGCTGTTGCAAAGCGCCTGATCAAAAGATTCCAAAGCTGTAAGCTTACCCAAGTGCCTAGAGAAAAAAAATGCCCAAGCCGGCTGAGCATTCCCCTGTTGGTACTCCAGTGGCCGGTGACAGAAAGAGAGGAGGATCCCGAGGAAATCTTTGTCATCGACGAAGGAGAAACCCTGATGACCCCCATAGTCGACTATCTTACACGCGACCTCCTTCCCGAGGACCGAGGCAAAAGTTAAAAGATAAAGAGACAAGCAGCAAGATACTGCATCACCGAAGGAAAATTATACCGAAGATCCTTCTCAGGACCATACCTACGATACCTTACCCCCAGAGAAGCGGCCAGATTCTTAGAGGAGCTCCACGAGGGAGAATGCGCCTCTCACTCCAGCGAACGAAGCCTAGTGCTCAGAGCCAGAAGAGCCGGTTACTGTTATGGTATTTTTGTGTAGGGTCGTTTTGGTACATAGGAACACAAGAAGGTTCTTGTACGAGTTGAGAGAAGAGAGAGGGAATGAGGAGATTTGTATGAGTTAAGGAGAAATCAAGAGAAACAAGACAAGAAAAAATAGAGAAGGAGACGTATTATTAGATTATTCGAATGAAGGCTACAATGTTGGTGTATGAACCCTAATTCTAGCCGCCTAGATCTAGTCTCTCAATCTCTAAGTGTCGATCCCTTATTCTAGGGTTTGGGTTCCCCTTATAGAGATGTAGATGTCGGCTTGCATTAGGTTAAACTCTTCCATATTGGCGAATATGGGAGAGTTTCCTTGTATGGAGAACTTCCATTTTACTCAAGGGTCGGTTTCGGAACAAGGGTCGGACCCAGGGAACGTGAAGGCAGGGTCCGGGCCCTGGGTCCCTTTGGAGCCGGGGTCTAGAGGCCGGTGCCCAGCCCGGGGACTGGAGGAATCTGGTGCCTGGATATTTTTTCCAACAGTTTGCCCCTTATTCCTTGATTTCACTGATATAATCAAGGGATAAAGTCTGTATAGGTGGACCGGAGTCGCTTTATCTCAGCAGATTCCCCTTAGATAAGACATCCCTCTGAGACGCCCTATCCTCCTGGTCCTCATGTATGTTTAAAGCCTGGAGTAAGTCAAGTTTCCCTTGGTAAAATGGTGTTTTGTAGGCATCTTCAGGGCCGGAGCCTCTTGGGATTGATGACGCAGGGTCGCAGTCTTTGGTCGAGGAGATGTTTATGCTTTTTAGGCCGAGGAAAACCTAGCCGCTTTTGCTTATTCGGTGACATCTCCCTAGTGCGCTGATCTACTATGGTTTTGACCCACTTTTAACCATGGTATCTAGATGATTTTACTATATATATATATATATATGTTTTGGAGTCTATTAGGTATGTTTTCAGGTTCAGAAGCATTTTGTAGTAAAGTGATGATTTAGGTGCCCTTATGGAGCATAAAGGAGAGTTTTCCCGAGTTGACTTTAAAGATTAGACAACAAGGTCGATATCAAGAGATACATATCGATCGATGCACATCCTGTGTAATCGATTGACGACTCTTCCGTAGAAGATGACGAATCGAGATACTCCATCGATCGATGTACACCTTTTACCATCGATCGATATGAAACACAAAGAACAAGTTTGACTCGGCCGACTTGAAGCCCAAGTTCTCTCAATATTAAAAGATTTCCCCTGACTAGTTTTTAAGCTAATAGAACTCATATTTATAGTTATACCTATGTGTTTTGGCTAGAGATTCTTTTTAGACCTTTGATGCTTTTTTGTACTTCTTGAGCTTTGCATGCTTTCTACATGTTCTGGTTTTGAATACTTTTTATGTTCTTAGTTCTTTGATTTATAGAAGTATTCTTTTCATCTTATTCTCATTTTCATAAAAGGTTATAGAATTCTAGATTTAGAAGAACACACAAAGAGATTTGTTGTTTAAAAGAACTAAGTGTTCAATCTTCTAATCTTGTGAATTTCTATTATTACCTTGATGCTATGAATCACTTAGCCATGTCTGAGTAGATTCACTTGTTAGATTTGGGGTTCAAATAGTTATGAGGGATTAGCCCCAACTATGGATTGTTGAGTTGTGATATTCATTATCCTCGTGAACCCTAATGCTTACTCTAGAATAACTAACTAGAGTATGATCATGGAATTATTTAACTTGTTAATCATCATTCTGAAATCATCTAGTATAAGCTAAGGTCCTCTTGGGACGTGCGAGATCCGGTCTATGATCTTGGTGAACACATATTCAATTCGATCTGAAGCTATATCGATCGATACTCCTATAGGGTAATCGATAGACGGCAACCTATATCGTCCGATATTGCTGTTAAAACATCGGTCGATATTGCCGGCAGTCAAATCAATGGACAAGTCTAAATAGCGATTGCTAATAGACTTATCTAAGAGTTGAAGTTCTTTAATATCTTGCAAGCAACTTATAAAGACATCTGTAGCATTATAATCCTGATTATCTGAATAGCAACCTTGAATCTAACTACTTACTTTTATTGTTTAAAAACCCTAACCAATTCTCTTGAGCAACTCTCCATTGCTCACAACTGCAATTTACTTTTAAACTTAATCAGCCTAGCATAATCGCTTAGGATTATATCTTTTGTGTTCCTTAGTTCCTTGTAGATTCGATCCCTAAGTACTACAACTGAACCTCTTATTTGAGAGAGTAATTCACTCCTTAGGGTAATTTGAGTGATATCAAATTTGGCACCGTTGCTGGGGAACTAAGATCGCCATTAGATTTAATCTGATTAGGTCTAGGTTACTTGTTACTGCTTAATCATCTTCTGACACAAATTTTTTTTCTCTTGTCTTTTTCAGGTACATGTCCAGCAGTACTAGAAGCAACAAGAACAACCAACTTGTGTACTCAGAAGACCCCCATAGTTTGGAACATAGCATCCGCAAAGACTTACGTTTTGCATCGATCGGCATCAACAACAGTTCGTCGACCGATACTCGCTTACCACAGTCGACTAAGACACCTTCTTCGTCGACCGATACTCGCACCTTTCCATCGATCGACATCAACAACCGTTCGTCGACCGAAATCTTTCATCCGACATCGATCGATATACCTCACCTTAAATCGATCGATACTTACCGGCGAGACATGGTAGCGACTATTATTCTCACTACTGATGAGAATGGAGACCTGCGTGATCATGATGATCACCTGCGTAATGCAGCAGGTCAGAAGCTGAATGCTCAGAAGGAGATCATTCCTGAGCAAGAAACTGCACCTACAGACCTCATTCAACCTGTAGAAGAGGCTAACAGAGCTAGAACTTTGGCTGACTACAACCGTCCGGATGAGTTCTATACCAACCGATCAGCCATCCACCCTCCTGCTATTTAGATAGGAGATTTTGAGCTCAAGCCGCAGTACTACAAACTTGTAGGACAGATACCCTTATGTGGCCTATCCCATGAGCATCCTATGGACCATCTGGAGAGGTTCGAGGATCTTATAACCGTCATAAAAGCCAATGGAGTCCCTCAAGACTATCTTCTCTGCAAGCTTTTCAAATACTCTCTATCTAGAGAAGCTTTGCAGTGGCTGAGACAACTACCACCAGGTTCTCTCACAACCTGGAGCGACATCAAAAACGCATTCCTGCGTAACTTCTTTGATGACTCACGCGCTGAAGAATGGAGGAGGAAAATTGCTACATTCACTCAGGATCCTGGAGAATCATTTAAAAACACATGGAACAGATTCAAATCCTACCGGCGAGATTGTCCACACCACGGATTCAACAAAGTGCAACTGCTCTGCACATTCTACAGAGGCATCACTTTGAAATATCAGATGGCTCTTGACACAGCTAGTGAAGGCAATTTCACCACCAGGAATCCGCAAGAAGCTGTGAAGTTGATTGATAACCTAGCTTCAAGCAACATCACAAAGAACACTGTGAAGACAAAAGCTACATCATTCCTTGGGAAGGAACAAATTAATGAAGTGCAAGCGCAGCTGGATAATGTTCAGAAGTTACTAAACATGCAGATTTGCTCAGTGGAGGATGCATAAAATGCACCTGAAGAAAAATACACAGAAGAAGATGTGACATGGATCAATGGAGCTGGATTTCAGAGGTCTGGTAACCAAGGAGGATCACTCAAATGTTTAACCCTAAGGAGTGAATTACTCTCTCAAATAAGAGGTTCAATCGTAGTACTTAGGGATCGAATCCACAGAGAGCAGGAGCACACAATAGACTATAGAAATCATAGTTAATCTAGGTAAACAATTTATAAAACAGTAAATAAAAACAATGTGAACAAGATAGTTGTTCAATTGGTTGAGTTTGTAAGCAATAAGAGAAATAGTTAGACCTAGGGATTTATCAATCAAGAGATTCAAAACAACAATTCAAGATGCTAACAGCTTATAAATTCAATCTAGAACTCGATTTTAATAAGTAAGTAATTCATCTATCAATGTAATTACTAATCAGATGTCTAAGTCCTTGTTTATGCTGTCGCATGCGAACAAGAAGTGAGTATCGATCGATACTATGGCCTGAGCATCGATCGATATTACCTCAGACAAGCATTAACGACCTAATCGATTGTGTTCAACCAGATTCCTAGACCAAATTATCATCTGCGCCTAAGTATCTAATCCAGCAGGATTCGGGTTCCGTTAATTGACTACACTTTCGTGTATCTCAATTGTCCTATGATTCTAGGTTCAAGCAATCAGTCACACTATCGTGGTATCCTAATTACTCCAGATCCTAGTATTACAAATCACCCTGGTGTAGAGATCTATAGATATTCTAGCAATCCTAATTGATATTCAGTTTAACATTAAGCTCATGAAATCCCTAAACCTAACAAGATGAACTACTCAGACATGATAGAAGAAACACAAATCATAGTCTGAATAATAATAACATAAAAGAATAAAGATAATTCCAATGGAGTTCCAAGAGGACTCTGAAGGAGTTCCCCTTTTCTCTCCTAACTAAGAGCAATGAAACAAAGATTAAAAAGAAGCGTAGAAAGCATAGCCGTCAACAACGGCTTGCAAAATAACATAAAATAGGGTTTCTGGTCGTCCAAGGGGATTCTGGTAATTTAAGTTTCTTCTGGGCTTCAGTTGGTCACAAAATAAACTTGGCCCGCATTCTGGCATCAATATCGATCGATATGAAGTGTCTCTCATCGATCGATATGCACATATCTTCCCGATAGTCTTCTCTCGCGAGGCAAACTCACCACTCTTCAGTAAAACATGCATAACTTCTGATCTAACCGTTGGATTGACCCCAAACCGGTGGCATTGGAAAGCTAACTCAAAGCTCTATCTTGTCTCAAAAGATGGGATCAATCTCACCATGGGAAGGTCTCCATCCATATCTAAACATCTGATGCGTCTGCGCAGTTCTGCACTTAAAGGCTCCAAAAGACACCAAAATCACCATATTTCACCAGAACGTACCTGAACCTGTAAATACTCTAAATAGACTCTATATTGTAGTAAATATACATAAAAACATATCAATACCATGACCAAAAGTGGGTCAAAATCATGGTATATCAACTCCCACAGACTTACCCTTTTGCTTGTCCTCAAGCAAAACATACAGGCAGTCTCTCTGAAAGAGGTTTGAAAATATCAGGGACACAAAAGATTTTAAAACTCAGTCACCATCACTCTAGTAGTGCAAACCAAATCATAAACATCCTAACCTTATAAGCACATTATACAATATCCTAGTATAGCAACCAAATTCACCTAGTCAACAACTCAACAGATCCTGTCTGACAATCCCAACCTCATTTCTTGCATAAAATAAAAGTGCAGGCTTTACCTTGGGAGTATCGATCAAGGAACACTTGGATTCAACTCAAGCAAGTTTCTGAGTAAATAGGCAGTCTTATTCTGGTTTATTTTCTCCCCTTCTCTGTATCCAAAATTTTGCTTTTTCATTATTTTTTTATATCTATCCCAATGAACAACTGATGTTCATCTTATTGATCTTTCTACTTTTTATAGCTCTTTTTTGACAAAGTGTAGGCGAATAGTGGGGTCATGGGTAATGTACCTCTCCCTCGCTTCCACAATGTGTGATCATTCCTTTGAATTAGAATAGTGGGGTCATGGGTAATGTACCTCTCCCTCTGCCTCTCAGGAAATCATCTCAATCTTTTTTTTTTATTTTTCTCTTTTTGGATGCCAAAGGAAGGAGAGAAGGAAACCAAAAATTTACAGACTTGTACATTTCAGACTTGCAGGAGGTATCCGATCCCTTATATACCAAGCCCCAAGACAAGCAAATCAAGTCGATATTAGGTTGGAGGTCAGCTTAGGTTCCTTCAAACATTCTCAGCAAGTGCAAACATAGTTGACAGATTGATCCACTTTAGTATCTCTAGTACTTCTGCGGTCAGTAAATCTAAGACTGGTCTTAAGAGTGGTTAGATGACAAGTTATAAATCGAAATAGATCATCATCCCCTTCTTGGCTCAATAAAAAAATTTTGAAAACATTTTAAATAGACTCATAAAGTAGATAAACGTTAGTAATCCCCCCAGACTTAAATTACACTGTCCCCAGTGTAACACTGTCCCAAGTGTAACACAGTCGGCGGTAAGGTGAAAATCATAAAGTAGAAGTACAAATTTAACAAGTAGGAACGATATACCAGACCGGCACAAGTATCGATCGATGAAAAGAGTTACCATCGGTCGATGTAAGTGATGTACTGTCGATCGATATCGACATGCTCTAATCGGTCGATACCCAAGGAAATCGTCTACTCGGGTTTTTATACCAAATTATCTAACTCAAACATAATATTAGTAGAACCTCCCTTAGACTTAAATAACACTGTGACCAATGTTATTAAGCCTAAGATTTGTGGGACAATAAACCATAAGGAAACATTTAACAAAGAAAGACTGTATACCTGCTTTGGTGTGAGTATCGATAAACACCGTTAAGTGGCGATCAATACTTGTGATGATCTGTCGAGTGACACCGGCCGGTTGTCTCTCGATAGCTGGCGCAGAACTCATATTCCTTGAATCTCTTTCCTAATACTTAACATAAATAAAACACTAAACTCTAAAGCTTAGTAACACATAATTGAGAAACCAATTAATAATAATTTTTTTCGATGAACAGTGATTGTGCTACAGTAGCTCCGCTACAGTGATCGCAGCTACAGTGACTCCCGGTTTTCTGCTACAGTGTCGGTCAATATTGCTGCTACAGTGTCGTTCGATAATCGTGCTACAGTACCGTCGTTACTGTTCATCATTTTTTTTTTACCTTAAATCCTTAGAAAACAAAATATTAGTAATAAATGAAAATAAAACCATATTGAAAATTACCTAACAGTGGCTTGCCTCCCACTCAGCGCTTATTTTTAGTCATTAGCTTGACTTTTGGAGATCTGATTTAGTCCGGGTGAAGATGTGAACTTGCTCCAGAACAAGTCTCAGTGTCTCTCTTCCTCATTTTGTTGATGTAGTTGGTAAAAGCTCTGGCTGATGCTTCTCCTTTATCTCTCAGCTCTGGATCACATAGCACTCTAACCTTGGCAAAAGGTTCAGAACTTCCTCTGCAGCGCACTTTATACTCAAGANTTAGTCCGGGTGAAGATGTGAACTTGCTCCAGAACAAGTCTCAGTGTCTCTCTTCCTCATTTTGTTGATGTAGTTGGTAAAAGCTCTGGCTGATGCTTCTCCTTTATCTCTCAGCTCTGGATCACATAGCACTCTAACCTTGGCAAAAGGTTCAGAACTTCCTCTGCAGCGCACTTTATACTCAAGACTTCCCCCTTGACCTTGTGAAGGAACTAGTGATAGGAAATCTGCATCTGCATTCCTTTTCTTTTTCTTCTTCCTATTCCTTGTCCTTCCCCCAGACTTAGACTGTTCAGTCTCGGTATGTTCTGAAATACAAAGGGTATCGATCGATGCTGAATGCTCCGTGTCGATCGATTCTGTAGTCTGCTTGTCAATCGATGCTGAATGGTGAATGTCGATCGATGTTGATTCTGTCTCTGCGGACTCGCGGTTTGAACCATCTTTAGGTGCTGGATCATCAAACATCTCTATGCATGAAATAAACTTCTCATCGGTCTTCTTTCCCAAAGGATGATAGAAGACAGTTTCATCAACATTAGTCAGGCACATCTTGTTCTTCTTAAGATCACAAACTGCTCCCACTGTAGCCATGAAGGCTCTCCCAAAGAGAAGCGAATTCTTTGTACCTGGTTTAATCTCCATGACATGAAAGTCCACTTGAACAGTGCAGTCCCCTATCTCCACTTTAACCTTCGTGATGATGCCTGCTGAATCAACTCTGGTGTTGTCTGCGAAAGTGAAACTATCTTTAGAAGGTTCCACCTCTAATCCTAATACTTCAGCAGTGTCTATTGCCATGATGCTGACTGCATATCCAGTATCGCAGAGGGCGGTTGGCAAATCATGGTTATCTATACAGCATGGAATCAGGAACTTCATGGATCTTGCTCCTTCTTCAGAGTTCTATGAGGCCTACGTCATACCGTGTTGAATAACAGCTCAATGTCTTTATCTGTCTCTTTGCTTTCTCTGAAGAAATTACCAAATCTGTACTTATAATGTGCATCCTCGAAAGACATATTCTTGGGAACCCTCTTCACCCTTTTGTGAAATCCATCAAGTTCCACGTCGTTAATTTCTCTTCTGAGGTGCTTGGGAATATAGGGTTTCCTAGATTTCACTCTCGTCTCAACTGGAATCTCATCTTTCGTTACCTGACTCTCTATGGCAGTTTCGTATCCATCCCCTTGGTGTCGTTCGATACCTGGTGTATGTCGTCGATCGACATTCTCAACAAAAGAGGTTTCAGCTAGGGTTGAGTTCCCTTGCTTTGGTGCTTCTGCAGATTGATGATTCATCTTCTCTCTTGTGTTAAAGAAGACTGGAGTCTGAGATGGGTTTCGAGTTGCCTTCAAGCGGTGTGTATCAAGATCTGGTAAACTAACTCGACATGGCATGGGTGGATGTAGATTGATGTTCTTCTTCTCATGTCGATCGATATTCTGCTTCTCTTGTCGATCGATGTTCTGCTTCTCCTGTCGATCGACGGCATCTGTGTTAACTCGAAGTAGGGTGGGAAGATGTGGGTGTTGAGCGGTAAAGTCGGAGTGGTTTTGAATGCCAACAAACTTATCTGATCCCAAAAGTGGTGTCGATCGATGCATATCAGATTGTATCGGTCGACGCTCAGGTGATGATGTCGAGCGATGCTCGGGTGTTGGTGTCAGTCGACACCAGTACGAGCTGCCTATAGACATGGAGCTTTCGACTTGAAATGCATCTTCTTCCAGCTTCTCCTGCTCAATATCTAGGATGTCAACAACCTGGTGCTTCTCACTTTCCACACCTTTCTTTTTGACCAAAGCTTCTTGCTTTACAGCTTCTGCAGTATGATAAGCTTGCATCTTAACATGGATATCCAAAGTTTCTAACCCTCCATTCAAATCTTTGCAGAGAAAATCCCATTTTAGATTCAAACGCTCAGTCATCTCTTGATGTTCTTTCAAGAGCTTCTCTAGCAGAAATTCCATCTCATCTTCATCCTGGTATGTAGCTTGTTGCACCCATGACACTTCATGTACAGAACCAATCTCAGCCTCAACATTCTTGTCACTATCCTTTGCAGATGATTTTATCCTGTGTATATCCAGATTTTTGACACTGTCGCTAGACACCATGTTCTCAATCAGCCTCTTAGCTTCCTCTATGGTCCTTGTCTGAAAGTTTCCGTCGCTTGCAGTGTCCATCATAACTCTGTAGTTTACATCAACGCCCCTGTAGAACTTCTTTAATAACTGGATCTCTCACCACCAAAATTAAAATTTAGGAATATTTCCATTTTCTGTTAGCGAGCTGCGTCTCAACTAGGGTTTTTCGTTCTTAGACTTTTCGGCTACTCTTTTTGTACCAGTTCTTACGCAGATCCGGAATAAGAACCTCTTTGCTCTCAATTTCGTTTATTCTCTTTTAAATTCTAGGTTTATCGTTTTCTTAATCTTCGTTGTGCGGTTCTGCAGATAGCCGGTTCCTCTGGAAACTTAGGGTTTTCCCGAAGTTTCCTTTTTTACGATTTATTGACAGTAGGTGGATTTCGACACCCACAACGCGAAGACCCTGTAAAACGGAAAAATCATCCTACATAAGAAAATATAATATATACGTAGTAACCAAAGAATAGACGAACCTTGTTGAAAAGCCTCGATGCCTTCGCAAACGGCGTGTCGGCCGGGCCTCGGGGTGGCGTCTCGGTCGGGTCAAATTCGGAGGCCGAAAAATCAATAAGATCCTCGATATTGATATCGCCATCAAACGCTTTACCACGACCAATCGGAACTTCTCTGTCCTGCGGAGATCTAGATCTCTCCCTCGCCTCCGCATCATCATCCGCCTCAAACTCAGTATGGCTGTCGCGAGAAAAACCGGATAGATAATAGGCAACAACGCGACGAACCCTTTCCGGAGAAAAGTATCCCCAATGAAGCGGGCCGCCACGAAGAAGATTCATGACCTCAGGGAAATCCTCGAGCATCGGCTTGTGGAGGTTAGGCACTGCGAGACAAGCGAAAAAAGTTAAAACCTATGCACATACGGATATGGAGATCATATCAATAGAATACCAGTGGTCGCCCACGCGGTCCTGAACAAGGGAATGCAGCCCTCTTCCACGGACGCGCTGTCGATTTTGACGTAGAAGAATCGCTCAATCCAACCATGCTCATTCGAGGCAAGTCCGCTAACGGCCGTCATGTCCCGCCGAGGAGCTAAATAAAAGCCGTCATTTCTTCCTTTGAATGTCAACATAGCCAAAAGGTAGTCCGCATTAAGGGACATCCCGCGCTCATAGCCTAACACCAAAATCCCGACAAGGTGTTGTAACCCGCCGGGACGTAGTTTGCCGAACGGTACACCAACCCTATCCAAGAACTCGACAATGGCTCGAGGAATAGGGAACCATAGCTGACAGTTCAACAGAAAGGCTTCGTAGCATGAAAAATAACCCGGGGGCGGATTCTCGACATCTTGGCCTGGGACAGGAAGGCAAAACTGAACTGACTCAGGAATTTCACGGAGATTCCTCATATCTCTGAGGGAACTGGCAGTGACTGCACTAGGACCATCTGCCCTCCTCTGAGGTTTATCCTTCTTTGGAACCCAAAAACTCGAAGGCGGCACCTTCGCGGCCTTCAAGGCTAAACAATATTCCGAAAACTCCTCCTCGGTCGAGAAAGAACATTGAATGATCGGGCTGGGAAGAGGACAATCGCCCGAAGTATCAAGGTCGCTCGGATCAAAGATAGACGCATGAGCATGATCTGAAACTCTCGACTCGGAAGACATATCGGACGAGAAGGGATCCAAAGGAAGAAGTAGAGAGAGAACTTCTTGAGACTTAGACAAAATATGGAAAATGAGTGAATAACTTAAGAGACTCATTCCATATACTTATAGGGAAAAATTTTACTATTTACCCTTGGACTTTTGGCCATTAAAGTTCCGCCTAATTCTACCAAACTCGCCAAACAAACTCAATCCACTCGCAAGAACCCAACGATTCTTACGAGCTGGGGGGCTAACTGTTGGGGTCAAAATCGGTAAAACGGAATCAGTAAACGGAGACATCAAGAAGTCGTTTTATAAAACTATAAGACGTTTTATAAAACTCGAAGATCGTTTTATAAAACTCGAAAAAGCCATTTTATAAAACTCGAAGATCGTTTTATAAAACTCGAAAAGCCGTTTTATAAAACTCGAAAAGCCGTTTTATAAAACTCGAAGATCGTTTTATAAAACTCGAAAAGCCATTTTATAAAACTCGGAGATCGTTCTATAAAACTCGAGAAGCCGTTTTATAAAACTCGGAGATCGTTTTATAAAACTCGAAAAGCTGTTTTAAAAAACTCGAAGATTGTTTTATAAATCTCGAAAAGCCGTTTTATAAAACTCGAAGATCGTTTTAAAAAACTCGAGAAGCCGTTTTATAAAACTCGAAGATCGTTTTATGAAACTCGAAAAGCCGTTTTATAAAACTCGAAGATCGTTTTATAAAACTCGAGAAGCCGTTTTATAAAACTCGAAGATCGTTTTATAAAACTCGAAGATCGTTTTATAAAACTCGAAAAGCCGTTTTATAAAACTCGAAGATCGTTTTATAAAACTCGAGAAGACGTTTTATAAAACACGAAGATCGTTTTATAAAACTCGAAGATCGTTTTATAAAACTCGAAGATCGTTTTATAAAACTCGAAAAGCCGTTTTATAAAACTCGAAGATCGTTTTATAAAACTCGAGAAGCCGTTTTATAAAACTCGAAGATCGTTTTATAAAACTCGAGAAGACGTTTTATAAAACACGAAGATCGTTTTATAAAACTCGAAGATCGTTTTATAAAACTCGAAGATCGTTTTATAAAACTCGAAAAGCCGTTTTATAAAACTCGAAGATCGTTTTATAAAACTCGAGAAGCCGTTTTATAAAACTCGAAGATCGTTTTATGAAACTCGAAAAGCCGCTTTATAAAACTCGAAGATCGTTTTATAAAACTCGAGAAGCCGTTTTATAAAACTCGAAGATCGTTTTATAAAACGCGAAGATCGTTTTATAAAACTTGAAGATCGTTTTATAAAACTCGAAAAGCCGTTTTATAAAACTCGAAGATCGTTTTATAAAACTCGAGAAGCCGTTTTATAAAACTCGAAGATCCTTTTATAAAACTTGAAGATCGTTTTATAAAACTCGAAGATTGTTTTATAAAACTCGAAGATCGTTTTATAAAACTCGAAAAGCCGTTTTATAAAACTCGAGAAATCGTTTTACAAAACCTCGAAAAACCGAAAAAGCCGCAAAACGCGAACTAGTCACGACTAGTTCGCATGCTGGCGAACTAAGCCAGGCTAGCTTAGTTCGCCAGCAGGCAAACTAGAGCCTCCCCGACTAGTTCGCCTGCTGGTGAACTAAGCCAAGCTGGTTTAGTTCGCCGGCAGGCGAACTAGACGGTCCCGGACTAGTTCGCCTGCTGGCGAACAAAGCCAGCTTGGCTTAGTTCGCCAGCAGGCGAACTAGAAGCTTCCAACTAGTTCGCCTGCTGGCGAACTAAGCCAAGCTGGCTTAGTTCGCCAGCAGGCAAACTAAGAATCCCTAGGCTAATTCGCCTGCTGGCGAACTAAACCAGCCCGGCTTAGTTCGCCAGCAGGCAAACTAGAGACCTCTCGGATCTCCCACGGCCCCGATTCGAACCTTACGTCCTTCGACACGGTCACATTCTGAACCACGGCTAAAATGTCTCTTGTTTCGTCTCGATCCGACTTATCGTTTGAATTCTACGATAAAAACCGTAAAACTCCGTTTTCCCAAAAACAACTCGAAGAAATCGTATAAAACGGCAACGGTTAAGCAAGACACCGAACATCGCCTAAACTATACGATTTATCCGAGATTTTTCGTTAAGATCATAAAAACGCGTTTTCAATAAAAAAACGTCGAGAAAATCGTAAAAAACGGCATCGGATCAGGAAACGGTCTCGTTAAAGTCGTCAAACGATTTTTATCGTAAAACGGCCCGAAAGGTCCTAAAACAAGATAAAAACCCATCTCGCGACATTAACGAAATCAAACCCGAAGATACGATAACGTTTTGACGGTTTACTCGCAGATTGAAGATAAAAGGCAAGTTTGAAGATAAATAGAAGATTTCCGCGGAAGAAAAGGAAGGATCGACATATATGGAAAATTCCCGATACATTCGGTTTCAAGCAAAATGGAAAGATCAAAACCACCTAAGGACGAGTATATAAGGAGGAGGCATAGGTCAGAAGCTGGGACACGATTTTCAGAGCTCTCACCACCAAAATTAGCATTTAGGAATATTTCCGTTTTCTGTTAGCGAGCTACGTCTCAATTAGGGTTTTTCGTTCTTAAGTTTTCGGCTGCTCTTGTTGTACCAGTTCTTACGCAGATTCGGAATAAGAACCTCTTTGCTCTCAATTTCGTTTATTCTTTTAAAATTCTAAGTTTATCGTTTTCTTAATCTTCGTTGTGCGGTTCTGCAGATAGCCGGTTCCTCTGGAACTTCGGGTTTTCCTGAAGTTTCCTTTTTTACGATTTATTGACAGTAGGTGGATTTCGGTTCCCACATCTCTCATCGATCGATATGCACATATCTTCCCGATAGTCTTCTCTCACGAGGTAGACTGACCACTCTTCAGTAAAACGGGCATAACTTCTGATCTAACCGTTGGATTGACCCCAAACCGGTGGCATTGGAAAGCTAACTCAAAGTTCTATCTGGTGTCAAAATATGGATCAATCCCAGCATGGGAAGGTCTCCATCCATATCTAAATATCTGATGCGTCTGTGCAGTTCTGCACTTAAAGGATCCAAAAGACACCAAAATCACCATATTTCACCAGAACGTACCTGAACCTGTAAATACTCTAAATAGACTCTATATTTTAGTAAATATACATAAAAACACATCAATACCATGACCAAAAGTGGGTCAAAATCATGGTATATCAGATACATAAACTTCGCAGGACAGAAAAGCAACTTCAACCATAGTTCACAGATCGGCTCTGTCTACACCAACCTCAACACCAAGCTTGATGGCTTAAGCACCTATATGAAGAAGTTGAAGACTCAGGTGGTTCACACAGGAGAAGCACTAAAGAAGCAAGAAATTCTAGCAAAAGGAATGGGAGAGTTTGCTACTCTCCATGATGTGCATGCCATCCTGGATGATGACTTTTGGCAAAATCTGCAAGATTCTGATGATGAGAGTGAGAAAGACATCGGATTCGAGTACTATTGATCGATATCATCTCATGAACATCGATCGATACCTTCCAGAGTACAGAGATCGATATACTTCAACGAGTGTCGATTGATGGACTGAGACGAAGCCTCTCACGAGGGCAGTGCCGTCAAGATTATGTCTCATGAAGCCTTCGCAGCATGACATCCACATCCTCGCTTCCCTTTCCGACTCAACACTGCACCTATCGATCGACAGTCAGACTCACCCGTCGATCGATACGAAGCTAGATATATCGACCGACATACTCAAGTTGTCGCCCGATACACAGTATCCCAACGTCGAGTGCAACTTCCAAAGATAGACGTTGCACGACTTGATGCACTCCGGGAGCATTCTAGAACTCCCAGTAACCTTCCCACCGCCATCATGAAGAGACCCATTGATATCACTCAAATTACCCTAAGGAGTGAATTACTCTCATCAAAAGAGATTCAATCGTAGTACTTAGGGATCGAATCCACAAGCAAATAGAGACACAAAAGATATAATCCTATGTGATTAAGCTAGGTTGAAAAAGGTTTAAAACAGTAAATAAAATAAGTAGCGATGGTAAGTTGCTAAAGAGAATAGGGTTTGGTTTGAAAACAATGAAGGAAAATAGTTAGATTCAAGGTTACTATTCAGAAAATCAGGATTATAGATTTATGGATGTCTTAACGAATTGCTTGCAAATATATGAAAACTTCAATCCCTAGACAAATATATAGCTGTCGCTAGTTAGACTCATCCATTGATCTTATTGCCGACTGCATCGATCGATGTTGCTATCGCAGTTTCGATCGATATAAGCTGTCGTCGATCGATATAAGACCGGCTATCGCACGTGCCTTAATAGAGTCTGAGTTTAGCCAAATGATTTCAGGAAGATGACTATTAGATTAGTCACTCCAAAATCAATACTCTAGGTAGCAAGTCTAGAGTAAGCATGAGGGTTCGTTTGGATAATGAATATAACAACTCAACAATCCATAGTTGGGGCTAATCCCTCATAACTATTTGAAACCTAAATCTAACATATGAATCTACTCAGACATAGCCAAGAGATTCATAGCAAAAGAATAAGAAAAGAAAATAATTTTATTGCTAAATAGAATAGAACACAAAACTTGGTTCAAAACTTCATGTTCTTAAAGCATCATAGGCATAGGTATAAATAGGGAGTACAATTAGGTTAAAAAACTCGTCAGGGGCAGTCTTGTAATTTGGTGAGAACTTGGGCTTCAAGTTGGCCAAATACATCTTGCTCATCACGCTCTGTATCGATCGATGGTACATGGTGTACATCGATAGATGGAGGATCTCGACTTCAACTTCTACGGAAGCGTCATTGATCGATTACACAGGGTGTGTATCGATCGATATGTATCTCCTATATAGGATCTTCATAGTCATTTTGGAAAACTCTTCTTTAAGCACCAAAAGGCACCTAAATCATCACTTTACCACAAAATGCTCCTGAACCTGAAAACATACCTAATAGACTCCAAAACATAGATATTTAAAATGAAAACAAATAGAAAATGTGACCAAAAGCGGGTCAAAATCATGGTCTATCAACTCCCCCAGACTTAACCTTTTGCTTGTCCTCAAGCAAACATCAAGTTAGTCTTGAAAAGAAGTTTAAAAACAGCAGGGACTCAATCAAAATCTTAACTTAAAAATCATAACCTCTTACTTTGTTGCAAACCACATCTTATTCTATCAGCTACAGGAGTACATTATACCATATCCTAGCTTAGCAACCTAATCATCTAGCCAATCAACTTAAACATTCCTTGTCTGTCTATCCCCTCTACTGATTTCATTTATGCATAAAAATAAAGGTGTAGGCTTTACCGTGGGAGTATCGATCAAGGAACACTTGGATTCAACTCAAACAAGTTTTCAGGCATTCTCATCTAGGTTCCCTTTCTTTCCTTATCTCCCTTCTTTGAATCCCAACTCTTCTTTCTTTTATATCAATCCCAATGAACAGTTAATGTTCATCTTATTGATCTTTCTCAATTTGCAAGCGAATAGTGGGGTCATGGGTAATATACCTCTCCCTTGCTGTGATCATTCCTTTGATTTAGAATAGTGGGGTCATAGGTAATGTACCTCTCCCTCTGCCTCTCAGGAAATCATCTCAATCTTTTATTTTCTGGGGATGCCGAAGGAAGGAAAGAAGGAAACCAAATTTTTTGAGATTTTTACCTTCCAAACTTGCAAGAGGATTCCGATCCCTTGTTTACCAAACCCCAAGACAAGCAATAGATGTCAGGTTAGGTTGGAAATCAGCTTTGGTTCTTCCAGACAATCATGAAAGTGTTGACATAGGTAATCGGTGATCCACTTTAGCATCTATAGTACTTTCTGCAATCAATAAACCTAAGAATGGTGCTAAAGAGTGGTAAGATGAAAAGTAAGACTTTGAAATTTTTTCCCTTTCTTGACTCAATAAAACCAATTTTTGAAAACTTTATCAAAAAGATCAAAAAGAGGTAAAGTAGCATCAGTAATCAACTCCCCCCAGACTTAAATCATACACTGTCCTCAGTGTATAATTAGTCGGAGTTAAAGCATAAGTAAAATTAAATATGTGTAACTGATATCGAAAATTGGAAACGATATACCTGACCGATATGGGTATCGATCGATGGTCAGTCGCCATCGTCGATCGATGCGTGGTTGTCTGTGTCGAGCGATATCGACTGGTCTTATCGGTCGATAGGTATGGATCGTGTGTCTATCTTCCTAATAACAAATAAAAACGAAACTAGTTAGTAAAAATAAAATAAAAAAGTTAGTAAAATACTTAACAATGGGTTGCCTCCCACTCAGCGCTTGTTTAAAGTCAGTCTAGCTTGACTATGGAAGTATGGTTGCTAGTGAGGTGGGTTGCAGGTACTTGTTGGTAAAAAAGTGTCCTCCTTGTCTTGTGTTTCATCAAACAAAGAGGTTAGAAAGCTTCTTGTGGTCTTCTCACTTCTGGTCATAAGTCTTCAAACCATAAACTTCTGCATGGATCTTTTCGAACCACCGTTCTAAGTTGGCAATGATGTACTAATGGTTGCCAATCATGCTGTAGATATGTTCTGTTGTGCTGCATGGTATCGTGGTTTGGTGGATCGTCGGTTGAGGTTGGAGGTTGCATATCGATCGATGCGTTGGGTGCGTCGTCGATCGATGGCGATGGGTCAGGTCGGCTGGCCAGCTGTCTTTGGATATCTGCTACCTCCTTCTGGATGTCTTCCACTCTCAGGTCCAAACTGTTAACATCATTCTGCACTGGGAGCCAATACTTGTCCAGTAGATAGTAATCTTCGTTTTCACAAGCTTCAATGGATTTGTAGATCTCGGCTGTGGTTTCTTTAAATTCGTCCCTGGTACAGAATTCTTGAGCACGGTTGTCGATCGATGGACTGGGTTTGTCATCGATCGATAGCGTCTGGAAGTGGTCTTCGATCGGGTTAGGTACGGGTATATGATCAATGCAGGGGGATCTGTATCGGTCGATGGCTGAGGTTGAGACTTCAGTTGTGCACGCAGAGTGTTGACTTCTTCTTGTAGGGCATCTCGTTTCCTTCGTACTTGGTCATTGTGGTTGGTCTGCCATAGCATTTCACTTCGAAGTCTTGATAGTTTATCTTCAAGGTCAAATTTCGCGCTTGCTATCTTCCAGTTGTGATCGCTGGTGAGGCCATCTAGTATGTAGGTGACTTCGTTCTGTGTGTAGAGCTTGCCATCGGGAACTCCTTTAGCAAACTGATCAGCATATCCTGGTAGGCAGAAACAAGAGCGACCAAATAGTGAGGCCCTCTTCAGCAAGTTTTCCATGTCTTCTTTGGTGACAGGGATGATGCCTCCGTTTACTGCTCGTGCATGGCCAGATTCATCTCTGTAGACTCCAAATTCGTCTTTCTTTTTCCAAAAGAAACGACGTTCTCCGTTTCGGAAAGCTCTCGCCCCATACTCTCGATGTGTATCGATTGATGCTCGTCTCCATGCATCGGTCGATGTGCGCTTTGTCTGGTTCGGGTCGTTTTTGATGATAGGTCCATTGGCCATCTGGAGTAAGTCGGCAACATCTTCTGTTGAGATAGGAATGATTCTCCCGTCTATAGCACGTGCATGACCATCTGAATCCCTGAAAATACCATACTCATCCGGAATTAGTGAATTTAAGTCAAATTTAGGTGTTTGTACCTCGGATGGTGTTGTGGCAGGATCGGTTGGTGGTCTGAGATTGATATCGATCGATGGAGAAATGTCTTCATCGGTCGATGGCTTGTAGGGCGTATCGGTCGATGGCTTGTACTCCTTGTCGAGCGATACGGATCTGTGGGTTGAGTCGCGGCTTGTAGGGGTGCTGTGTCTACTGCAAAACTTTTGTGATAACCGCTGGCCCAGCTTCCAATCGAGTAATCTCCATCTCGTGGTTCATGTGGGACATAGACTGGTCTGCAGTAGGGTTCGTCGCTTGTTGATTCGAACCATCGTTTGCGCGATCTGGGGTAGGGCATATCGATCGATGGACCAGGTGTCGTGTCGGTCGATGATCGTCGGATGAAGGTCGGGATTGGAGGTTGTTCTTCATCTTCTCGAAGAAATCGGTACTCTAAATGTCGTTCCTCCTCATAATCTTCATCATACTCCTCCTGAGTATTGATTCTAGCAAGCTCGGGCGAGTAGTGATCGTTTTCCCAATCTTCTGCGTTGAAATCGGCTTCTGGGAACTCTGCTTCGGTTCGTCGGTAGGCTCCATCGAGCGATGGCCGGTTAGTACCGTCGGTCTATGGTGGTGCAAGGATATCGATCGATGGATTAGTGGTGTCATCGGTCGATACTGCTTCGTCGGGATCAGACTCTTCCATAGAATCAAATTCGTGGGCACAAAAACATGTGGCTACGAGTGTTGAGCTGGCTGGCCTTGGGAACTTGATTACTGGTACAGGATCATAGTGAATGGAAGGGTTGATTAGGGTTAGGCAGAGCTTGTTTGTTTGGAGGTCACAAACAGCTCCAACTGTGGCTAAGAAGGCTCTTCCAAGTAGTAGAGAAGTCTTGAAGTTGAGCTTGTTGGAGAGGATATGGAAGTCTGTAGGAATTAGGGTTTCTCCAATCTGTACCTCAAGGTTTCTAGCGATGCCTCCAGAGCTCTGCTGAGAACAGTATACAAAGATGAAGGTTTCTTCAGAAGGCTCTATCTTCAAACCCAGACGATCTGCCATGAGCTTGGGTAAGATGCTAACTCCAGATCCTGTGTCACAAAGGGCACGTTGGAACTCAACACCTCTAATGGAGCAAGGTATTGTGAACTTCCCTGGATCATTCTTCTTCTTCAGTGTGATCTTCTGTTTGAGGCTATCTCTGACGTGGTTAAACATCCTCCTGATGTCTTCTTCTGTCTCCTTTGATTCTCTGAAGAACATCCACAATCTATGTGAGAAGTAGGCTTCTTCAAAAGGTTTCTCTTTAGGTATTCTGAGGACTCTTTTTCTGAAGCTTGACAACTCCTTCTCATTAGCTTCTCTTTTATAGGGTTTAGGTATCTTCTCTTTCCTTTTTCGGAGCACTCTCCCCATATTTTCCATTTTTATCTCCATGGACTCAAAAATATCCGTGGGTCTCTCTTTTAGGGCTGTTGTAGGTTTCTGGTGGTGTAATATCGCTCCCGGAAAGCGTTAAGACCTGAACTGTCGACTTTGGGAAGTGGCACTCGGCGTTGGGGTACTTCATATCGATCGACACTGGTCGGTGTGTGTCGATCGATGCCAGGGTCTGGATGTCGATCGATGATGGGGGCATCATGTCGATCGATGACAGGGCTGGGCGGATTTGGGTGAAGTGTGGCGAATTCGGCGTGAGACATAATCTTGACGGAATTGCACTCGCGAGGGTTTTCGTCGGAGTTCATCGGTCGACACTCGTTGAAGTCAATCGATCGACGAACTAAAGGTGATATCGATCGATGTCGAGCTGGTGATATCGATCGATAGTAGTCGTAGGCGAATTCTCGTTCACTCTCATCATCAGATCTCTGAATCTCTTCTACTACCTCTTGCCAAAAGTCATCATCTAGGAGGGCATTGTTATTGTGGGTAAACTCCTGCTTCTTAACTGCTTCTCCTGTCTGGAACACCTGGGTCTCTAGCTTCTTCACATGAGTGCTGAGTGCATCTATCTTCGTCATGAAGGTGGTGTACACATAATCGATCTTTCCATTGAAGTTTACCTCTAGCTTCTGCTGACTCTCAAGTATCTTGTCCATCAATTCCTCCACTTTAGTATCTTGGGTGGGTGGGTGTGGATTTTAGTAGAAGGCACTTCCATAGCTTCTGTTGTTGTTAGGATTGCTGCTGCTGAAAGTGTTGGGCTTCTGGGGATTCGGGTTATAGTTGTTTCTCTGGCCTGTGAAGTTTCTGAATCCTCCTTGGTTACCAGATCTCTGAAAACCGGCTCCACTAATCCAGTTGACGTCTTCTTCAACCATTTTTGAATCTTCCACTGCACAGATCTGCTTGTTTAGGAGCTTCTGAATGTTGTCTAGCTGTGCTTGAACTTCATTGACATACTCCTTCCCAGGGGATGTAGTCTTCATATGGTTTCTTGTACTATTGCTGGAAGCTAAGTTGTCAATTAGCTTGATAGCATTCTGAGGATTCCTGGTGGTGAAGTTGCCATCGCTAGCTGTATCAAGGGCTCTCTTGAAATCGGGACTGATGCCTCTATAGAAGGTGCATAACAGATGCACTTGGTTGAATCCGTTGTGTGGGCAGTCTCGCTGGTAGGACTTGAATCTGTTCCAAGTATCCTTGAATGACTCTTCAGGGGCTTGGGTGAATGTAGCAATCTTCTTCCGCCAGTCTTCAGCGCGTGAATCATCAAAGAAATTACGCAGGAAGGCGTGCTTGATATCATTCCAGGTGGTAAGGGAACCTGGTGGTAGTTGTCTTAGCCACTGCAAAGCTTCTCCAGATAGAGAGTACTTGAAAAGCTTGCAGAAAAGATAGTCTTGAGGAACTCCTTTTGCTTTGACTAGGGTGACAAGATCCTCGAACCTCTCCAAATGGTCCATAGGATTCTCATGGGGCAAACCACAAAAAGGGATTTGACCCACAAGTGTGTAGTATTGCGGCTTGAGCTCAAAATCTCCTCTCTGAATAGCAGGAGGTAGGATGGCTGATCGGTTTGAATAGAACTGATCGGGTCGGTTGAAGTCAGCCAAAGTTCTGGTCTCCTCTACAAGGTGAATGACGCCTGTAGGTGCAGTATCTTCAATAATGATCTCCTTCTGATCATTCAGCTTCTGACCTGCTGCATTCCGCAGGTGACCATCTTAATCACACAGGTCTCCATTCTCATCGGGTATGAGAATCATAGGCGCTACCATTTTTCGCCGGTTAGTGATGTCAGATGTGGTGTATCGATCGATGTCAAGTGAGGGTATCGGTCGACGAACGGTTGTTGATGTCGATCGATGAGGTGGTGAAGGTGTTGGCTGACGAATCGTCGGTGGAAAGGGCGTATCGGTCGATACGATGGTGTTGATATCGATCGATGCGGAGCGTATGTCCTTGCGGATGCTACGCTCTAGGTTGTTGGGATCTTCTGAGTACAAAGCTGCTTGTTCTTGTTGCTTCTAGTACTGCTGGGCATGTACCTGAAAGAGAAAAAAAGGAAAAGAAAAAGATTTTGTGTCAAAAGATAGAAAAATAAAATAACAAAAAACCTAGACTGAATCAGATTAAATCTAATAGTGATCTTAGTTCTCCGGCAACGGCGCCAAATTTGATATCACTCAAATTACCCTAAGGAGTGAATTACTCTCATCAAAAGAGGTTCAATCGTAGTACTTAGGGATCGAATCCACAAGGAACTAGAGACACAAAAGATATAATCCTATGTGATTTAAGCTAGGTTAAAAAAGGTTTAAAACAGTAAATAAAACAAGTAGCAATGGTAAGTTGCTAAACAGAATAGGTTTTGGTTTGACAACAATGAAGGAAAATAGTTAGATTCAAGGTTACTATTCAGAAAATCAGGATTATAGATCCATGGATGTCTTAACGAATTGCTTGTAAATATATGAGAACTTCAATCCTTAGACAAATCTATAGCTGTAGCTAGTTAGACTCATCCATTGATCTGATTGCCGACTGCATCGATCGATGTTGCTATCGCAGTTTCGATCGATATAAGCTGTCGTCGATCAATACCCTAAAGAGTATCGATCGATATTAAGTATCAGATCGGATCGAACTATTGTTCACCCAAGAATTTCTATATGACCGGCTATCGCACGTGCCTTAATAGAGTCTGAGTTTAGCCAAATGATTTCAGGAAGATGACTATTAGATTAGTCACTCCAAAATCAATACTCTAGGTAGCAAGTCTAGAGTAAGCATTAGGGTTCATTTGGATAATGAATATAACACATCAACAATCCATAGTTGGGGCTAATCACTCATAACTATTTGAACCCTGAATCTAACATATGAATCTACTCAGACATAGCCAAAAGATTCATAGCAAAAGAATAAGAAAAGAAAATACTTTTATTGCTAAATAGAATAGAATACAAAACTTGGTTCAAAACTTCATTTTCTTAAAGCATCATAGGCATAGGTATAAATAGGGAGTACAATTAGGTTAAAAAACTCGTCACTGGCAGTCTTGTAATTTGGTGAGAACTTGGGCTTCAAGTTGGCCAAATACATCTTGCTCATCACGCTCTGTATCGATCGATGGTACATGGTGTACATTGATCGATGGAGGATCGTCAACCTCCCATTTTCCGGGCGTTGATCATGGTCAAGTCCCCGAGTTTACTAGGGGGTCTTAGCTAGCTAAAGAGGTTCATGCGTTTATTATTTTTTTTAAACGATTTTATCGTCGGATGATTTCGCTTACTTCTTTTCTTTCGCAGGGTTTCCTTGTCATGAGCCGGGCCCTAGATAGCCGTAGTGCTGAAGCTCGTCTTGCCGAGTTTCGAGCAGATATGGCCAAAAAAGAAGTCTCTCGTCTTTGGGCGGAGGTTGAGGCTAACCAAGCTGTAGAAAAGGTTGAGATGGAAATAGCCCGCGTGAGGGATAAGTGTGCAGCTAGATCTTGCCGCGCCAGGAGCTTTGTGACCAAAGAATTAGTCGTGTTCGTCTTGCAGGCAAGAGAGAGGTTGCTGGGGAGATGAAGGCCCGTGTTGGGGTCAAAATCGGTACGACGGAATCAATAGCCAAAATTCCCCGCAAAAATACAAAAGGAATAGTTTTATAAAACCCGAGAAGTCGTTTTATAAAACTCGAAATCATTTATAAAACTCGCAGATCGTTTTATAAAACTCGAGAAGCCGTTTTATAAAAATCGAAGATCGTTTTATAAAAACTCGAGAAGCCGTTTTATAAATCACGAGAATCCGTTTTATAAAACTCAAAGATCGTTTTATAAAACTCGAGAAGCTGTTTTATAAAATTCGAAGATCGTTTTATAAAACTCGAGAAGCCGTTTTATAAAACTCGAAGATCGTTGTATAAAACTCGAGAAGCCGTTTTATAAAACTCGAGAAGCCGTTTTATAAAACTCGAGAAGCCGTTTTATAAAACTCGAAGATCGTTTTATAAAACTCGAAAAGCCGTTTTATAAAACTCAAAGATCGTTTTATAAAACCCGAAGATCGTTTTATAAAACTCGAAAAGCCGTTTTATAAAACTCAAAGATCGTTTTATAAAACTCGAAGATCGTTTTATAAAACTCGAAAAGCTGTTTTATAAAACTCGAGAAATCGTTTTACAAAACCGCGAAAAACCGAAACAGCCACGAAGAGCGAACCGCAACTAGTTCGCCTGCTGGCGAACTAAGCCAGGCTGGCTTAGTTCGCCAGCAGGCGAACTAGAGGCTCACCAACTAGTTCGCCAGCAGGCGAACTAGGAACTCCACGGCTAGTGCGCCTGCTGGCGAACTAAGCCAGTCCGGCTTAGTTCACCAGCAGGCGAACTAGGACCTCCTTAGCTAGTTTGCCTGCTGGCTAACTAGATATCTCCCAGATCTCCCGCGGTCCCGATTCGAACTTTACGTCCTTTGACATGGTCACATTCTGAACCACGGCCAAAATGTCTCTCGTTTCGTCTCGATCCGACTTATCGTTTGAATTCTACGATAAGAACCGTAAAACTCTGTTTTCCCGAAAATAATTCTGCGGCCAACGCTACAAACACTAACGCCGAGACCCCCGAGAAGATGCTTTCCGACTTTAACAAAAAATCGGAAGAGCAGGAAAAGCTCATTGGTTTGCTCGCGAAACGGGTAGAAACCCTAACCGCGAAAACCCGAGCAATTCGCCCCCGCGGAACTACTAATATCCGCGGAAGGAGGCTCAACTTTGGCGCTCCTACGGATCGTCCCAGAACCGAGCATGGTAATTTACCGGAAAAGGATTCCGGAAAAGACAATCCTGACGCGACGCTGAACAAATCGGAGAAACCTCATACTCACGAACAGGAGACCGAGGGCGACAGCATCAAAAGGGTTAACCTGGAGACAAGCGACCAGGCCGATTCATCGGACGAAGACCCTGACGTCCATCCTAGGAGAAGAAAGACTCGAAGTCCTCTGCCGGAGTCTTCTCCCGAACGTTCTTTTACTGGAGACGAGGGGGAACTCGGCTTCGCGCGATACGCAAAAACCACCGAGGAGCGATCTCCGGTCACTCGTAGCAAACACCGACAAGGTCAGAAAACTGCTGGCGGTCTGACCGAGATTCGCGATCTCCGCGAATATATCACCAAAATGGCCGCAGCTGTAAAAGCGGTAAAATCTCAGATTCACCACGCTACCAGCGCCGCACCTGAAATCGATCGGCTACTGTACGAATCTCGGAAGACGCCCTTCACGGCTCGCATCACCAAGATCAAACTGCCCGATCCCGGAAAACTTAAGGTGCCGACTTACGACGGGACGTCCGATCCCAAAGCGCACCTAGAAGCATTCCAGATCACCATGGGACGAGCCAAGCTCAAGGACCACGAAAAAGATGCAGGCTATTGCCGCCTCTTCGTCGAAAACCTAGAAGGAGCAGCGCTCGAATGGTTCGCCAAACTTAGGCGAAATTCGATCGGAAGTTTCCGTCGACTGGCTTCAGAATTCCTGAAGCAGTACTCGATGTTCATTAACCCGGAAACCTCCGATGCCGACCTCTGGAGCTTGGTGCAGAAGGAGGACGAATCTCTCTGCGATTTCACGAGTAGGTTCAAACTCGTCATAGCTAGGGTTAGCGGGATTAGCGACAAAGCCGCCATTGACGCATTAAGGAAATCGCTCTGGTATAAATCAAAATTCCGCAAGTGGATAACTCTCGAGAAACCGCGGACGATCCAGGATGCGCTCCATAAGGCCACTGACTTCATAACCATCAAAGAAGAGACTAAAATCCTGTCCGAGAAGCATAAGCCGACGAAAACATCCGCGAAGGATAACGCGTCCGAGCAGAAGCAGAAAAAGAGGAATTCTCGTAACGACAAATTCGTCCATCACGAGGGACAAGATCTCCAAGGGGCGCATAACTACGCCATCAACTCCGGTTCAGAGCAAGGGCAAACTACGGGTAATACGTGGACGAGAAATTCGAATTACGACGAGAATTCCTTCTGCGACCTCCACCAAACCCGCGGGCATTCAACCGTGAACTGCAAAGTTCTCGGCGCCAGACTTGCCGCAAAATTGGTCGCGGGAGAACTTTCCGAGATATCCAGTGTCAAGGATCTCATCTGCGATTCGGATTGCCTTCCGAAGAATGACAGGAACGCGAGAGCAGAAACTCCGCCTCAGGGAAACCAGTCAGGCAAAAAACGCGGACGAAGACAAGACGAGAACGGTAACGACGCTAACCGCCGAAAAATCAACATGATTATCGGCGAATCGCAATACTACAACGACACAGTCTCGTCTATCAAATCCTACCAACGCAAAGCCGAAACCGGCTTGAGTTGGAAGGTGCCGATAGACGACTCTCTGAAAGGAGTGATCTCATTCGACGACGCTGAAACCGGTGGAATCGACTAACCTCACGCCGATCCTCTTGTCATCGACTTAGTGATAAGAGATTTAGAAGTTGCTCGGATTTTGTTCGATACCGGAAGTACTGTCAACGTGATCTTCCGCAACACGCTGGCACGCATGGAAATCGACCTCTCGGAAGTCGAGCCAATTCCAAAACCGTTGACTAGTTTCTCTGGTGACACGTCAATGACCCTGGGATCAATCCGACTACCAGTCGGCGCAAAAGAAGTGACAAAAATCGTTAACTTCGCGGTAGTCGATTTCCCGGCTATCTACAACGTGATTATGGGCACGCCTTGGATAAACTCCATGAAAGCGGTTATGTCGACATATCACTTAGGCATCAAATTCCCAACACCTACGGGGGTCGCAGTAATTTGGGGACGCCAAAGACAATCACGATCCTGCTTCCTGGCCGAACATATGCTGAGGCAATTGGCGGTAGCAATCGTAAAACCAAAACGGGCAAAGGTCACGCCACCGCCCGCAGAAGACGACCCAAAGCAAGCAACGGCCGAGAAACCAGAAGTTTCCGCACCCATCGCTTCCACTCGGCCGGAGGAGACAATCCCGGACAAAGACATCGATCCTGCAACTGAAGCAATCGAGAAGTCTGCGACAGCCGAGTAAGCACACTCGCGCAAAAAATCAGAACTACGAGATGGCTTGATTTCCGAAAGGAATACGTAGGCAGCTCGCCTAAAGACGAGTTCAGCTATCCCCCCTTCCAAAACGGGTGGGGGGGGGGAGTGGGTGAGTACACGAGTATCGTATACTCCCAAATTTTTTTTAAAAATTTTTTTTCGCTTTGTAATCGAAAATTTTTCGAAATTTTTAATAAAGACAAAGTTAGAATATCTCTGCTACTATCAAAAACGCAAATCCGGAAAATCGTTTCCGCAGTAACAACTATTTAATCGTTCTTCTAAAACTTGCATATCAAAATATTTTCGGAAAGAACTGGCGAGATGTCGCCTAAACTCTCAAAGAAAAATATTTCCCCAAGTCCGTCCGCGATTATAAAAACACGAACGCTCGGCGATTGGCCCCGTCGAGCACGCTAGCCGTCCTAAGCAAACGCATCGAGCTATCGGTCCGCATACATCCGACTAGGATAAAATAGCGCGCTATAAAAGAAATCCAAATTTTTGGTCAGCACTTCCGGGCAACTTAGAAATTGTTCCCGATGAGATGCTCAATTCCAACCATACGAATCATGTAAGCCGAGAACCTATCGCGGATTCTAAATCGGTATGGAGTCAGGTTAAAATCGCAACGGGAAAAACGAAAGCCGACTAGTCATCGCATAGCCCCAATCCGAAAGTAAACCTAGGTCTTGCCCTAAACCCAGCACACTGGTCGCTAACGTCTCAAGGCATGAATCGAGATCCTAAAGGCATGTCTCTTCGCCCACATCTAAATACTCGCGAAAATCGAAACCTCCCGAGTTAACGAATCAGACGATTTACACCAAAGAGTTAGATACTAGATGACAACTCGTATTCTTCCCTCTACATCTAACACAAAACACGAATTTCATACTTAAAAAATATATTCTTATTAGAAAGCATCCAAGTACATACCGCCCAGCGGTAGGGATTCAAAGCCACCAACGGCCAGTCCCAAAAAAAGAACAACAACAAAATCAAAAAACGATTAAACATCACACAATGAAGTCATCAAACGCGGACTGATCAACTTCACCCTCCGCATCCGAAATCCCAGGACCAACTTCGACCGAATCCGGCGACACCACGATGGGATTCCATTGAACCCACATGCGCGCCTTAACGTCGAAAAGTTCGGGCTGCATATCTCTTTCCTGATCCAAGTGTCCCCACCGCACGGAGAATTCCTTAGCAAACGAATACCCTTCATTCTGAGTTAGGGATAACCCATGAACGATCCCGCGACATTCGCGATAATCACCATGCGCCCGTTGAACAACTTCGGCATCCGAACAACCGGTTGAAAATCGCTCACGACGAGCCTTCATCTCTTCGGCAACCTCTCGTTTGCCCGCACGACGAGCATGACGAATCCTTTGGTCAGAGAGCTCCTTGGCACGACGAGATCTAGCCGCACACTCGTCCCTCACGCGAGCAACCTCCCTTGCAACCACTTCTTCGGTTCGGTTGGCCTCGACCTCTGCCCGAAGACGAGCAACTTCTTTTTCAGCCATGTTCGCTCGAAACTCGGCAAGGCGAGCTTCAGCAGTACGGCTGTCTAGTGCCCGGATCATGACGAGGAAACCCTACCAAAAAAAAAAAAAAAATTAAGCGATATCATAAAAACTGCTCGAAAATGAAAATAATAAACACACATAACTCCTTGGCTTTCTCGGACACCCTAATAAACTCCGGGACTTGATCATGGTCGATGTCCGGAAAATGGGAGGTCGATGATCCGCCCGCCTTCTTCCCTCTGACTATCAAGGAAGTCCTTAAGAATATTGTCAGGAGAAGCCACGCGTTCAGATTCATCATCTTCGACAACCGGATTTTTATCCCTTTGGAGGCTTGACTTGCCACTCCTCATCGAGGGAACATACGGAATAAACTCCCCGATAAACGGATCCTCTTCATAAATCGGAGAATCCGCAAAGAGTCGAGATCGGAAGAGGGCAACCGCTTGGCGGACGCGTTGCGGAGAAAAACTGCACCAACCAACTTCACCACGTTTGAGAGAGGTGGTGATGTTCTGGAGATCCGCGGGATACGGAGGCAAAGGGTTGGTCACTGCGGAAAATCAGAAATGAATAAAAAAAAAAGAGGAAGAAGATTCGTATGAACTCGATTCACATACATTTCCGACCCCACGTAGTCGTAAAAAGCGGAATGTAACCCTCCTCGACTGACGCACTGTCGATACGAACGTAGAAGAAATTTTTCTTCCAAGAAGTAGAGAGCGTTGAGAAGCCCGTAACAATTTCGTCACGAGGGCATAGAGTGATCCTCTGCGATTGCCCCGTGGGCTTCAACAGACTCTCGAGATGATCGACGTTAAGGGTAATTCCCTGCTCATAACTCAGCGTCAGGAGACCAAAAAGTTGCTTTAAACCAGGGGGAGTCAGCTGACTGATCGATAGCCCCAGCCTGTTAAGGTAATGAACAATGGTTTCCGGGATCGGAAACCATCAGTGGCATTGTTGCAAGAAAATGTTGTAACATGTGAAAAAACCCTCGGGCGCATCCTTGTCGCCCTCCCCGGCAAGTGGGAGACGAAACTCGACAGTCTCTGGAACTCGGCAAAATTCGCGCATGTAATCGATACTGTTAAAAAGAGCCGAGCTCGGATATCCGGAAGTTTGATCGATGTCCGATAAAGCTGGAGCCCAAGTCCCTGGCCTAGCGGACCTAGACTCATCCCCCAACGCCCAAAAAGCCTCACGGTCCGTCGGATCGATTAACGGGGACGAATATTCTTCTTTCGGAGCTGAAACTGGAGGCTGCGAGCTCGTTCCCTCAGAATTGCGAGAATTGGAGCTAGTTGAGGAACGAGTCCTTCTTCCTGAAAACATGTTTGAAGAACCCCAAAGAAAGTAGAGAGAAAAGTTTCTTGGATAAGTTGTAGAAAATGGGGTAAAGAATTCAAAATTTTACTCCATCTACTTATAAGGAAGAATTTTACTATTCACCCTTGGACTTTTGGCCATTAAAGTTCCGCCTAATTCTACCAAACTCGCCAAACGAGATCAATCCACTCGCAAGAACCACACGATTCTTACGAGCTGGGGGGGCTAACTGTTGGGGTCAAAATCGGTACGACAGAATCAATAGCCAAAATTCCCCGCAAAACTACAAAAGGAATAGTTTTATAAAACCCGAGAAGTCGTTTTATAAAACTCGAAGTCATTTATAAAACTCGCAGATCGTTTCATAAAACTCGAGAAGCCGTTTTATAAGATTCAAAGATCGTTTTATAAAAACTCGAGAAGCCGTTTTATAAAATTCGAGAAGCCGTTTTATAAAACTCAAAGATCGTTTTATAAAACTCGAGAAACTGTTTTATAAAATTCGAAGATCGTTTTATAAAACTCGAGAAGCCGTTTTATAAAACTCGAGAAGCCGTTTTATAAAACTCAAAGATCGTTTTATAAAACTCGAGAAGCCATTTTATAAAACTCGAAGATCATTTTATAAAACTCGAGAAGCCGTTTTATAAAACTCAAAGATCGTTTTATAAAACTCGAGAAGCCGTTTTATAAAACTCGAAGATCGTTTTATAAAA
>CAKOAT010052710.1:142935-155098 GCA_932364175.1 Eruca vesicaria subsp. sativa
GCCCGGCTTAGTTTGCCAGCAGGCGAACTAGAGATCTCCTAGATCTCCCGCCGCCCCGATTCGAACCTTACGTCCTTTGACATGGTCACATTCTGAACCACGGCCAAAATGTCTCTCGTTTCGTCTCGATCCGACTTATCGTCTGAATTCTACGATAAAAATCGTAAAACTCCGTTTTCCCGAAAAGAACTCGAAGAAATCGTATAAAACGGTAACGGTCAAGTAAAAGACCGAACATCGCCTAAACTATACGATTTATCTGAGATATTTTGTTAAGATTATAAAAAAACGTGTTTTTAATAAAAACGGTCGAGAAAATCGTTGAAAACGGCATCGGATCAGGAAACGGTCTCGTATAAAGTCGTAAAACGGTTTTTATCGTAAAACGGCCCGGAAGGTCCTAAAACACGATAAAAACCCATCTCGCGACATTAATGAAATCAAACCCGAAGATACGATAACGTTTTGACGGTTTACTCCCAGACGGAGGATAAAAGGCAAGTTTGAAGATAATTAGAAGATTTCCGTGGAAGAAAAGGAAGGATCAACGGATATGGAAAGTTCCCAATATATTCGGTTTCGGGCGAAATGGAAAGGTCAGAACCGCCTAAGGGGGAGTATATAAGGAGGAGGCATAGCGCCGAAGCTGGGACACGATTTTCAGAGCTCTCACCACCAAAATTAGCATTTAGGAATATTTCCGTTTTCTGTTAGCGAGCTGTGTCTCAATTAGGGTTTTTCGTTCTTAAGTTTTCGGCTGCTCTTTTTGTACCAGTTCTTACGCAGATTCGGAATAAGAACCTCTTTGCTCTCAATTTCGTTTATTCTTTTAAAATCCTAAGTTTATTGTTTTCTTAATCTTCGTTGTGCGGTTATGCAGATAGCCGGTTCCTCTGGAAACTTAGGGTTTTCCCGAAGTTTCCTTTTTTACGATTTATTGACAGTAGGTGGATTTCGGTTCCCACAGTTTGGCGCTAGAAGGAGGGGGCTCGGATCTATCTTACACCGAAGCCGCAACATGTCCAACGAAGAAACGATGACTGGTGACAACCAAACTCGCAACGAACGAGATAACGTTGAAACAACACCACCACAAGGTGCGTCTGCGGCCAACGCTACAAACACTAACGCCGAGACCCTCGAGAAGATGCTTTCCGAGTTTAACAAAAAATCGGAAGAGCAGGAAAAGCTCATTGGTTTGCTCGCGAAACGGGTAGAAACCCTAACCGCGAAAACCCGAGCAATTCGCCCCCGCAGAACTACTAAGATCCGCGGAAGGAGGCTTGACTTTGGCGCTCCTACGGATCGTCCCAGAACCGAGCAGGGTAACTTACCGGAAAAGGATTCCGGAAAAGACAATCCTGACGCGACGCTGAACAAATTGGAGAAACCTCCTACTCACGAACAGGAGACCGAGGGCGACGGCATCGAAAGGGTTAACCTGGAGACAAGCGACCAGGCCGATTCATCGGACGAAGACGCTGACGTGCATCCTAGGAGAAGAAAGACTCGAATTCCTCTGCCGGAGTCTTCTCCCGAACGTTCTTTTACTGGAGATGAGGGGGAACTCGACTTCGCGCGATACGCAAAAACCACCGAGGAGCGATCTCCGGTCACTCGTAGCAAGCGCCGACAAGGTCAGAAAACTGCTGGCGGTCACTAGTAGCAAACGCCGACAAGTTTCCAGAGGAACCGGCTATCTGCAGAACCGCACAACGATGATTAAGAAAACAATGAACTTAGAATTAAAAAGAGAATGAACGAGATTAAGAGCAAGAAGGTTCTTGTTCCGAATCTGCGTAAGAACTGTTACAACGAGAGTAGCCTTAATTCCAGAAGTCTAAGAATGAAAACCCTAGTTGAGACGCAGCTCACTAACAGAAAACAAAAATATTCCTAAATGCTAATTTTGGTGGTGAAAGCTTTGAAAATCGTGTCCCTGCTTCTGCCCTATGCCTCTTGCTTATATACTCCCTGTTAGGCGGTTTTAGTCTTTCCATTTGCCCGAATTCGAGTTTATCGGGAATCTTCCATTTTTCTTGATCCTTCTTTTTTTTCCCGCAGAAATCTTCTATTTATCTTCAAACTTGCCATTTATCTTCAAACTTGACATTTATCTTCCTTCTGCGAGTAAACCATCAAAATGTTATCGTATCTTCGGGTTAGATTTCGTTAAGATCGCGAGATGGGCTTTTATCGCGTTTTAGGACCTTTCGGACCGTTTTACGATAAATCCGTTTTACGACTTTACACGAGAACGTTTCCTGATCCGTTGCCGTTTTTAGTAAATTGCCCGAGTTAATCGTAAAGTTTAGCTACTCTCGTTCTTTGGCTAATCGTTGCCGTTTTTTACGACTTTCTCGACGTTTTTATTAAGAACACGCTTTTGATGATTTTAACGAAAAAATCTCGAATAAATCGTATAGTTTAGGCAATGTTTGGTGTTTTGTTTAACCGTTGCCTGTTTATACGATCTCCTCGAGTTCTTTCCTAGAAAACAAAGTTTTACGGTTTCTATCGTAAAACTCGAATGATAGGTCGGATCGAGACGAAACGGGAGACATTTTGACGGTGGTTCGGAAGACGGCCGTGTCGAAGGACGTAAGCACCGAATCGGGGATACGGGAGATCGAGGCTTGGGATGGTCGGTTTGACGTACGGCGAACCGAGCCAGAAAGCTTCTAGTTCGCCCAACGGCGAACTAGCGGGGACGAGGCCGTTGGGCGAACTAGCCGGGACGGGGCTAGTTCGCGTTTTACGGCGGTTTCGGTTTTTCGCGGTTTTGTAAAACGATTCTTCTAGTTTTATAAAACGATCCTCGAGTTTTATAAAATGATTCTAGAGTTTTATAAAACGGTTCTTTGAGTTCTATAAAACGATTTCTTTTATACTTCTGCGTGGGAGTTTTGGCTATTAATTCTGTCGTACCGATTTTGACCCCAACAACAAGGTTTACCTTCTCTTGTTTGGTTGGGAGTGAAAGAAGCAACTCAAGCTTGTCAAAGTTTTCTTCTAGAGATTTCAGATCCCTTCTAGTGTCTTCAACACCATCTCTATTGATTCTATCAAACTCATCATTGTAAGTTGAGTCACTCTTGGCCATGTTCTCCATAAGCTCTAAATTTTCAGCTTCAGTTCTTCCCAAGAAGAAACCATTGCTAGCAGTATCTGGCATGATCCTATACTTTGGCAAGATTCCTTTGTAGAAGGTACTAAGAAAGCTCTCCCTAGTGAAACAATGATGAGGACACTGAGTGATGAAGCCATTAACCTCTCCCATGCTTCACCAAAGCCTTCAAGGTTCTTTTGAATGAAACCAGATATCTCATTTCTAAGCTTAGCTGTCCTTGAAGTAGAGAAGAATTTGGTGAGGAAGGATTTCTTACATTCATCCTAAGTGGTGGTAGAGTCTCTTGAAAGGCTCTTCTCCCAAGTTTGGGCTTTGTCTCCCAAAGAGAACGGGAACAACCTAAGCTTGAAAGCATCTTCAGAAACACCATTGATCTTTGTTGTCCCACATAGCCTATCAAAGCTATGAAGATGGTCTAGATGATCTTCAAGGGCAAGACCATGATACTTGTTGCTTTGGATCATGTTGATAAGGCTGGACTTGATTTCAAAGGTGGTGTTCTGAACAGCTGGAGCTCGGATACCAACTCTATCCCCATCAATGTTTGGTTGATCATAGGCGCCAATGGCTCTAGCTTCGGGTGGGTTAGGTTGTGGTCTAAGGTTGTCAGCTCCTTGACCAATGCCTCCTTGAAGGAGAACAGTCTCCTCTTGAGGTAAGTGGTTGTTTCTCTCCATCTCTAGCCCCAAATCTTCTTGTTGGGCTAGCGTCTCTTCTTCTCTTCTTATTCTTATCAACTCTCTCTCAAGAGCTTGGATGTCTTAGGCTGCAGGTAAGAGGTTTTCAGCTCCTCGACTTCTCAGGTTGATACACCTGCAACCAATCAAAGGGATACAAAGAAGAAGAAATCAGTAACGAAAGCAAGTAAATAAGATTTAGTCTCAAGCAATGACTAAATCCCAATGTCAGTATACAACTCAGAAATGGCAAAATCGCCAAATTTGATAAGGGTTTTTAAGCCTTAGAGAAAATCAACGTAGTAAGGTAAGTAGTGTGTCAATCCAATCCTGAGAGATATTGACCAAAGAGAATGCAAGACATTGTTTAATATAAATGCAATCAATGAGGGTTTGTTTTATAAGTAACTAGTAACAAGCAATATGTAAACAACAATAACTAAGCTTTGGTTTCAATGAGATAAAAGAGCATATGGATAAAGGTATTGACTTTGGGTGATCAAGTTACTATCTAGGGTTAGGTTTCAAGCAATCATTCATATCCTATAGGTCTAGACACAATTCTAAGCTAGTCCTTGGTCAAGGTAAATGCTCATTTGCTATCAATATTTAAACACAAATGGTCATTGGTCTAAATCAATCAATCAATCATTGAGAACAAGTCTACTAACCATCTAAGCCTTCCTAACATGAAGTATCCTTTGTTAAGCAAGCAAAAAGCATTATTGCTTTGGTTCAGGCATTTCATCATCCACCTTGTGGGCAGGAAATGCCTAATGTTCTAGTTTAGAATGATTAGGTCTAATCTAGCATTGAGAATATGTAATAAGCATAGGATAATAAGGATCTAACACTAATCACCCTAGATCATCACTTAATCACCTTAATCACCCTAACCCATAAGCTCAAAGAGAGTCTACTCACTAATCTTCATGTTTAATCTTAAACCCATGATGTATAGAAAACTAATCATGATTAGAAGAAGAGATAGACTCAAATTACTCAAGAAGCAAAGCTTTTATTAATCAAGGATTCAACTTTTGAATGTGTTTTTAAGAGAAAAGTAGATAAGATCTCCAAAATAAGGTTTAAGGGTATTTATAGCAAACTAAAATCGAACTGGGCCAACCCAACAAACCTGAGATGGCCCAAACAAAAGAGATAAAAGGTCTGGTCAAACTCGAATTCTTGACTTTTTTGACGCTCACAGCAGCCTATGGAGGCCGTTGCATCATGCTGCTACAGTGTCCCAGCGCCCTTTCTCTCCGCTCCAAGCCGCTCCCACAAGCCGCTGCCACACTTAGCCTGTGTAAGCTCCCATTTCCTCATTTTTGGTGTCATTATGCCACTGTGTTATGCCGATATCAAGCAGGGACTTGGCTAAGTTAATTCTCAAAATTCACCTTTGGCCGCTGCCAAAAACTCCCGTAAGCCGCTGATATACTTGGTCTCACCGAAGGCTTGATCTAGTGGCTACTTGACATTGTTGGCAAACCGCTGTGATGTCTCTAGGCCGCTGGGCTTACTCGAGTAGTGATATATGTCAAGTAAATTAACCATAACTCTTAACATACAACTCTGATTGACCTGAGACCACTTCCATTGGAAAGCTTACTTGATTTCCTATCTCTTCCCAGAATCCTATCAACAGCAGACATCTTTAAGACCTCAATCCATGTTCATCTTTCACCCACTTTTGGATCACAATGCTCTCAAACACCTTCCATCACTCCATGGCACACTCCAACACCTAATAAGAACATATGAATGCAATATGGACCTAAAGATATCTAAACCCTAATCTATATGATAATTTATGTACAAAACAATGCAAATATGCAAGATATCACCTTCTCATTATGTTATTTGATTTGCAGATGTGGCGAGGCCTGTAGATTTCGCCGGTGAAGTTTCGGCTAAGGTGGCCCTGAGTATCCCGAAGCGATTTCGATGGATTTCATTTTTAGTTGGCCCGTCTTCTTTATGTCACAGTCGTGTCTGGGGTATGAATCCTTTAGCTTTATCGACTCCTTGCGGTCCATGTCTTTTTTAGTTATGTTTTGGTTTCCAAGTGAGGTTCCCAAAGCTTCTGTTAATTCGATATACGATGACTATCTTAAAGCTAAGAACGGGAGAAGGTGGCCTTTCAGCATGCCCATGCCGCAAGCAGCTCCTGCATTTACCATCTCCTCCTGCTTTCTTGCCTCGAGTTTCCCTGGTGATGTCAACCCGATGAGTCGCCATGTTCCCTTGCACAAGGAGGTTCTTTTTATTTGTGCTAAACTCCATGATATAGCCTTACGCTGTAGCAGTGCAGCGAACTAGGGCATTCGCCCACTGGGAGCTTATGAAGGAATGGTCGGAGGGGATCTCTAATTGATGGGATCTGGTAGGATAGTATCGTCGGCTGCTGTCCTTAGGAGGAGGAGGAAGCCAAGCTGGAGGAGTTTCTCGGGCATCCTTTCCACGGAGGATTTAGACCCGAACTTTCTTGTTTTTACCTTTTGCTGGATGCTTTATTATTATGTACCCCTTGTCGATGCTTTTGTCGCGAAGTGAAGTCTTTGTTTTCTTTTGGTTGCCTTTAATAACAATGTTCTCCGTCTTTTTCTTGAAAATCTCGTACTTTGCTTAGCATGATTTTCACCTCCTTCTTTTGGGTGATTAGGTAGTTTGAGGAGAGGGGCTTACGTTCCTTGTAGGACTGTTTAGCACGGTGTAGATTCCACCAGGTGTTTTAGGATATCAGCTTTATCTATCTTAAGGTCAATCCCAGGTAGTATACCGCCATGAGTTCAGAGCTTAGGCAATGTGGAACTTGTAGCCATCAGTATTTAGGACCCGGGGCCTTTGGAGGATTATAGGAACCCGAGATCTTCAGTTGGGCCCTGCATTCTTTAATTCAGATAGGGAGATAAGAGGGTTCCTCGTGGAAGCATGAACTCGTGGTTCTAATTTGACGGAATCGTCGGCTGGGCCTGGAGATTTTGATTGAGCTTAGGGGCTCAGTGCTCCGGCCCAAGGATATTTTGACCCGGAGGTCTATGGCTGGGCCCGGGGGCCGGAAGTTTAAAATTTGGAATTTTGAACACTGAACTCGGAAGTTGATAATTCAACCCTGAGGTTAGGTACTGGACTTTAAAAGTTTAAGTCAGTTGCTTGGGACCCTGGGGTCTGTCCTATAATACAAGGACGGTTTTTCAGAACCCTGAGATTTCCAAGTAAGTTTAGGGTGCTTGACCTTGACCCGGAGGTGAGTAGATAGGAGATGTAAAATTCGGGATTTTGAACATCGGGGGACCCTGGGGTCGGAGCCTAAGGTCGCTATCATGAGATCGTATTCTGCCTCCCCTGGGTAGGCCACTACCAATCTCATGTGAGAATGTAAAATTTGAGATTTTGAACATTCAGGGCCCGGAGGCTTGTTGGATCGTATTCTGCCCCCTTAGGTGGGCCACTACCGATCTTATGTAAAAATGTAAAATTTGGAATTTTGAACATTTGGGGCCCAGAGGCCCACTGTCATAGAGATCACATTCTGCCCCCCTTAGGTGGGCCACTACCGTTCTCGGGTAAAGATTTGCATTCTGCCACTTGGGCCACTATCGAGATCCTGTATTGCTGCACTTTGATTTCTTCAGAAAGCCACTCTAAGTCTTATATGTTTGGGATGGGGTGGATTTACTGGGAAGTAGTGAGCCACGTACCAGACTTGCTACTTTCCACGTCTGGATAAGAAGGATAGAAGTGCTCCCGGAGTTTTGTGCACCGTCTGCTCCCTGAGACCATGAGGGGTGATCTCAGCTGTCTGCAATTATATGTCATGCCCCCTGTATCTCATTTAGCCCGGGGCGTGTTCGATGCAGGGATTGAGGCACTAGTACGTGTGGCCCCCTTGTAGATTATGGCTCAAGGGCTCTACGCAGGTGCTGAGGTATTGTCGACATTGTACTAATGTTGATCAAGTCCGTTCCAATTTGCATACCCAAATACTTATATATGTGAAACATGTCACGTAGATACGAGGATCGAGGTGCCCCTTTGGGTCCTGTCCTGCTTGGCGGTTTTGTATGTGAAACATGTCACGTAGATGCAGCATTCGCCAGGATTAAGGTGCCCCTTGGGGTTCGATCCAGCTAGTATGCCCCTTTTAAGTTCAATGGAGCTCATGTGGCTCCTTTAGTCTGAACTAAATTATGTTATATAGGCTTAGTCCGTAGACGTTTTTAGCGTACATAAGAGCAGGAAACCAGTGTACTTAAAATATATAGATAGCTAGGTATCTGTAGAAAACCCAATCCGGAGATCTAATTAGAAGTGGTAGAACTTGGGGTGCAGGGCATTCCAGCAGTTAGATTGGACCTTTCCTTTCCTGTCTTGACACTTGTAGGCTCCTACTCCCTGCACTCAAATTATTTTGTAGGGGCCTTCCCAACTTGGGGCCAGCTTCCCTGCAGATTTATCTTTGGTATGGTCGCAGACTCTTCATAGGACCAAGTCTCCTTGCTTGAAGGTCCTGGTCCTGAAATTCTTATTGTAGCACCTGGCCGCTTTCTATTGATATGAAATGTTCCTTAGGCGAGCAGTCTCTCTTTTTTCGTCGAGTAGATCCAGTCTAAGGGTCAACAATTCGTTTTTTTTCTCCTGGGAGATGTGTGAGAACCGAAATCCACACAATCAATTTTCCGTTAAATATGGAAACTTAGGGAAAACCCTAATTCTCCCGAGGTTCTGGATCTCTCGAAAATCACTAAAGCGAACAAAGTTAACAGAATACAGATGAACAAGAACAACGACGAAAAGAATATAGATAAAGAATTTGCGTGAGAGCATTATTGAATAAGGGATTGACTGCTGTTACAAAGAGAATCGCGGAACTTAGATGTCAAAACGTTCTAAGGATCCGACTTGCTAGTCTAAACACCTAAGTCCTAATTTTGCCTAAGCTAACAGCCGCCTCTCTAGGTCTAATTTTTCGTCCTCTGCTTCTGCTCTATGCCACTTGCTTATATACTCCCTTCCTTGGCGGTTTGGTCCTTCCATTTTGCCCAGATTCGTGTTTATCGAAAATCTTCCTTTTATGCTTATCTTTCCTTTTTTTCCCGCGGAATCTTCTATTTATCTTCAAACTTGACATTTATCTTCAAACTTGACATTTATCTTCCATCTGCGGGTAAATCGTCAAAATGTTATCGTATCTTCGGGTTATGTTTCGTTAAAATCGCGACATGGGCTTTTATCACGTTTTAGGATCTTCCGAGCCGTTTTGCGGTAAATCCGTTTTACGACTTTATACGAGACCGTTTCCTGATTCGAGTCCATTTTTAATAGATTCCTCGAGTTAATCGTAAAGTTTAGCTACGTTCGTTTTTCGGTCAATCGTTACTGTTTTTACGGTTCACTTGGAGGTTTTTGCATTAAAAACGTGTTTTTACGATTTTTACGAAAAATCTCGAATAAATCGTATAGTTTGGGCGATGTTTGGTGTTTCCTTTAACCGTTGCCGTTTTCTATGATTTCCTCAAGTTGTTTTCGAGAAAACAAAGTTTTACGGTTTTTATCGTAAAACTCGAACGATAGGACGGATCAAGACGAAATGGGAGACATTTCGACTGTGGTTTGGAACGTGATCGTGTCGATGGACGTTTGCCTTGAATCGAGGACGTGGGAGATCGAGGCTCGGGATGGTCGGCTTGACGTACGATGAGCTACCCGGGAAGCGTCTAGCTCGCCGTACGGCTCGCGGTTTATGGCGGATGCAGTTTTTCGCGGTTTTGTACTTAACTCAGACGATCGTGTTATCGATGTTTGTTTCGTTCTTTTGAGATAACGATTTCCGAGTTTTCCGCGGATTTCCTTTGTTTGGAAATTGAATAAGTTTTATAAAACGATTTCTCATGTTTTATAAAACTTATTCTATTTTTTTTTTTGCAGAAAGAAATGATTTTACTCTTAATAGAAATTATCGTAAACGTTGATTTCAAGATTACGGTTTTTGACACCAACAAGATGGGTCTGGAGACAGTCGTTCTAACGTGTACCTCAGTGGGTATCACGGATTCCATGCCGTAGACTAGTGAGAATTGAGTCTCTTGTGTGGCTGTTTTCGGAGTGGTCCGATAAGCCCAGAGGATTCCATGTAACTCTTCTTCCCAGTGCCCGTGGGCTTTCTCCAGGCGTTTCTTGATCATGTTGACCACCGTTTTGTTTGTAGATTCGACCTGGCCATTTGATTGCGGGTGCCACAGTTCGGAGAAGGAGAGCTTGATGTTCCACTCTTGGCAGAATTCTCTGAAGTCATGGCTCGTGAACGGGGCCGTTGTCTGTGACAATCTCTTGGGGCGTGTCGAAGCGCGTTATCATGTTTGTCCATATGAACTTCTTTATTTTTTCCGTAGTAATCGTGGCTAGGGCCTCGGCCTCCACCCATTTTGTAAAATAGTCATTTATTACGAGGAGGAATACCGTTTGCCCCGGTGCCATTGGGAATTTCCAGACGATGTCGATTCCCCATTTTCGAAAGGGCTAGGGAGAGCTTAGAGATTTCAGGTTCTCTGGAGGGAGTTTGGAGATTGGAGCGTGCCTCTGGCATTAATCGCAGGACCTAGCTTTTCTGAGGGCGTCGCTGGCCATCGTGGGCCAGTAGTAGCCGGCTCTTCTTTCTCTGAGCACCAAGCTTCGGCCGCTGGAGTGAGAGCCACATTCTCCTTCGTGGAGCTCTTCTAGGATTCGGGCCGCTTCCCTAGGGGTGAGACATCGCAGGTATTGTCCTGAAAAGAACCTTCTATATAATTTTTCTTCGGTGATGCAGTATCTTGCTGCTTGCCTTTTTAGTTTTCGGCTTTCGCTTCGATCCTCGGGGAGGAGGTCGCGTACCAGGTAGTCGATTATAGGGGTCATCTAGGTTTCTCCCTCATCGATGACGGAGACTTCTTCGGGGTCCCCTTCTCGGTCTGTAGCCGGCCACTGGAGTACTAGTAGGGGAATATTCATCTGGCTAGTGGTTTCTAGGGCGGATCCTAGATTAGCCAGGGCATCCGCCTGCGAGTTTTGTTCTCGGGGTATTTGGGTAAGCTTATAGCTCCTGAATCTTTCGATCAGACGCTTTGCAACAGAAGACATCTTTAAGACCTCAATCCATGTTCATCTTTCACCCCCTTTTGGATCACAATGCTCTCAAACACCTTCCATCACTCCATGGCACACTCCAACACCTAATACAAGGCAGTCCGCACAGGCCGTACAGTCTTGGCTCACAAGGAGCTTAGCTTGACAAAGAAGGGACTTGGGAGACAAGGCAATGATACTCTCGTTAGGCTTCTCCCTTAGAAGCATATTTGAAGTTAAAAGAAGAGATCAGACCGTTGAGAGAGAAGCTGAAGCAAGTGGGAATTAAATACAATATAAGTCACATGTTGCTACAAGAAGGGAGCCGTTTAGGTGCTGTCCCTTTCTCTGGTTCAGACCACATAATTTATACTTATTCCTCTTGTCTCCATTAGTCCCCTTTAGGCTTTATATACATGTTGTATAGCTACCAAATTAAGTAAGGAAATGAGAAATCCTTCCTACACTCTCTCTCTCTTACTCTCACGGATTAAACTCTCATTCTCTCTCTTGTTCTTGAGCTAAACACACTAGTTCTTCATTAAACTTACATGGTATCAGAGCTTTATGCTTCTGAACCTCCTTTTCACTTCCGCAAAGCTACTCTAAACCTTACTCTCTTTCATTTCCACGGTTCACTTTTCACAAAATCTCAAGAACACTCTTTTACCCACTGGATAATAACTTTCCGAGATGGAGTACAACTTCAACAACAAACCAGTGGTGATTCCGGTTACTTTAAAGGGGGTAAACTACGTCATTTGGTCAAGATTGACAAGAACAGCCCTTGGAGGAAGAGGCTTATGGGAGCATATCACCACAGGTGAAGCATCAAGGCAAATCACTCAAGGAGAAGATGGCGAGGAGATTGTAGAGGTAGATGAAGGCAAATGGAGTCAAGAGGACCTCATGGTGCTGTCTATCCTACAAAGCTCACTCGATGTTCCTATTATGGAAGCTTATTCACACTGTGAAACCGCAAAACAACTTTGGGAGACCTTGCAAAAGGTCTATGGCAACACTTCAAACCTTACCCGGATCTTTGAAGTTAAGAGAGCCATCAACAACTTGCAACAAGAAGAGATGGATCTCACCAAACACCTTGGGAAGTACAGCCAGCTGTGGTCTGAACTTGAGATGTTGAGGCCAAGCACCACTGACCCTACCATACTTGAAGAAAGGCGTGAGCAAGACAAGGTCTTTGGACTACTCCTCACACTCAATTCAAGTTTCAATGACTTGATAAAAC
>CAKOAT010052821.1:10827-41314 GCA_932364175.1 Eruca vesicaria subsp. sativa
AAGGAAGATTTGAAGAGAAATAGAAGATTTCCGCAGAAGAAAAGGAAGGATCGAGAAGAATGGAAAGTTCCCGATTTAAGTCAAATCTGGGCGAAATGGAAAGATCGGATAGCCAAGATGAGGAGTATATAAAGAAGAGGTCTAGGGCAGAAGCATAGACACGAAAATTCAGAGCTCTCACCACCAAAATTAGCATTTAAGAATCTTTCCGTTTTTCTGTTAGCGAGCTGCGTCTCAATTAGGGTTTTTCCAAGTTCTTACGTTTACGGCTACTCTTTTTGTAACCAGTTCAACGCAGATTCGGAATAAGAACCTTCTTGCTTTCAAACCTCTCTTATTTTCGTTTTTATTCTAAGTGTTTTAGTCATCTTAATCTTTGTTGTGCGGTTCTCGCAGATAGCCGGTTCCACTGGAAACTTAGGGTTTTCCCGAAGTTTCCTAATTTACGATTTATTTGACAGTAGGGTGAAATCGACTCCCACATTGGTTTCGTTGGCTGAGCTTAGATAAGTTAACCTGAGATTGTCTACATTCATATTCTTACCTTAATGCTTGCATCGAATTGATCACTTGTTGCATGAACCAATATTAATTGATTTAGCTAACCGTTGATTAATAATCTGATACGAATTGAATGAGCTTAACATCCCTAGTCAGCGAAAGTAGATATTAGGGTGTTCTGTGAACTTATCGGATTTGATCTCTAAAGCTTGCTGTCCTGTCTTGTTCCAAACGACAGTTTAGGTATCAAGGCAGTTCTGCAAAGGCGATCAACACCACGACAGTGGGTTGATTCAAACAGAGTGATCCGAGTTTGGATTCGTGATTATTGAACTTGAATAGTAGCTCGGCTAGCGAACTCCCTTCCCGTTAGGAAACCCTAGACTAGCGCCTTAAACCTCTTGAAAACAACCTTCGTTTGTTACTTGTCTTTTAAGTTATTTCTTTTACTTTTTAAAACCCCTCTTTGTTTTAGCTATATTTTGATCCCATAAAGATAAAGTGTAGGCTGGTCCTCTGGAATTGAATCTAAATATATTACAATTACACTGTTAACTTGACCGTAGACAAGATTCAATTTTAGTGTATCAAGCAGACGACTGAAATTTCAGTCGTCTGGGAAATAATTTAAAGAAGACGACTGAAATTTCAGTCGTCTAATCCCTAAACATAACCCCTAAACTTTATTCTCTAATTAAACACTTCGAAACATTAAATTAAACTTGAGTAATGTTTACTATACACAGAAATAAACACATAGAGGTCAAATTAATGTTTTCAGAAAAACATTTCATCTTTTCAAAATCTAACCCTAAGATTACATACAATACTACAACATATGTTTGCCAAACACTTAAACCAAAGAATATCATGATTCACTACTTCCACTCATCTATGCTGAAAACAAATCAATTTTATCATTTCTTAATTTATATCACTTATAAATGTTTATAATTACATGTTTTTTTAATTTTTCACTCATGAAAATATTTTTTACAGAATTTATAAATTATTTTTAAGATTCAATCGTCCAGACAACTAACATTTCAGTCGTCCAGACGACTGAAAAGTTACTCAGCCCGACTCAGACAACTTACTGGGGTTATATTCGTAAAAATGTCTTCTGTTTTTTTGTTTGGTCACAGAGGACTATATTGTAATTTCATAGCCCTTTTAGGTTAGATTTGCATTTGATTCAAGTTGGCGTCTAGTATTGGGGTTAAAACCAAGTTGTGGGTTAGTTTTGGCAAAAACCCCATGAAAATATATACAAACACTATTGGGAAGATAACTATATGCAAAAATTGGGTTAAAAGAGATATTAAAAAAAAAGTGTGATTGGGGTGAAAAATGTGTCAAATATATGGTTAATCAATCGACATGAAATAACTTTAAAATAGAGAAAAAACAAATATTGACCTTTAATATCCTACTAAATTTATGAGAATCTTATAATTCACAAATGAAAGATTACAAAGAACATCAGAAATAGAAAAAAAAAGTACATCTACTCTATTAAAATAGAGTCATTCTTTTTATGTACTGATACAAGTTGTCATTTAAATTTGGACCATTTCTAGAATGTTACAAATAATATAAGTCATATATTTGATTGAATTGTATTACTTAAATTAAACCAACATAATTAATGTCAACTACCTTCAAAATACGGCAGATATCTATATGTATACCAAAAACACATATTTTCTCCTACAAATATGGAATGTTCTAAAAGAATATATATCATCAAAATATGGAATATGAAAATCTACTAATTATACTTAAATTAAACCAATGATTATATATGGAATATATTCTAGGGATTACTTTTATTTTTTGAACAAATTATATAGTTTGGTTTTTGGGCTTAGTATTAAGAAAAAACTCCAAAAATATTGAATAAAATTTTCACGTTAAAAGATCAAAAAATCAATTATTATTTTCAGACCCAAAAGGTATTTAATATTTTTAACAAAACAAAATTATCTATTATTAATCATTTATTTAAATCATGTACTTTAAAACATGTTAATATAATTTTTATTTTAAATAACAATCACTTTGTTTTGATAAATTTCAATTGTAACTTTTCAATAATTTATTGTTTTATTTTTCTTAAATAATTTACTGATTAAAAAAATGTAAAGTAAAACCAAAAACAAAATCTAAAAACTAAAATCCAAAACTAAAATCCAAAACCAAAAGCTGAAAACACATGTTATATTTTTTGCTTTGTTTATTTACAAAATAAAATATTTCAAATTTATTTTTTAAATTTGTTATCCTCTTTTCAGTTTTAAATTAAAAATAGTTTGTAACCTCAAGTTTATAATCATGTGACATAATTTGTTCGATTATTTGATATTTGTTTGTTGGTAATATTAGTTCAAACTAACTCAGCGGGTTTAAAAATTAAAAACTCAAACAAAAAACTGAAAATGAAAAGTAGAAACTTAAAAACTAAAAACCAAAAATCAAAATCTAAAATAAAAACTGAAACTAAAAACTAATGAAAAACAATCATCAGCACAAATTTTAGTGAACTGATTTTATATCAAAATATTATTTAAATTTAGACAAAACCCAATTATATAAATTTTTAATCATAAAAAATTTCCACGCTTTCAAGCGCGGGTCAAAATCTAGTTAAATATATTTTTCGGATGATCCAACTTAAAATTCACGTTTCATGTTGTGAATTATATTTTAATACATTAGTATAGATAGGTAATATTATGAGTCCTTTATACGGCTTGTTTAATTTCTTTGAAGGTAAAGTATTTGTATGTTGACCAAAAAAAAAAAAAAAAAAAAAAGGCCTTCGTAGGAAATTTAACCGTTCGACTCTTTCTCTCACCACCACTCTTTCTCATTGACTTGACTCTGGTCTCTTTCTCTCCTCTTCCTCTTCTCAAGCGAAGTTTTCTTCCACCGATGGATTCCACTGCTGGATTCGGCAGTTCTTATGAAATCAGCAGCAGCACTACCTTCTTCGCTCCGGCACCTACGTGTAACACCGACTCATCTATTCTTTATCACGCACCCGATGTATCGGCGCTGCAACGTCTCTCCAACAGCCTCGAGTCCGTCTTCGACTCCCCTGAATCTTTCTACAGCGACGCCAAGCTTGTTCTCTCCTGCGGACAGGAAGTACCCTTCCACCGCGTCCTTCTCGCAGCGAGGAGCCCCTTCTTCAGAACCGCGCTGACCACCTCCGTCGTGAAGCTCGAGCTGAAGGAGATCGCCAAAGATCACGTCGTCGGCATTGACTCGGTGGTTTCCGTTTTAGCATACATCTACACCGGCAGAGTGAAGCCGCAGCCGAAGGGAGTGTCCGAATGCGCAGACGAGGGTTGCCGCCACGTGTCCTGCCGTCCCGCTGTGGATTTCATGGTGGAGGTTCTGTACTTAGCTTCCGTCTTCGAGATACAAGAACTCGTTATGCTCTATCAGAGGCATTTACTTGACGTTGTAGACAGAGTTGTAGTAGATGACATATTGCTCGTACTCAAACTTTCTAACATCTGTGGTGAAGCTTGCAAGAAGCTAACAGAAAGATGCGTAGATATTATTGTCATGTCTGACGTCGATTTAGTTACTCTTGACAAGTCCTTGCCGCAACACATTGTCAATGAGATAGTTAAAGTTCGTGAAGATCTCGGCTATGAGGTGGCTGAGACAGAGAAACATGTGTTGAATATATACAAGGCACTTGACTCTGACGATGTCGAGCTTGTCAAGATGCTTTTGACTGAAGGCCACACTAACCTTGACGATGCATACGCTCTTCATTTCGCTGTTAAGTATTGCGATGTTAAGACCGCGAATAATCTCCTTGACCTAAACCTTGCCGATGTCAACCTTAGGAATCCAAGGGGATACACGGTGCTTCATGTCGCTGCCATGCGCAAGGAGCCTGATCTGATACTATCTTTATTGACAAAAGGGTCACGTGCATCGGAAATGTCTTGGGAAGGTAGAACGGCTCTCTTGATTGCGAAACAAGTCACTATGGCGGCTGAGTATAATAATCTTGCGGAGCAATGTAAGCCTTCTCTCAAAGGTAGGCTATGCGTAGAGATACTAGAGCAAGCGGACAAAGGGGATCCGTTTCCTAGAGATATTTCTCCCTCTCTTGTAATGGCGGACCATGACCTGAGGATGAGGCTGCTCGATCTTGAAAACAGAGGTATTTCCTTACTCATTTATGTTGGAATCTAGTTCTTTAGTTCTGAGATTTAGGGGCGATTTTATTAAATATTTTTAGTTTTTTTAGTTTTAATAATTTGGGTCTAAATTATTTTTGGGAGCTTTTGTCTATGTAATTTTTTACCCAAAGTTTGGCTAAGATGAATGTTTCATTCGGTCTTGCCCAGAACCACCCTTGGTTTGGAAAGCAAGTGAACTAGTGATAACTATACTTTTGTATCCACTTACTGTTTAGTTGCACTTGCAAAACGTCTCTTCCCAACGGAGGCACAAGTTGCAATGAATATTGCCCAAGTGAAGGGAACATCCGAGTTCATGGTGTCTAGCCTCAAGCCTAATCGTCCCGCTGGTGCAAAGAGGACATCACCGGATTCAGAGATAGCACCTTTTAAAATCCTAGAAGAGCATCAAAGCAGATTAAAAGCACTATCCAGAACCGGTATGGATTCTCACCATTTTATCATCTTAGCAACAAACTCCAAAACTAAATTGGCCCTTGTTATCTTTATTTGACTATCATCAGTGGAACTGGGGAAGCGCTACTTCCCACGCTGTTCGCAGGCCCGGCTCTGACCCATGGCCAAAGGGGCATGGGCCATGGGTCCAAAAAAAATTTTGTATAAAAAGTAAAGAAAAGGGCCCAATTTTAAGGAAAAAATGTCCAATTTTAAAGAAAAAGGGCCCAATTTTGAGAGAAAAATATAAATACTAAAAGAAAAAGACACAATTTTTTATTAAAAACACATATAGAAAAGGCCTTAGATTTTTCAAATACTATAGTATATGTAAAAAAAAAAATTTGCCATGGGCCCAAAAAAACTTTGAGCCGGGCCTGGCTGTTCGGCAGTACTTGATCAGATTATGGACTGTGATGACTTGACTCAACTGGCTTGCGGAGATGAAGAAGACACTCCTGAGAAAAGAGTACAAAAGAAGCAGAGGTACATGGAAATACAGGAGATTGTGAAGAAGGCTTTTACTGAGGACAAGGAGGAACATGGGAAATCGTCTCTCTCAGCTTCGTCTTCTTCCACGTCGAAATCAATAGCTGTAAAGAGGTCTAAACTCTCCCATCGGCGTCGGTGAGATGTAATTGTTTTCTGTACCATATATTATTCTGTTTTCATGATTGTTTATTTAATGCCATAATTGGGTTCATATAGTTTTGTTCTTCATTTACATCCTTTGTTTTTAGATACAGGTGTGTCAGAAAAATGATGTTACTTTTTGAACCAGCGCTAAGCAGATTTGTGATCTATATATGCTTATGTACCTTAACACTAACCCGTGATGGTTACAGAGTTTACAAGAATCAAAGTGTGAAAAAATGACAAATTGTTATCTACTAAGTATCATCCGTAACAGGTTTGGTGTAAACATCGCCGTAATTAAGACAACTACGGCTAAAAAGAGAACATTGGTCAAACCATTCTCTCAGCTCATCAAACAGAAGCAGAACAGAACCTGTCAGTACATGATCGGCCAGCTTAAAGCCTCTACAAAATGGAAACAGAGCTTCAGTGTCTATCTCCATGATTCCATATCTCTGACCATTGTCATGAACCAGCGCCCATTGATTTTGTGGGATTTGGTCTAACCTTCTCCGAACTTCTGGGTTTACTTTTTTAATGGTCTCTATGTGGTTTTCAAATTCATCCTTCTGACTTGTGGATCCAGCTTGCTTCAAGAGACTCTCAAGGCCTGGAAAATCGCGACAGAATTGGGAAGAGAACTGTTTCAGACAGAACCTGTGATAAGCCCAGGGTTCTTTCCACTGAGACCCGGGTTCGTTAATAACAGAGAGTATGTCTGGGTGGGGACTAGAGATGAGGCAGAGGCCTTTCCTTTGTGTGACCTTCTCTCTGATATTAGTGAGAAACCAACTCCAACTATCTGACGACACTTCCTTGGTCACGGCAAAGGCAAGAAGGAAACAATTGTTGTCTGCATCTACCCCGGAGGCAATCATCAATTTCAACTGGTACTTACCTTTTAGCTCTTTGGTGTCCACTAGGATCAGAGGTCTACAGTATTGAAACCCTTCGACAGACTGTGGAAATGCCCAAAACACCCCACAGAAGGATGCAAACTTAGGATTAGGAAAAATATCATATTTCCAGTCAACTAGGAGTCCATTAGATGATTGCAAGGCAGACATTAACTTGGGCAGATCTTCAAAACTTTGATCCCAATCTCCAAATACTCTTTTAATAGCTTCCTCTTTAGCAGCCCACACGTCCTTAACTTCAATCTCATATCCAATTGTTTCTTTCCACCAGTTGTTCAACTCTGCAATTGATAGCGTTGGATTTACCCTGACCACACGTTCAGTCTCTTCTGCTTCGATTTCGGAATCAAAATTCTCTGGCTCAATGGGACGACAAGTATGTGGACCAGTATACTTGACTATCTCGAAAAGCCCATGCTTTTCCATTTTAGCAGCCTCAAGTGACCACTTGCATTTCCACCTGACGCGCTTAAACATGCACTCGTCTGTTCGAGTCTCTCGTAAGACACACTTTTGCATTCCTTTAAGAGAAAACCAATCCACAGCCTTCTTCAGCTCATCAACATCTTTGAAGCACAATCCTACACGCAAGTCATGATCTTCAAGCCACAAACTAGACATATAAGGTTTTAAGACATCAGAATTCAAGTCTTTATTTAAATCTTTATGAGGGTTGCTGTTATTTGTCATGTCAGCGCCTATTGCATCTCCAATGCTGCCAGTACTGTTATCCCTTTCTAACTCAACAGCTGCTATACCAGTCCTCTGTCGTTTCAAGGAACAAGCAGCAGGACCAATAACTCCATCAGATTTCGCTTTCAAATACAACTCCACATTTTGAATACAAGGGTGTTTTCTTGGTACCTCAAGCATTGTCTCCAAACTATGGTTATTCACCACCGGCAGAAGCAGATACTGAAACTTAGATTCTCCAACAACTGAAGGACAGCGACCAAATATTTCGAATTTGGATCTCTGCTTATCTACTCCAGTAAGCACATACATCTCATATAACAATCTGTTTAATGCAATCTTTGGGTGCACTATAATCTTCTTAGGAGTCGGTCCTTCATAGTAAACGCCTTCGGGACCATACTTGATGCAACCATTCCAGTAACAGTACACTGAAACCTCTGTTTCAGCCATGAGCACAACAAACCTGCAATTAATTCAAAGTTAAAAAAAAAAACATAATTCTAAGGATAAAACACTACAAAAGTAAACCCATATCTTTGATTTTCAATGCATAAGGAATCATATCACGGTTCCTCTCTGTAAAACAACAGAAAGGATGGGATAAATCCCTAACATGCAAGAAAACTAAAGCAAATTTTGCAGATAAATCCCTAAATTGCAAACCCCCATGTCTCTGATTTCGAGCCCTAAAATAGACAGAAATGATTATTACCTCTGAAACAACATCATGCAGCAAGAGAAGCTGATAAATCAAACAAGATAAGAAAAAACCCTAACATCATATGTCATGGAAGATGTATAGATACCTGAGAAAATGGAGATTGAAATCTTGGTAGTCGCAAGTAAGCTTAAATGTTTAGAAATGGAAGGACTTTCAGTTGCATTTAGGATTTCTCAGGCGAGATGGTTAGGGAGGCAGACAGACACTCTCCCGCTCTGTAACTAAAGTTTTTGGAAACCCTTTGTGTTAATATTCAAAAACCATTACAAAAGGAAGAAAATAGAAAGGTAGAAAAGATGGTTGAGCTGAAAAGGCCCATTAGTGTGTTGGTGAAGAAAATAAAGCCCAGTAAACTTGCGTTGTTCCGAAACCTTAGGTGGTTTATCAAAAATGTAATCATGTTATTAATCTGGGATCAGTTCGGATATTTAAATGAAAATTTTTTAAAAAATCTAAATATACAATAAAAATAAAAATAATATACAACATATAAATTTGAACAATTTAGAATATACCTAAATCAACATATAATTTGATTCGGTTCGGATATTTGGATAGAGAACCAGTAAATTTAAGATATTCTTAATGTATTGAACATTTTTGGATATTTTAGGATAATTTTCAGAATTGTTTTAGATAGTTCTGAATATTTCCATGTATTGTGTATATTTTTGGATAATATATCTAAAATAATTAATATAATTAAACACATAATTTTGATATTTTTGGATATTCGAAATATTTTTATTCGGATCGGATGATTTTTTGGATATTAGAATTTTAGATTAGTTGTTTCGGTTTGGATTTGGTATAAATTTTTTGAATCGAGTTTGATTTGGTTCTTCAGAACCGATTATTTTGGTATAAGTTTCCACTTACAAAACTGGTTTAATCCTACTTACCTAGAACAAAAGACAACAGAATTATTAGTAAAACTAATCCACGCAAAAACCCAGTTCCTGTTCGGATTAAATCGAGATAATTTCATATATGCATCTTACTAGTGCTGCAGAGTTGTTTTGCACTGGGATTTAGTTACTTGATAATCATGGCTCTTCAACAACTGTTACATTGTTTTAACCTTTTATTAATTGGTTATTACATAGATAAAATACAGATGTGATTCTTATAAGCAAGAGAAATGTGTGAGGTGGACAAAATGTAACGGGATAAGCTTAACATTCCCATGCTTAGATGGATCATCATAGTTTATAGTTGTGAGATCTTTTGACCTTTCCTAATTCTTAAACAGTAAAGGGATAAGCTTAGCATTCACATGTTATTTATATATTACCGTGGAAGCGAGATAGCAAGAGAAAAAAAATGATTGGGAATGGGGGATGGTGAAGAAGATGACGGTGGAATTCAGTTTCTGATCCGGTTTAGTTTTGCTTCTTGAATCGGTTCAGGGGATAGACAAAAGTTCTCAGACGAACAGGATTTAATTATAACATACCAAAAAAAACGTCAACACACGCTCTGGTCTCGTCAGAGCATCTACACTGATCAACCCAACTTCAGAAAATTCATAATATACAAGGCCCTGTTCTTTTCAAGAACGCACGACCAGCGGCAGCGACATAAAATATACAGTGTGGCGGAAGTAAATTTAACGATAAGGAAATTTAAAGTGGTCGCGAGTGCACTGCCGTAAGTATAAAATATGAGACGCAATTGACGCTGAAATATTTAGAGTCCCTTTTACTCCTCGGAATCAGCCGCAGCATCAAGAAAACCAGGCTGGCGTTGCTTCATGAATGCTGTGACTGGCTGTATTTTACCGTCGTGATACCGTTCAAAGGTGTAGCAGTCGTCTACATACTGCAAAGGGTTGATTTTCAGCTTCTTGCAGACGGCTAGAGCGTGTAGACATGGGAACCTCTTGCTTTGAAAATCCCCACATGTGCAAATTGAATCGTTCAACTGAACGGTCCATTCATCATTTTGTAATGGTTCTGCGACCTGAAAAGCGTTATTGTCTAATGGCATTACAACGTAAGCAACAGAAGCTTTCCTGAACTCTTAAAGCTTATCCGTAACAGGTTTGGTGTACACATTCGTCAAACCATTCTCTCAGCTCATCAAACAGGAGCAGAACAGAACCTGTCAGTCCATGATCAGCCAGCTCAAAGCCTCTACACTCTAAAAACAGAGTTTCAGTATCTATCTCCATGATTCCATATCTCTGACCATTGTCATGAACCAGAGACCACTGATTTTGTGGGATTTGGTCTAACCTTCTCCTAGCATCTGGGTTCTCCTTTTTGATGGTCTCTATATGCGTTTCAAATTCTTCCTTCTGACCCGTTTCTCCAGCTTGCTTTAAAAGACTCGCCAGTTTGTAGTAGTGTGGAAAATCGCGACAGAATTGGGAAGAGAACTGTTTCAGACAGAACCTGTGATAGGCGCAGGGTTCTTTCCACTGAGACCCTGGTTCGTTAATAACAGAGAGTATGTATGGGTGGGAACTAGAGATGAGGCAGAGGCCTTTCCTTTGTGTGACCTTCTCTCTGATATTAGTGAGAAACCAGCGCCAACTATCTAAGGACACTTGTTTGGTTACCGCAAATGCAAGAGGCAAAAAATTGTTGTATGCATCTACCTCTGAGGCAATCATCAATTTCAACTGGTACTTACCTTTCAGCTCATTGGTGTCCACTACGATAAAAGGTCTACAGTGTTGAAACCCTTCGACAGACTGTGGAAATGCCCAAAACACTCCACAGAAGGATGCAAACTTAAGATTAGGAAAAAGATCGCATTTCCAGTCAACTAGGAGTCTATTAGATGATTGAAAGGCAGACATTAACTTTGGCAGATCTTCAAAACTCTGATCCCAATCTCCAAATACTCTTTTAATAGCTTCCTTTTTAGCAGCCCGCATGTCCTTAGTTTCAAGCTCATATCCAAGTATTTCTTTCCACCAATTGTACAACTCTGGAATTGATAATGTTGGATTTACTCTAACCACACGTTCAATCTCATCAGCTTCGAACTCTGAATCAAAATTTTCTGGCTCAATGGGACGACAAGAATGTGGACCAGTATACTTGACTATCTCAAAAAGAGCGTGTTTTTCCATTTTAGTAGCCTCAAGTGACCACTTGCATTTCCACCTGACGCACTTAAACATACACTCGTCGGTTCCAGTCTCTCGTACTACACACTTTTGCATTCCTTTAAGAGAACACCAATCCACAGCCTTCTTCAGCTCATCAACACTTTTGAAGCACAATCTTACACGCAAGTCATGATCTTCAAGCCACAAACTAGAAAGACAAGGCTTCAAAACACCGCAACTTAACTCTTTATTCAAATTCTTCTGAGGGTTGCTGTTATCTCCTCCTGTCACATGCGCCACAGCGTCTGCTTCGTCTTCAGTCAAGATGTTACTGTTTTCCCTCTCTAACTTAACAGCTGCTATATCAGTCCTCTGTCGTTTCAAGGAACAAGCAGCAGGACCAACAACTCCATCAGATTTCACTTTCACATACAACTCCACATTTTGAATACAAGGGTGTTTTCTTGGAACCTCAAGCATTGTCTCCAAACTATGGTTGTTCACCACGGGAAGAAGCAGATACTGGAACTTCGATTCTCCAACAACAGAAGGATACCTGCCAAATATTTTAACTTTGGACTTATCAACATCTACTCCAGCAAGCACATACATCTCAGCCAACAATCTGTTTAATGCAATCTTTGGGTGCACTATAATCTTTTTAAGAATAGATCCTTCATAGTAGACACCTTCAGGGCCATACTTGATGCAACCATTCCAGTAACAGTAAACTGAAACCTCTGTTTCATCCATAACTGCAACAAACCTGCAATGAATTCATAGTTAAAAAAAGGAGTGAATTCTAAGGATAAAACCCTAAAAAGTATTCCATCTTTTTTTTTTCAATGTATCCTGGTTCCTATCTGTAAAATAAGAGCAAGGATGGGATAAATCGCTAAAATGCAAGAAAATCAAAGTAAAATAAATATTTTTTGCATATAAATCCCTAAAATGCAAACCCCCATGTATCTGATTTTTCGAGCCCTAAACTAAACAGAAACGATTATTTACCTCTAAAACAATATCATGCAGCAACCGAAGCTGATAAACCAAACAAGATAAGAAAAAACCCTAACATCATATGTCATGGAAGATGTATAGATTAGATACCTGAGAAAATGGAGATTGAAGTCTTGGTAGTCGCAAATAAGCTTAAATGTCCAGAAATGGAAACACTTTCAGTTGCATTAAGGATTTTCTCAAGCGAGATGGTCAGGGGAGACAGACGGACACCCTTGTGTTAATATTCAAAATCATTACAAGCGGAAGAAAATAGGTAAAAAAAAGACAGTAACACCGTTGAACTGAAAAGGCCCATTAGTGTGTTGGTGAGGAAAATAAAGCCCAGTAAACTTGCATTGTTCAGAAACTTAGGTGATACCAATGTTCGAGAATTCGCTAGGCGTTACGCGTGCGGTTGGGTAGGGCTTAGCGCCGAATCAATTAATCGGAGATTATACGAAAATTAATCGGGGCGTAATTTTAAGCTTTTTATCCCGTAATTAGATAAATGTACTAAATATGTGCATATTATTGTTGTTGCGACGATAGTGTAGTAGTTAGAGGTGTGAAATAATTGTGCCTAGACCCGGGTTCTAGTAGGACTAGTTCTTATTTTGTTAATTCATTTTAGATTAGGTTAAATGATATAGAAATGACGAAATTAACCTTATCTTCAACCCTCACCTCTGCATTTCCCTGCAAATTTCCAGCCGCTTTATAAAATTTTTTTTCTCGATTTCACTTATTCTTTTCGTTATTCTTGTCAGTTTTAGTGAAAGTACATCAAATCTAAGACATATATATGACATTAAACATAAAACCATGAAAACATTGATTTTTTTTGTGTTTTCCGATTTATTGCCCGAGTAAGCTCAATCTGCCGCGGTTGTTGTCAGATTTGCGTGTTTCCGGCGACTAACCGACCGCCTAGCCCGCATTTTCAAACAGAGGGTAATAACTATTAGAATCCTTAGAAATTTTTTTTATTATTTTTTAATTATTATTTTTTCAGATAAAAAAACAAAAAAAGACAAGTACCAACCAATCGCGGGCCGTCACGTGTCGTGAGGGCCCGCAAATACTGCAAGGATTCACTAAGAAAGAGTTTTTATTTAGAGATTTTTAAGGATTAATCCTTAATTTTTGTGGGATCGACTCACTATTTAATTATTTTTCTCTAAAGATTTCTCCTTAAAAACTCACATTGCGGATGGTCTTAGGTAGGCCTGCGGGTTCGGTTGGTTCGGGTACTTTGGGTCGGGTACTTCGGTTCTTCGGTTATTTCGGAATACAAGAAAATTGCCGAATTGAACCAAATAGATTAATAGTTCGGGTCGGTTCGGTTTCGGTTAGTTCGGTTTCTAAAAATTGTTACCGAAATTATTAAAAGTCCTAGTAATTTCGCTTTACTTTGTCTATAATTTTGGTATACTTCGGTTAATTCGGTATACTTTGGTTAGTTCGGTATACTTTGGTTAGTTCGGTATACTTTAGTTAATTTGGCATAGTTCGGTTAATTCGGTATAACAACACATTCAAAACCTGTTTTAAAAGTATGTTGTAATTTAGTGTTCAAAAGATGATCACATCATAAATTCATAACCATTACAGGGAAGGGAAAACAACTTGCATCTAGAAGTCTTAACCAAACAACACACATTGTAACTCAAGCTGAATCAAATACAAAAAAAGAACCAAAAGACATTCAGCTGTTTCACGTGAGCATGTGCGTTTTTCAAGCGGTACTTTCAGCTTCTGCAAATTTATAAAAAAGAACTCTTAGGTGATTTATCGAAAATGTTAGGCCTGACATTTTACCCAGACCCGAAGACCCGAACTAGAACAGACCAGAAAATACCCGACCCGAACCTGACCCAAAAATTTACAAGTACCTATTGGGTCTAAAATTCTTTTACCCCAAAAGACCCAGACCCGAAAAGAACCGACCCGAATAGACCCAGACCCGAAAAGAACCGACCCGAATAGACCAGACCCAATGGTTCTGTGTTCCCAATATTGAAATGAATACCCAAAAAAATTAATTAATTATGGTAACTGATGCTCTCTGCATGTTCAACATTTACTCTCCTAGGAAATGATGATCCCTGCATGTTCATCATTTAAGTTATTCATGCAAGAGCATGCAAGAGTTGTTGTATTTCTTATATAAAGGCTGTGACTTCAATGGCGGGTCGCCTCAAGCTTATCAAGTCGGTTTTAATGAGTATTGCAAACTTCTGGATGTTCTCATTCTGCCTGCCTGGTGCATGTTTGAAAGAGATTGATAGCTTATGCTCTGCATTTCTCTGGTCTGGTCCATCTCTCAATAGAAAGCGAGCTAAGATAGCTTGGGGTACAGTAACAACATTGAAATCAGAGGGAGGACTTGGTTTACGACCTTTGAAGGAAATTAATATTACTTGTTGTTTGAAGCTCATCTGGCGGATTACCTCATCTAAATCTCTCTGGGCTCGCTGGGTGAAAGGAAATTTGCTAAAGGGAGCCACCTTTTGGGCAGCTCGGAGTACACAAACCTTGGGATCATGGATGTGGAGGAAACTCTTAAAGTACAGAGATATGGCAAAAGATTTCCATCGTATGAAAGTGGGGAATGGACTGAAAACCTCTTTCTGGTTTGATACTTGGTCAGACATGGGACGCCTATCAGACCTGGTGGGAGATAGGGGATGTATTGACATGGGTATCCCTTTGAAAGCGACCATATCGTCTGTAACTTCACGTTGACCACGTAGGCAACGCTCTGATTTGTACGTTATGATAGAGGAGGCTCTAACCAAGCAACAAAATATGATGTCTGCAGGGCCAGATATACCCGTCTGGAAATACAGTACGGATGATTTCAAGCCAACATTTAGTACACGTAATACTTGGTCTCTCATTCGGGTTGCTGCTCCGAAGGTGACTTGGCATGAACACATCTGGTTCTCTTACTCGACACCGAAATATGCTTTTATGGCATGGCTAGCCGTGCATGACAGGTTAACCACTGGAGATAGAATGCTTCTCTGGAGTGCAAATGTAGCTGCGGGATGCATCCTCTGTGGTCAACATCTAGAGACTGGGAATCATCTTTTCTTTGAATGTAGCTACTCGCTGGAGGTATGGACGGGTCTTCTTCGACAATTACTGCTCTCCCGCTTTACTCACAAATGGCAAGACATCATGGCTCTCCTTGGAGATCGTTCTCTAACCACTTTGAAACTTTTTCTTCTACGTTATAGTTTCCAAGTGACTTTGCACTCTATTTGGAGAGAGAGAAACAACCGTCGACATGGGTCACAACCAATCTTAGCTGAGGAGGTGATTAAAATGATTGATAGGCAGATCCGTCATCAATGTCTCTTAATGATTTCGAAGAGGGTCCGACGCCATGAGGGTGTCCTCCAACTCTGGCTCTCAACACGTTAGCCCCATAATAGCAAGTGCTCTGTTTTAACATATTGTTCTGTTTCCAGTAGCTAAGGCTGTAAAAAATACTTTTTCTGAATTAATTTTACATATTATTCAAAAAAAAAAAAAATAAAGGCTGTGACTTCTCTCTTGTAACATACACTGAAAATACAGAAAATAGACAAGTTGTCTCATCCATTTCGTGTGTCTCTCTTCTCTCTTGACTTGTGTTTAATCAATGTTCACAATGTAGAGTTTTTGAGGATCACGGTTCTGTTGCTGTCTCATGGCATCCTACTACTTGTCTAGATACTCACTAAACTATTTGTATTCTTTTCTTAATTCTAGCTTACTGATTCTTAATCCTCTTTATCTCTAGTACACAAACTTTATGTGTGGTGTTACTTTTTAAGGATAAGTCTCAAACTAGAGTGTTGGTCTCCTTTGTATAACAGATTTATTCTATAGTATTTATGGTTGTATGATAGGTTATTTGTGTGGATTCAGCTACAAGTTGGCTGTCTCTTCTCTTATTTAGAAGAGTTCTATTTTGTAGGTGAAGGAGATTCACTCACAAATTGATTGTATTCTCTCTTTATATGAGTCAATTACTTATAAATTCTCACATGGTATCAGAGCTTGGTTGCTCTTCTTTGGAAAACTCGTTCTCTTCCTTGTTTTTTTGAATAAATTCTTTTCTCTCCTATGTTGTAATTGCTTGGTTTGTACTTCTTATTACCTGGGAATCAAGCGTGGGGGGAAGGAAAAGAATTAGAAAAAAAAACAGATTTGCTGATTAAGCATCAGATTGGACAGTGGACGAACTGTGTTGTTCCATTGGTTTCATTGTATCTCAGCCTGCACCAATTTTTCTTATTGATTTTTTGGGTGTTGTTGACTGTTAAATGCTTCTGGTGAACTCAATAAAACAGAGCAAGTTTCTGTCCCTTGGAACCCTTGAGCAAATTCTCTATACTTCAATCTCTCATTCTTGATTTACTTCTGCTTAATCTCTTGTTCTCTTAGTCTCTGATTACTCAATCTCTTTTTTTCTTGTTCTCTAGTTTTATCATCTCTTGTGTTTTATTTTTTTCCAAAATCTCAGGTTCAATTTTGTAGATGCTGTGGTGCTCTCTTTTTGTCTCATGAAAGCAAGCAATAAGAAGGCGCATCTCATTGCTTGGGAGTTCAAGACTTCTATCAAGTTTCAGAGACCTCAAGACAAGCTAACCTAGTTTAAACCGGCTGACTTGGACATTGCAGACCGTAGTGGCTGACCGGAAGAAGCAGACCTCAAGGTGACTATGCTGGACGTTCAAGTAGAAAGGCAAGCTCGTGGGAAGTTTTGAATCAGTCCAATGCCTGTTTGTTTTTGCTATGTTGTTGGAACTCAAGTCTGGATGTGCACATGATTTTAAGATCCGTGCTGCACAATGATTCAAGAAGTCCAAGACATGGTTTCATGCCATTAAAATAAATCAGTTTCGAAAGATGACTCAATCCATATCTCTTTTAAAGTCTTTTTCAAACAAAAAAAGGCTGAACTCTAAACTTTCTCCTATTATTTTTATATTCATCACTTAGTTCAAATACTATTCTTAGAGCATCTCCAAAAGACTCTCTATAACTTCAAATATAGAGTTTTTTGCTCTCCAAAAAGAAACTTCAAAACTTCAAATTTGAAGTTTTGGGGAGTGAAACTTCATATTTGAAGTTTCACTTCTCAAAACTTCAAATTTGAAGTTTCATTTTTTTATTTACAATTTGGTCCTTATATTTACATATCTTATTTAGGATTCTTAAATATTTTTTTTTATCATTTTAATCTTTAAAAAAATATATCTCACAAATCTTAAATTTATTTCTATAAATTAAGCTTTACACATAAAATTAAATAAAAAATTTTAAATAAAATTTATATTATTTGTAAATTAGAATTAGACAACAAGAATATTACAAAACAAACTTAATTAAAATTATTTTTTAAAAAGGTACATGAAAACATAATTATTATAGAAATTTAAATATTACAACAACACTAATAATCTAGTAAATAAGTCCCGGAAGCTCCAAAATCTTCAAATCCAAACAAGTTTTTCGTAATCAAAGATGCTTGTTCTTGACTTTCTTGACATCTTTTTCGTATAATTTTTTTTTGTTCAGAACGAACGTACTCACGAGTATTAATATCACCGATTAGCAATATTTTTTTTTTCTCTTTTAATTTTTTAAAGCTAACTTTTTTATTTCAATTTTCATTCGTAATTCAATCATATCATGGAATAATGTGGTATTTTGCTTGTAGTTTAATATTTAATTATGTATAACTATTTCTAGTTTTATATTTAATGTAAAATTTTATTAATTAATATTGATGTAATATTTTTATATATGTGTTAGTTATTTATAAAACTTTTATGAATTTTCATTAATTGTGACAAATATAAGGACTATAATGTAATATACAAATAATTTTGAGTTAGTTTTGAAGTTTTTCTTTTGGAGAAGATCACTTTAAAATAGAGTTCCTTTTTGGAGATGCTCTTATGTCTCATTTGTTATTTCAATGTTTTATTTTGTTGTTGCTAACCCCACGACATTTACTTTAAATTTTCCTTAAATCTCTTGATGTCGTGGGGAATTCAGTATTAAAATGTGTTCATTGTTCATTCTCAAAAGAGTTCTTTAACTGTGAAGTGTAAACATTTCACTCTTTCTCTATTCAATGACTTTATTTATGCTTTTCTTTCATGTTTATCTAAAATTTCTAGTTATAAATTTGTATTTCTATTTTTAATCATATAGGTTTTTTAATACTCCATCCGTTTCTTTTTATAAGATGTTTTAGTTGAATGTATGGAGATTAAGATATTTACCTTTTTTTAAATTAAAGTACTTTTAATAATATATATAAATTTTCTTTTAGAAGATGTTTTAGTTGATACACGGAGATTAAGATATTTACCTTTTTTAAAAGTACTTCGGATACAAGTTTTAATAACATCACATAGTCATGATTCGTGCTCTTTTAGCTGTTCACAACATGTAGTAGACATCATCATTCTCTTAGCGATACTGTCGAAACAAACCTGAAGCGCATTTGTAGCACATGATTCTCCATTCCTCTCTGAACGACTTCTCTTAACAGCGTTAGCTTTTGTCGGACGAGGGAATGATGCCAAAAGTACGAGGAATGCGATAAGCAACAACGCCACGATGAAAACAACACAAATATCGATTCACCATCTCTCTCTCTCTCTCTCTCTCTCTACGAAAAATAAAACAGAAACCACGGTAGGCTCCGGTGTCCGGTGAGCTCACTGCCGGTGCCAGAGGCAGCTTTTCTTTCCCTTCCTTTCTTTCTTTTTGTTTGCGTCTCTTCTCTCTGCTCACCATACCGACATGTCTGCTTCTCTGGAGGTCCCTTCGTAGATCTTGGTTCCGCTGCAGAGGTGACAGGGCTCCGGCGAGTCCATTCTGGAGATGTAACGAGGTATGGCTTCGAGCTGTAAAGTTAAAGGTGTCGGCTTTTATGGTTTCAGAGGTTGGTTTTCTCAGATCTGGTTTTTCGTTTGGACCCCTTCCTCTGAGTAGCAACACAAGGTAGGGGAGTAGATACTTGATATTGATTTTGTGTGTGAGCGTGGGTCTTGTTCACATCTGGTTCTCTGCGGAGGATTTGCTCCTCAGCGGCTAAGGTTGAGTTAATGGTGACCGGTAGATGCTGTTGTGGTTCAAGGTGTCTTGGGTTCGGCAGTCTTCATGGTCTCTATTTCTGCTAGCCACGGAGCGTCTGTCTACCTCGTGGGTGCATGCGGAGGTTGGGTTTGCTGCTGTGTTGTAGCGCCTGTCTCCGAGTAAGACGTGCGGAGTTCTGAGAGCTATGGATTCTTAGTCGTCTATGGCTGTGCGTGTGTGAATTTTTCGGGCTCCCTTTCAGCTTCTTTCCCCTACTGGGCTTCGGTTGGTCAGTCCCTTGCAGCAAAGGTGTGTTGTCTGTAAGGGTGAGTCTGGTTACTAGATTGGCTTATGTATGTGTATGTCACCAGAGACAATTCTTTCAGTCACAAAGTGGTCCATCTATTAGTTCTCAATAGAAAGAAATGGCGTTGTTTACCCTCGGGTCGAGGTGGTCTACGACTCTTAGTGTTCGGCGGTGACTCCATTTGGAGAGTTGCATATCCCATTATTGGCAATAAGTCACTTGATCTATGTTGGTAGTGCGTCTCTTCTTTGTGCGGTTTTAGGGTTCTTTGATCGTTGATGCGGTTGCTGCTCAAACCTGATTTTGTGTTTCCTTCTTGGCATAAGTGGTGATCGTGTATAATAGCTGTTCGGGATTACCTTCAGGTAAGAGCATCTTTGGAACCTTTCATCACTTTCGCTTGCGCTCCACGGATGGTGATGATTACAAGAGTAGACAAGCTCGTCGGAAGCAAGCTACTTCGGAGACGACATGGGAAGACCCCTGCATCCGAGGAAACGAGGTGAATCTCTCCTTCCTATGGTCATCGTTAATGGTAGAGAACGACAAACGATTCTCGAAGATTATGAATCCGATCACGCGTCAGGGATATGGGTCGAACGAAGCTAGTTAGGAGTATTTTGATTCGAGTTGTTTTCTGTGAGTCAATGCTTGTAATCAAAACCTTATTCCCATTCTCGGGTTGATATATATATATATATATATTAAAAAAGGGTTTTTAGTGATTTAAACCTCCAACTATTTTTAAATCGGATAAAAAACCTCCAACTAAAATTTTATGTTTTTAAACCTCCAACTATTAAACCGTTAATGTCGTTAACCTTCCGTTATCAAAATCATTTTTTCTTAACGAAACTCCGTTAAATCGAAACACCGCATTTCATGTAATTTCAAAAATGGCAAGAGATTCTTATCATCAATATATATTTTAGTGATTTAAACCTCCAACTATTTTTAAATCGGATAGAAAACCCCTAACAAAAGTTTTTATATTTTTAAACCCTCAACTATTAAACCTTAATATTTTAACCCTCTGTAAACAAAGTCATATTTTCTGAACGGGAAACCGTTAAATTGAAACACAGAGTTTCATGTAATCATATAAACGACATGAAATGTTTAAACCCCCTATATCAATGAGCAATAATAATCACAATTCATCCTCAAATAAAAAAATGAATAGGAGAGAAAGAATTAGGGTTGATTGCATACTGTTAAGGTAGATGGGCTTCCAACCTAAAACCAGTTGGTGATAAGTGGAGTGGCCCATCTGTCTTATATACTAGATAGAATCCCTTGCAACTTCCGATGTGGGACCTTTGTCCCTAATACGCCCCTGAAGATGATGGCTCTTTAGCGTCAATCTCAGAATGTTCAGGCAAAGATCGATGGGCCGAATTTGCGCTGGATCGATAAGGATCGGGTTGGACTTTGTGGATCATGGGCTCTGATACCATGTTAAGGTAGATGGGCTTCCAATCTAAAATCGATTGGTAATAAGTGGAGTGGCCCATCTATCTTATATATTCCTTAGAATCCCTTCCAACAACCGATGTGGGACCTTTGTCCCTAATACGCCCCCCGAGATGATGGCTCTTTGAGCGTCAATCTCGGAATGTTTAGGCAATTATCGATGGGCCATTAAGGTAAAATAGTGTAAAATAAATAGGTAAAAGACAGAAGAAAATAAAAGTGGAAAACAATACAAAAGCCACCGCAACACATACTTCTCTGCATAAACCAAGAGAGAAAAATGAAAAAATTTTACTATTTTTCAATAGTAACTAGCGAAAAGGCAAGTCGAACTTTTTTACACTTAAAATATATCGTCAGAAGTGCCATACAATCATAGCCTAAAATTTAGAAACAATAGAATTTTTTGACTTACCTCACCATCGATTAAGAGGAAAAAGAACTTTAATTTTTTTATTTAAGAATGAATTGTGATTGTCATTGCCCATTGATATAGGGGGTTTAAACATTTCATGTCGTTTATATGATTACATGAAACTCTGTGTTTCAATTTAACGGTTTCTCATTCAGAAAATGTGACTTTGTTTACAAAGGGTTAAAAGCAATAAAGATTTAATAGTTGAGGGTTTAAAAATATAAAATTTTATGTTAGGGGTTTTCTATCCGATTTAAAAATAGTTGGAGGTTTAAATAACTAAAATATTGATAGTAAGAACCTTATGTAGTTTTGAAATTACATGAAACGTTGTGTTTCGATTTAACAGCTCTCCGTTAAGAAAAAATGATTTTGATAATGAAAGGTTAACGGCATTAACGGTTTAATAGTTGGAGGTTTAAAAACATAAAATTTTAGTTGGAGGTTTTAATTACTAAAAACCAAAAAAAAAAAACAACAACAACGCCACGATCTTCATGTGTATATACTTGTGTTGTTTATATCTCTTGATAGCAATTTATTTGGATTCTTTTTGTTTTCTGTGTAAAAAATGTGAAGATCTGTTTAGGTATTTATTGGAAATCAAGTATTCACGTTGTATGTGGTATTGCGTAATAGACGCGATTCGCCTTCTTTATCAACACGTACGTAATTAGCTTTGTAAATATATATAAACTACATGCAAGGCTCAACTACTTTTACATAATAGGTAAAGAAATGTAAAGAAATACTATTTAAATTTTCGAATTGGTTAATCCAAAATTAATGGTTTACAAATTATATTAATTTATTCTAATCAATAAGAAATTGTACAAAAACTGAAGAAAAAAAAAAAGAAAGATACGTTGGTATGGTGTGTCGATATTCTTGTATACTATGTTCAACATTTGGGGTTAGGAATACCACAAGACTTGAGACTAGCGCTAAGGACGGTGGTATCGACCATACGGGCTTTAATTACATCACATAGACATGTCTGATGCTCTTTCAGACTCCCACAACATGTCTTCACTGGCGCTCCACGAGCAATGCCATCAAAGCAAGCCTTAACCGCATTTGTAACACACGGTTTCCCATTGCTGGGAGGAGGGAATGATCCCAAGACTATGATTAATGTGATAAGCAACAATGCTACCATCTTCATGTTTAGTTCTTCGTTTATATTGTTTCTATTTCTGTTGTTGTTTAAGAACTTGTTTAGGTATTTATTGAACAAATCATTAATTCACATCGTACGATATTGCGTAATAAACGCTTTTTATCTTTACTAATTAACATGAACGAATTAGCATTATGCAAATATAGCCTTAAGGTAAAAACTAAAGGCAACTGATTTGGTTGGTGTAGAAATTATGGAAATACAATTTCTACAAATTTTGTGAATTGCAAGAAAAACAAAGGAAACAAATAGGAGGTACAAGTAATATCAAAGAGCTTTTGAAACAAAGAGATCACACAATAACATAGGAATCTAACTTAATATAATGGAAGATCCCATGTAAATCGTCTCTCTCTCTCTCCCTCTCTTAAAACCGATTCTTGATGGATAAAAAGCACAAGCTTTAACCCCATTGCATATTTCTGAGTTCAGCTTCTTGCAGTAGACTCGTACTTGGCTCTATCGGTTTTATACATGTGAGCAATCTCTGGAACCAAAGGATCATCTGGGTTTGGATCCGTTAACAAAGAACATATCGAAAGCAAAACCTAGAAACACACAATGCATTGGAAAAATATTAAATTTGTACTCTACTCCATGATAACTAGAAAGCTGCAACGACCCAATTTAGTATCAGTATGAATATTATTGTACTCTACACCATGGTGACTAGAAAGCTGCAACGACCCAATTTAGTATCAGTATGAATATTATTGTGCTCACTAGTGAACATTATACATATATATTTCAGTTCAAACAAAAAACATTATACATATATATTCATTAGGTATTTTTCTGCACCATGCGTAGCAGATATTTTTTAAGTTTAAATTATATTTAATAAAAAAATTCTTAATATTATAGAATTTATTATTTTCTTACCAATATTTAAATATAGATTTGATTTAATTAAACATTAAATTAAGATAAAATAATTTTTTTTATCTAAAATTATATTTAAGAATATCTAATTATATAAAGTAAACTTTGATTACTTCTTGCAAGGCCACATCAGAAAATAGTGAAGAGGAAAGACGACATGTGTTTCATTAAACAGAATTATGTTTTCTTTTGGTTTTCGTATGGGCTTATATGATTGTATTGTTGGTGAGCTTTGAATAATTGGTTTTGGCCTGAGAAAGAAACTAAAGCTTCGCCCGTTGTTTGCCTGCACCTACGACGAGAAGCTTTCTAGGGTTCATTCTCCTCTCTAAAATCTGTTTACGTCTACAAACAATGGAGGTTAGATGATCAATGCATCGATCTCATTAGTGTCGTTTGGTGATCGCTTCTTCCCTTCTCCGAACCGTTACAAGTTGCATTTATTCACCGCCATTAACTATCAATCATTTAATGATCCTTATCTCTTTTCTTAACCTAAACAGGCTATATAAGTCCCTACTTCTGGAATGCATCGATATCAATCTCAGAAGTGTGATGTGAAGTATCCTGTGATTTCGTAGATGCTATGTTTGTACTAATGACATTATCATATTTGGATTTGTAGATGGGTTATAGAAGCATGGTGTCTTCTGGACAGAAATCATTGAAGTCTTGAAAGGCAGCATGCTTTATCTTCCCATTATTGGAAAAGCTGTGGTCAGTGTTTGTTTTGGCTGTCGCACAAAACAGAAAAAAAAAGTGTTTGTTTTGGCTTACTTTATATCATTTGAGTTAGTTTTCTTAATGCTTTTTCTGACTTTTTTTTGTGTTGATATCTAGATCTGAAGCATATTGTTCATTCAGCTGTTGATGTCGTGCACTGATATCGAAGGTACATTTCTTTTCTCCGGAATTATAACGAGTTTATGAGGCTTGAGATCGTGCGGAATGCTGGTGTTGTGCTGCTTGAAAGAGAAATCCCAGACTCCATCAACATTCAAGTTGCTAAAGTTCGTATCAGGTTTTAATTTTAAATTTATTCAATTACAATCTTGAAGCTATATAAAGGAATCTTTAGGTTTAGATAAAGCAATGGTGTCGTTGAAAACTTGTAGCATTTGGAACTGGAATGTAGGTTGATCTTATCCTCCCTAATTACCCACTTTTAACATCCCTAATTGATCATATACTATTTGAAGAATTATGATGAGATTGCCAATGTAATATTATGTTGAGTAGAATTTTCTAAGTAACTTAGGTTGGTGGTGAATGTGTTGCACCCTGTGAAGAGAGTAGCTATTGGATTCAGCCTACGTCTTACAGCTCGAAAGAAACTGAGCTCAGGTGCTTGACCGGAATGCATACCGAAACTTTTGAACAGATTAGCAGGCTGTTGCAAAGTGCCATTAGTTAGTATTTGCACATTACCAGTACTTAAACTCCCAGATTTGGTTACTGGCTTAGTGGGTTTTAGGTCTGCAACGAATTGTAATTACTGCTGTGTATATTATTAACCAAAACACTTTTTTTCTTCATCACTCAACCTCTGTTGAGCATCTCTCGGCTGAAATATTTCCTGCGGAGCTCCTCTGTCCATCACGCCCCTCAACATCTTCAGTCACCGAGCTCTATAAACTACATTCCACTGCTCCTCCGCTTCTTCTCTAACCGCAAACCATTACACAAGAGCTGTGAGACTTTTGGCCAGATCTACTCAGTACATGTACGTCTGCAGAACATTGATCAGATCTCCTTTTCTGCTTCCACTATAAGAAAACAGGTGTTTAACGACTACGCTATTGGTTGTTAATTGGTCGTAATATGCCTTTTACGACCAATTAACAACGAAAACCAATTGGTCGTTATTCGCTAGTTGTAATGCACAATTAGTGGTAACGTAGTTGTAATATACGACCACGACATGTAGTCGTAACCTAGTCGTAATATTACGACTAACATATTGGTCGTAACGTTGAGGTGAAATAATTAGTCGAAACGTAGTCGTAATATAATTAGTCGTAAAGCACATTGGTAGTTAATTAGTTGTAATGGTACAACTAAGTAACATCGACAGTAGTTGTCCATTGATCGTAAATTAAAGACTAATTTACGACCAATCTTGATTTTATTTTTATATAATATGATTTTTTTTAAGTTTGCTTTTTTCTTTAATTTTTGGTTTTTAATTCGTTTTATTTTTTAAATTAATAAATTTTTAAAAATATATACAAAATGATATTTGATTAAAATAATATATAAAGTATTCATACAAAAAAAACCGAAAAAACTATGAAGGTGTGTTGTTGAGGTTCATTTCCTGGAAGAACTCGGAACTGTGCTGCTCCGCACGTCGCTCTAAATCAACTTGCTCTTTCGGTGTGGGTTCGAAGTTAAAGCTCGGACGTAGAGCTTGCCATGCATTAGCAACCGTCGGGTTTGGGTTCGAGTTCTCCATCATAAGATCGAACATAATCGCCATAGCCTTGAACTTGTGTTTATGCTCAACTATGACTCTGTTGGCAGCTGCTAATTCCCGTCGGAGAGAGGAATCTTCTTCTATTCTCGCTGCGTGTTCGGCCCTCGCCCTCGGGACATCGTTCACAGTCCCGATCCCAACGATACGTCCTATTTTCTTCGGAACAACCTACAAAATATCAAATATTATTTACTAATCAATTTTATTTATATAATTAAGTACAAATTTGTAAATTTAATAAAAAATTAAAAACGTTAATAAAGTTAAAAATTAAAATAATTTACCTGCTCAAAATTTTTGTCTTGGTCGATGGTGGAAAGCTGGACCGGTGGAGCATCCGGATTATGTTGCGACATCTGAGTCTGGATCTCTTCAATCCGAGCCTCTACCTTGTTGTAGATCTTCTCTGCTTGAGGATGCACAAAAGTCACATCGGAACGCTGGTGGGTAATCTTGTATAGTCGGGCGAGAGATGGTGGGGATCCTTCTTTGGCAGCCTATATAAAAAAAAGTAATTAAAATTTTGCGTTAAAAATAATAATAAAATCAAGAAAGGTCAACACTTACAATTTAAAGTGCCCTCCCAGCATGTGGGGTCTACCCGGAAGTATGAGGTACCGGCGGGTTACCTTGAGCATCCTTGGTTATCCGGACCACAGAGTACTTGGTAGGCTTCTGCATTGACTCATGCTTCATCCAAAAAGCCACCAAACCCTTCCAAACGTCATTGCTCAGGTAGGTTGGTTTTGCGTCATCCCGTTTTAGCCTTCGATTGTCCTTCCAATCCCCAACGATGTTCTTGAGGCGCTGCATCGCCTTTTTGTAGAACCCAGTTTTGACCTCCTCGTTGACACCAATCGACCAATTCCATTTTTGCTACAAAAAAATTATGAATAAAAAACATTAGTTATAATTTAACATACTAAAATTAATTTTTTTTAAAAAAAAACTAATTACCGCGAAACACTTGAACCACATAATGCGAACGTGGTCCGGTGTAAGAGTCTAGTTCGGATGGGCATGCCGATAATTTTCCCGAATGATATCCCCAACGCTCTATCCTAAAACATTGTCCGTCAAAAACCTACAAAATTTGAAAGAATTTATATATTTATATCAATATATATTATGATTAAATAAATTTTTAAAATTTAAACTTTAATTAAATAATTTAGAATAATTACCAAAACGTGCCGGGGCGTTGATCCGGATCGACGATTCGTAAACCTTCTCGTCCCGGCATCCACAGAATATCTTCCACCGTATTTCTCGCATATGGTGCATTCGGCGGCACCATCAAATCTGGATGAAGACCGGGTGCAAGAGCCGGATCAGGTGTGGGATGCAGGGCCGCGACATGTGGGGGAAGCGGAGGGGGAGGTGGAGGGGGAGGGAAATACTGCGGATCCGGCACATAAGTAAATAAATTTGTATCCTCAACCTGCGGATAGTACGGAGGTTGATTCTGATGATCATTAGGGTTGTAGGCCTATGGAGGCACATACGACAGGTGAGTACTGGCCGGTTGGGTCTCTAGAACCGTGTCATGGTCGGATGACGTGCCGGCGGATGATGTGCCGGCCGAGGTAGAAACAGTGGGGTCGTTTGATGATTGACCGAGAAAAGTACTCCCCTACGAGTTTCTAGCCGCGAGATTCCGGATTCTCTTTCTACCAGACATAGCTATATATATATATATGAAATTTATAAAAAAAAACATAGAGTGGTTAAATTAAACAATTCAAATATATCTAATTCCAATCCTAAACTAATTCCAAACCTAATCTAATTACCTAACTAACCACCTAAAACTAAAAAAAAAAACTCACCTAGAGAGAAGTTGAGTCGTTGTTAGAAAGAAGGGAAAGAGCAACTGAATTGCTTCCGCGAGGTCCCTATATATTTACAGTTTTGGGCTTGGTCGTACATTAGTCGTAATTGTACGACTCAATTATGAATAATAGTCATAAACGAGTCGTACTATGACGACTAAGTTACGACAAATACATATTACGACTACATTACGACTACTCATTACGACTACATTACGACGAATGTGTGTCCATCTAAAAATTACGACCAATTAGGGTCGAAGCATTACGACTAGGTTACAACTATTAGTCGTAACCTAGTCGTAATGTTACCACTATTTATATTCGAATGATAAGTTAGTCGTTTAACACAATTCGAAACCCAAACCCCAAACCACCAACCCCAAATCCCAAACCCCAAACACTAACCATCAAATCCCAAAACTCCAAAATAATTTCATAATGTAAACATAATTACGATATCAGATTATGCGGATCATAATTTCATAATGCAAACATAATGTATTTCATAACAGAATCAAATACATTTGACGTTAGAGTACATAATAAAACTCGATCACTCGTCCTCAGAAACATTTTCCACCTCATCATTTTCTTCAAATTCATCTTCGTTGGCTTCATCCAAAATTGCATCGTCTATAAGTTCTTCATATACCGGATTATGCGGATCAACAAGTAAGATATCATCACTAGGTTGTTAAGGTACTTCTACTTCATTTACAACATCTTCTTGTAAAGGCGGTTGTTCATCGTTCAATACTCGGCCCCAAGGTGTAACTTTTATAGCAGCTAACCAGGAACTTGCAGATTGTCTGATCCTTGGATAAGGTATAAAACATACTTGGTCTGCCTGAGAAGCCAATATGTAAGGCTCAAATTTGTTGTACCTCCGTCTAGCATTTACGTCAACAACACCAAACTTACTATACCGAACACCTCTATTGACAGTGGGGTCAAACCAGTCATATTTGAAGAGTACGCATTTGAGCTTCATGCCGGGGAACTCCACTTCGATGATCTCTTGTATGATTCCGTACAAATCTGTTTCGCCTTTCACACATACTCCATAGTTCATTGTTGCTCTCCGGTTTCCATATCGTAAGTGTGAAAAGTGTAACCACGTGTGAAATACATAGTTGTTGTGGTGACCTTCGCGACCGGACCTTGTATCAATTCGTGTAACCACTGAGGATAAAATAGATCATCATAAGCGACCTGCAGGATCGATCATCAACATATATATATAGATAATTAAATAATATATATTTAATTTCATAAAAATATATATATTTACCTGCGTTTTTAACCACTTCATAAAGTGTTGATCTTTCTTTTTGTTGATATCATTGGTTGATATCCCTGGTATAGCATCTTCGACTTGGGCAACGAAATCAATGTTTTAAAATAAATTGATGATACTAAATATCGTAGTATATGTGTGGTAATTAAAACACTACGGCATATAAAGAATACTACTTACTTTTCAAAATACTCAAGCTCGTCGAAGTTAAGGAGTATATATGTGTGGGCACTGTGAGCGTCTTCAGAACTCGACCACCAAACTTCTCTCAATTTTCCACCTAGACGTCCAACCTGACAGAATATGTCTGGAACGTCTTCAACAACATATGTCAGCACAACACCACCATCATCATACCTACTCGTTGTTATTTTCCGTGTCCGGGCTTGTGATCTAAAGTAGTTAGACGTGAAATGAGATGTTTCCGCATTCAAACTTCCACCAACTATTGAACCTTCCACTCTTGCCAGATTTTTTGCTTTCCCTTTTAAATGTTTCATGGCTCGCTCGTAAGGATACATCCATCTATTATGAACATGTCCACGAAGCAGTGCCTCATACGGAAGGTGGATAACAAGATGTTCCATAACGTCAAAAAAAGTCGGAGGAAATATTTTTTCCAAATTGCACATCAAGATTGGGATATTCTCATCAAGTTGTCTGATTACATCTACAATTAAAGTTTGTGCGCTAAGATCTCTGAAATAAGCTCCAATGCCTACAAATAATTAATGTACAATCCAACGTAAGAAATTTTGTAATGTACATGGCCAAAACGTAATAATTAATAACTTTAATATTATTTGTTACCTTCAAGTGCTTCGTGAACATCTTTTGGAAGTAACTCGACAAATTCAAATGGTAGAAGTCGTTGCATAAACACATGACATTCATGACTCTTCATCCCTGAAAACTTTTGTCCATGCTGATCCACACATTTTGATAAATTTGAAACATATCCATTTGAAAACTTCACATCAGATGCCACCCACTTGAACAATGCCGCTTTTGCTGGTGCTGACAATCTGAAAATGGAAATTTGAATTTTCCCATCATTTTGAATATGCAGCTCAACCCTAGAACATAATGCAGGAAAATCCAACCTTGAGTTCTTGTTATCTTTTGTCTTCCCAGGGACGTTCAACAAAGTATTGATGATGTTGTCAAAGAAATTCTTCTCTATATGCATCACATCAAGATTGTCGCGCAGAAGTAGATCTTTCCAATATGGAAGTTCCCAAAATATACTCTTTTTGTGCCAATTATGTTGTGTCCTGTAACCGTCGGGCATATTTGCAAGAGTGTGCCAATTACCCCCCCCCCCCCCCCCCCCCC
>CAKOAT010052821.1:41414-137594 GCA_932364175.1 Eruca vesicaria subsp. sativa
ACCATTCTTCAGCTGAAATGCGTCTGTGTTTCCCATTGCTTTTCAACATTTTGTGTTTGCAGTCACTATGACACACCTTTCGATGATAAACCACATACATCACCAACTAAGTTGTATCACATCCTCTGAACCTTCTTATCTTGGCTGCAAGACTGTGTAAGTCGTTTAATATCTTTTCACTATAATTCCACGTAGACGACTTAATGGTAAGTCGTCTGTTAAGTCGTCTACGTAGAATACTTACCAGACGACTTAATGGTAAGTCGTCTGTTAAGTCGTTTGATATCTTCTGACTTGTTTTATTTTAATGCAGCATGTTGATGCTTGGATTAATGTGCTGAGGAAGAGGTACGCTGAAAATCCTCAAGCGTTCAGGAGTGAGAGGATGTGCTTCGTTGATCATCTCTTTTCTCAGCAATGGAGATTCAATTACAAGGATTTTAAAGCATCGGGGTGTGATCAGAACAGTTTGGAAAGAAGACACCCTGGTGGAGCGTTTAATTATTATCAGGCGTTGTACCATTCATATTGCCAGTCGAACAAGATGTGGGGGTGGATATTGATGATATATATGCGCCAGTGAACTACAACAACTGTCATTGAATTACTATATGGATATCGATCCCTAAGAGACACATAGTCGTCTGGGACAGCATTTGTAGCTCTATCTCCGACAAAGAACTCGAAGTGGTAATGGAGCATTTTCAGAACATGATCCCTTATCTGCTTGTTGAGTGCTTTACCTTTGATGAGCTGCGTGCACAATACTCCCTGGAGGCATTCACATTTAAACGTGAACCCAAAGTGCCTCAGGCCCGAGCTGGTGATTGTGGCGTCTACGCTCTAAAATACATTGAATGTCATGCTCTTGGGCTGCATTTTAATCCAGAAGACTTTGCTAAGGCCAACACCAACGTGAAGGCTATTAGGGATAAGATGGCGGTGGATATATTTAACGAGCTCTTTAACCCGCATGAGTATGAAAACAAGGATAATTTTGAGGAGATGTGTGCTTATGATTATGCTGATGTTTGTATGTTTGTATTCGAACTTGATTAGGCTGATGTTTAGGATGCTTGGTTGTATGTTTTGTTTGTAGTAAAATCTTATTTTTGCACAGAAGACTTTCAATTAATTACGCTGATGTTTGTATTTTTGTTCCTTAAATTTGGTAGAAGACTAACACAAATACTCATAAAGCCTGGACGACTTAGTAGACGTAGACGAAAAATAATTAAGTCGTCTGAAAAGTCATCCAGTTGGAAAACTTTCCAGATAACTTAATTATTAGTCGTCTGAGAAGACTAACACAAATTCTTAATAAATACTCATAAAGCATGGACGACTTAGTAGACGACAAATAATTAAGTCATCTGGAAAATCATCTAGCTGGAAGACTTTCCAGATGACTTAATTATTAGTCGTCTAAGAAGACTAACACAAATTCTTAATAGATACTCATAAAGCCTGGACGACTTAGTATCCGACAAATAATTAAGTCGTCTGGGAAGTCATCCAGCTGGAAGACTTTCTAGATGACTTAATTATTAGTCGTGTGAGAAGTCTAACACAAATTCTTAATACATAGATTCATAACCCAAATTCTTAATACATAGATTCATAACACAAATTTTTAATACATAGATTCATAACACAAATTCTTAATACATAGATTCATAACACAAATTCTTAATACATAGATTCATAACACAAATTCTTAATACATAGATTCATAACACAAATTCTTCTGGACGACTTAATTAAAGGTCCTTCTTTACATTGTGCTTTCGTATGGCCAGTTTCTCTGCATACTGAGCATCTATAAACCATGTGTTGCTTCCGGGGTTTGCGTCCTCTCATCCGGGATAGCTCCAACCAAGATTGCCATCTTGATTTTTTCTGTCTCCCCGGACCACGCTTTTAGGCCGGAGGATCGCATGTGCGGTCCTCAACTTGTTGTCCAGAACAAGTATATATATTCTCTGAGTATCCTGCAAACAAATAATTCTTTGAGTACACTAGATGTACAAGAGTGGAAATATGCAGACGAGAATGTGATCCAGCAGCTATAGCATGAGAGCAAGGTATTTTATCCACGTGATAGACACCACAATCACACTTTCCATTCTCCAAATCAACCACACAGTCCATTTTGCCACCTTTCACAAAGAATTTCCATCAATCAATTGGTTGGGCCCTCATCGTATCAGCTACCTCAGATTGAACAGCAAGCAAGTATTCAACACCCCGACAATGATCTGTTAGGAGACTCAAAGCATCTTCTCTCCTTTTCCAAAACCACTTACCTAGCTCCTCCCTTATGAACTCCAATAGGAACTGAATCGGAATTCCTCTAACTCGCTTCAGTGTGGAATTAAGAGAGTCATCGATGTTGCTTGTTTTTATGTTGTACATATCCCCGTGACAATAAACCCTTGACCACAGGCTGACGTCGGCATCCTCCAAATACGTTGCAAGGTCCGGGTTTGCACTCCGTATCTCAGCTATGTACCGGTCAAAATCTGAAATCGTATGAGCATAAGCAGCACCTTTCACCAAGTACAAGAGATGTTTCCTTTTATACTTTTTGACAATGTTTTCCTGAAGGTGATAATAACATATTCCTCGGGTTACCCAAGGAAAAATCTTATCACACGCCCTTTTTATGGCCGGGTGCCTGTCGGAGACTATCACCAGAGGCTGCTCATCAGATACACAACTAGCCAATTTTGTGAAAAACCATTCTCAAGAAGGTTCATCTTCAACATCTACAATCACAAAATCCAATCAAAATATCTGAGAATTCCCATCTTGTACGGCTGCAACTAACAAAATACCTCCATACTTCCCACTTAGGTGAGTCCCATCCACCATAACGACCCTTCTCTGATACATAAAACCTTTGATAGAAGCTCCAAAAGAGAGAAATATATACTTAAATCTATTGATAGAATCAAGTTCTATAGCCGTGATGGAATCGGGATTTGCTAAGGAGATTTGCTCGAGATATGATGGCAGACGCGAATATCCATCTCCAGGTGATCCTCTCACCAATGTTTGTGCATATAAAAGTGCTCTGTATGAAGTGGTGTAATCAAGCGTCATGCCAAACATGTTCTTCATTGCATCAGTGATATGCTGCGGAATCAACCCATTAATGATTCCAACACGATCAATGAAAAGCCTACCAACATACTTCGGAGTACAGTGTCTCCACTGAGTGATTCGGTCTCCCACTGAGCATGTATGTGTTTCCACATACTTTTTTTACCCAAAACATGCTTGTCCCATGTTTCACACTCGCTATGATCTTCCATCCACAACCACTAACCCGATATGTTGCCACAAGGAGAGTTTTCGTTGACTTGTATATTCTGAAGGAGAACTTACGCCTCACTGCTGTCAACCAAAGCTCTGAAAGCAGTGCATCCTTGCTAACAAAACTCTGGTTGACATAGATATTGTTACCATTTGATTTTCCTACTTCAATAGCATATGTCTTTTCGCAATTTTCAAAACAAATATCATCATCTTCTTCCTCATCCTCATCTTTAACCTTTCCATAAGTACTGTAATCCTCACCATTCTTGTCCGTTTCGGAAACAATAGAGATATCAGCATCCTCCTCCCCATCATCCTTCTCCCCATCATGATTTTCATCTTCAACCAACTCATTATCATCATAATCTTCAAAACATTCATCAGATTCTTCATTTTCCTCTGAAACCGTTTCCACCTTGCTACGGCTTGATACACAAAGACACTCTATGCATTTTGGTTATCTCAAGCAAGTTTCGAACTTGTCTATCACTTGTAACATGAATGGGAGGGGTGGCTAGAGCCATCCTCATTTCTGCTGGTAATGAGTAGCTTATCTCCACAGTGACTGTGCTCTTGTCCAAGTTATAATCTTCTTGAGCCATTGAAACAAGTTCAGCATGTGTCGAACCTTCACTCAAAAGAAACATTCTCGCTCCTTTGAAATTATCAACCACAAAATCCCAACAGCCATCTTTGAACAACCATTCTCCATACACTGCATGTAACTGACGAATCATCTGCAAAAATTCAAAATAAAAACACATTAGTAAACATAGAGAAAATGAAAGTTTACTAAACATTGACTCGGACGACTTCTTCGGACGACTTAAGGATAAGTCTTCCAGACAGGTTATTTTTGCAACTGAAATTTAAATGAGACGACTTACTTCGAAGTCGTCCAGCTTTGTATGTTGAAAAAAAACCTAGACGACTTATAAGTAAGTCGTCTAGAAAAAATAGGCTAGTTTTGCATTTGACCGAATTGTGTCAGATATTTGACTTTTCCTGGATGACTTACCAGTAAGTCATCTCTGGGAAAGTTAAAATTTCAACATTTTATTAGTTCGAGACGACTTACGGATAAATCGTCATAGGTTGGTTTTGTAATTGAAAAATAAAACTTTCATTTTAACTTTTCCCAGAAGACTTAATTTAAAGTCGTCCAGTGTGACGACTTATTCGAAAGTAGTCCGATATAAACAAAGTTTGACCGGCAAAAATCTGGACGACTTTGCTTATCACGGACGACTTTATAATAAGTCGTCTGATTGGACGACTATAAATTAAGTCTTCTGGGAAAAGTTAAAATTAAAGTTTTATTTTTTAATTACAAAACTAACCTAAGACGACTTATCCGTAAGTTGTCTCGAACTAATAAAATATTGAAATTTTAACTTTCCCAGAGACGACTTACTGGTAAGTCGTCCATGAAAAGTCAAATATCTAACATAATTCGGTCAAATGCAAAACTAGCCCGTTTTTTCTAGACGACTTACTTATAAGTCGTCTAGATTTTTTTTTAAAAAAAATACAAAGCTGGACGACTTAGAGTTTGTCGTCCGTTTGACCAGAAGACTTATCCGTAAGTCTTCTACATCCATAAGACTTACGGGTAAGTCTTCTACGCAAACAGATCTGTTAAATATACCAGTTTCATACCTTAAACTAAGTGTGATGACTTCCTTAGCACACAAAGTCTTCTCCAACCACCCAGAACATCAAACGAAAGTAACCCACCAAGAATTGTATGCTTAAATGGCTCTATCAGCCATAAATGATTTTGGAATCAAAAGCTTGGGTTTTTTTGTATGAATATGGAGACAAAGTGAAAGAGATGTTGTTTTTAGTTCATAACAATTGAGAAAGAGAGTTTGAGTATCGATTTTAGGTGAATTAAAAGCTTCAAACTGGTCGTACAAGGTTGTTGGGTATTTTTATGGCAATGACAATGTCGTAAATACTTGAAAATGACGAGGTTGAGAGAGTAAAAAAGCCATTTTCGAAAAAAATTTACACAAATTTTTAATGGCATTTTTGTAGATAAAATGAAGATGTGGGGTGAATAGGACAAAAGAAAGATGAATGAAAAGAAGAAGTTAGTTTTGTGTTTGATTTTGAGTTGTGAGTCAATTTTGCAAAAAACTATAGAAACTAATCTGTTCATATGGATGTATTTTTACCTTTTGCTTAAATAAATTGAAATATGTTATAGACTATTTTTAGTTAGTTTCAAATATTCAGTTGCTTTTTCAAGATTTTTTAATAACTTAGTTAATTGGATAATAAAACATAGTATTTCGTATTGATATATTTGTAAGTTTATTTCAACCAAACCTATAAACGAAATTTATATTTTCAATATTATAAATAAAGTGAAATAGTTTCATGAGATCTAATTTATAACACACGTATTTTCTCAAAATTAGTTAAAAGAGTTTTTATAAAATGTTATATTATATAAAATTTTATTTTATAAAATACTTTTTATTTGTTTTTATAAAATGTGCTCCTACGCGATATGGTTGTGATTTTCAATTTATGAAGTTTTAGAAGAAAAAAAACATTTGTTCAAATTAGGTCATTTTTTATTTTTTAATATAAAATTTATTAATTTATCAATAGACTTTATGCATTTTGTTGTTGCTTTTTCTATTGACCAGATTTTGGTTAAGTATAATTGTTATTGATATTTTTATTTTTTAATCTGTATATACATTTCTAAAACATGATCTAATAGATTTACTATGAACATGTGTGTGATAAATGATAAAAGTATCAAGTAGAAAGAAGTAATTATTAAATTTATTGTTTATTAATATCAAATCATTTCAATTTGGCTGTAAAGAATTTAATTACCTGCACGAATGCGTGAGTTTGTTTCCTAGTCTTAGGTAATAGTCGTCTCTTTTACCACTAGATGGTTCATTTACTTTTGCATCGAAATATACATATATACTTTTTTTGTAACAGAATATATTAAAAATTAATTTTTCAAACATTTTTGCAAAAAAGTTGGTTCCGTATTCGGTGCGGATTGGGTTTGATATTAGTTTTCAGATATAACATTAAAACCGTTTAAGCATACAGATTAACTGATTATGAGACTTTAATTTTTGGGTTGATTTCGAATCGGTTCTTTTTATATGAATATTCTTGACTAACTATATGTTAGGTAACTAATAAAAAAATATAATATGTTACAAACTTTTGGAATAAAATTAAAAATAATTTCTAAAATGTGTATGACATAAGTGTATAGTTAATTTGACATATTTAATATAGTTATCAAAAATTTATATCAAATTAAATTATATTAAAAAACATAAATATCTTTTTCTAACGGTTTTACAAAAAAAGTACCAAAATTATTTTTTCAAAATAAAATAAAACAAAAGTATATCCACCCTTTTAAAAGGCAAGTTAGAATCTAGTTTTTTTCTTTATTTTAACCGCTAACTGGTTTAAAAGATCAGACCAAAGCCGGAGAGAAAAATGAGAAAATAATATATCACCTAATAACGTTAAAAAATCATAGCTATATTTTTAATATTGTTTACAAAATTGGTTATTGAGATATTAACCCTATTTCAAGTAATTTCGTCGAAAAGAAAACTATGCTATAAACATTATTTTGCTAGCATGGAAAGAACAAAGGATACATGATAACTTTCGTCAGATACATGATAACTTTCATCAGTCATTTAAAACTGTCAAGCTGAAAGATATCGACGATGGATTTTCGGGGGTTTAAGTAAACATATTCTTCTCTTCGAAACATTTTCTCACGTTTTCATCATTTTCCTTTCATAGTTTGTGTTTCTTGCATGTCGATCACGAAATCTACAATATATTCTAACTTATTAATATCTTGCGCAATAAGAAAGATATATGTCTTTGTTAAGAAAATGTCCTCGTCTAGACAATGTAAAAATCATTAAACATTTTTAGCTGCTCTAATCACAGCAGACATACATTGGTCAACAAGTTAGTAAGGGGCCTGATCATGGATCGAAAGATATCACATTGGAATTTAGACTATCTAAGTATTCCTCATAATAAGAGGAATATGATGACGTATAAAACTCAGTGTGTCAACTTATAATTAGGAACAGTTCATATGTACTAGGTGATACACAAAATTGGTTAATTGTCTAGTGGAATTATCGACAATTTAGCACGAGCCTTCAATCGTATATACTTTGCAGATAAACATTTTAAGAAAATAAATGTTTATTAGTTATGCCACTACACACGTAACCAGATTACTTAAACATTGATCCATGCAATTGTGAATTGTTGTGCTACACCCAAACTCTTCTATATAAACCCCTCCAACAATCAATTAATCATCATCATCATAATATTAATTAACACTAAAGGCAGAATAACTAAAGAAGCACATTATATATGGCAATTCCAAAACCAAACCACTCTTTAGCCATCCTTGTAATTCTCCTTGCGGTTTCTGGTACATCTAGCCAACGTCAATGTAACCCGGCCTGCAAAGCTAAAGAACCTTTCAGTTGCGACAGTATACTTACATTTAATCGAACTGGTTTCCCACTGAATTTTACTTTCGGTGTATCCACTTCTGCATATCAGGTAGAGTCGTAGAGATATACAATATATATATACACACACATATATTATATATATATATATATACAAATCTTTGCTCGATTGCTTAGAAAGATCGATTAACACCTATATTGTTGCATACAAATTTATATAATTATATTAATATACACATTATGTATATTTTTACTAGATTGAAGGTTCTGCACATCGCGCTTTGAACAGCTGGGATTATTTCACTCATAGATATCCAGAAAAAGTTCGGGACCGTAGCTCGGGCGACCTTGCTTGCGATTCATATCATCTTTATACGGTATGCAAGAAACTTTTAGTACTATAATAATTTACATAAATTATGATTAACTATAACATACCAGTTTTACAATTGGTTACCCTTTAGAATGGCTTTTTGATGTAAAAAATAAATAAACAATTTGTTACCCCAAAACACAATATGTTTAAGTATTCTCCCTATTCCAATCATTTCTGGGAGTCCAAGATTAGAGCATCTTTAACGGGAAGATCTAGAGGGGATATCAGCTATTAAAGAAAATTTAAAACAACAAAAAGGTATGTCAGAGGTTTAGAAAAAGTTCTCGCAGGCCAAGCTATTAAAGAAAATTTAAAACAACAAAAAGGTATGTTAGAGGTTTAGAAAAAGTTCTCGCAGGCCAACTCCTCAGATACGAGTTGTACCAACTATCACAAAATTGTTGGCTTAAACATATAAAGAAAAATGAAAAGTTACATTATCTTTTAAAAACTAGTTTTCTCTTTTTCTCATAAACTTTAATAGCTTCTTACCGTTGAGGCTGGTGATAAAGCATCCGCAACAGAGATCCTTAAAAAAAAATTCTTAATTGTGGGTCTCATATAATTAAGGGTTTTATTTTCTTTTTAGAATAGAACAACTCTTTATACGGTATGCAAGAAACTTTTAGTACTATAATAATTTACATAAATTATGATTAACTATAACATACCAGTTTTACAATTCGTTACCCTTTAGAATGGCTTTTTGATGTAAAAAATAAATAAACAATTTGTTACCCCAAAACACAATATGTTTAAGTATTCTCCCTATTTCAATTAATTCTGGGAGTCCAAGATTAGAGCATCTTTAACGGTAAGATCTAGAGGGGATATCAGCTATTAAAGAAAATTTAAAACAACAAAAAGGTATGTCAGAGGTTTAGAAAAAGTTATCGCAGGCCAACTCCTCAGATACGAGTTGTACCAACTATCACAAAATTGTTGGCTTAAACATATAAAGAAAAATGAAAAGTTACATTATCTTTTAAAAACTAGTTTTCTCTTTTTCTCATAAACTTTAATAGCTTCTTACCGTTGAGGCTGCTGATAAAGCATCCGAGATCCTTAAAAAAAAATTCTTAATCGTGGGTCCCATATAATTAAGGGTTTTTATTTTCTTTTTAGAATAGAACAACTCTACCGGTGATAACACTATTGTTCTATTCTTGAGTTGTTCTATTCTAAAAAAATCCTTAAAGAAAATAATTTAAAATGATTATGACTGTAAATCCTAAAAAGAAAATAATTAAAAATGAAAAAACACTTTTTTAAGGATTTTAATGGTGATAACACTATTGGAGATGCCCTTATATTAGAAGTTAAGTTAGATAATTAAATTTCATGAGTTAGTAAACGGTTGATAATATCAGATATGACATAAATCATCAATCTCAAAGGTTAGCTAATACCATAATGCAACATACTCTTTGAGCTGATCCCCTTTAAGAAATGAAATATGATATTTCTTAAACTTTGCATAATCTACCTAAAATGTATTTTGGGATATTTTTCCAAATAAAGAGTAAGAAATTGTCGTAGTTTAAGATATTCTCAGTGAAATCTAACTAAAAACTTTTATATGTTCTTAAAGGAAGATGTCGAAATGCTGAAAAGATTGAACGTTCAAGCATACCGATTCTCAATAGCTTGGTCAAGAGTCTTGCCAAGTAAATATAATTACACAAAAAATATGTAATTCATGAAGTAAACTTTAATAATTAAAATTATGTTGTTATTCCGCGTATCAATGTATCGTAGAGGGAAGATTGGATGGAGGAGTGGACGAGAATGGGATATCCTACTACAATAATCTCATCAACGGACTAAAAGCAAATGGTAAAATCTTAATGTTAACTTACGCTCACATATATATTGACATATAAATTAAACTCTTCATATATCTATATATTTGGATACGTACGTACATACATATATATATATATATATATATATATATATATATATATGTATTACCTTATTGATTCTCCTTGTAAACAAACGTACTTTATACTATGCGTACAGGAATAGAACCATATGTGACATTATTTCACTGGGATGTTCCCCTAACTCTAGAAGACGAGTACGGGGGTTTCTTAAGTCCACAAATAGTGTAAGTGCACTAATTTACCAATCTAGTTTTCCTTTATCCTAGATTACAGAAAGCACATGAAAATATTAATACGCTTATATGTAAAGGGATGATTATAAGAACTACGCTGAGCTTATGTTCCAAAGATTTGGAGATAGAGTAAAGTTTTGGCTTACTTTGAATCAGCCTTACTTTTTCGCAACGAAAGGGTATGGAGATGGGTCAAATCCACCCGGAAGATGCACTAGCTGTGAATTGGGAGGAGATTCTGGAACCGAACCTTACGTAGTCGCTCATCACCAACTCTTAGCTCATGCAGAAGCTGTATCTCTATACCGTAAAAGATATCAGGTAAATCTATCCAACACTTTTGTCACCATTCTTTTCTAGATAAATCTGCTTTAGTATGTGTTTTTTATGTCAAAGTTAATATACCACTCGCAGAAATTTCAAGGAGGTAAGATAGGGACAACTTTGATCGGGACATGGTTCACCCCACTAAACGAAACTAGCAGCCTCGACAAAGCTGCTGCGAAACGGGCATTCGATTTCACCGTTGGATGGTATGTAATTTATGTAATTTATGCTCAGTTTACTGACTTCAAATCATACATGTATTGAAGTCTATAACCTATAGACATTTGAAGTAACATTTAATGTCTATCAGTTTACATATGTTTCTACTTGAAGGTTCTTGGATCCATTGGTCTATGGAGATTATCCAAAGACAATGAAGGAGATCATAGGAGCTAGGTTGCCAATATTTACACCTCGAGAATCGAAGTTAGTTAAAGGATCACTTGATTTTCTAGGGTTAGACTATTATTTTACACAATATGCAACAGATGCAACTACTCGTCCTGAAAATCCAAATGTCTTAACAGATCCAGTAGTTACTCTCAGTTGTACGTTTACAACCCATCCTATTTCCTTTTAAATCCAGATATTTAATTAATTAGATAAACTATAATATGTTTTATTTTATTTCAGATCATCGGAATGGAGTTCCTATTGGTGTTGAGGCTAGTATCAGATTATTTTCAACTTACATTATACAAGTATACTATCTTTAGAAGATTACAACATTGATTTGCTTAGTTTTCTTCTTCCACAGGCTGCTAGCTTTGTGTATTATCCTCCAGGTTTCCGTAGTATTCTAAACTACATCAAAGAGGCTTACAAAAATCCACTTACATACATCACGGAAAACGGTACGTGTATATAAATATATCATTTTCTAATGCTGTCAAAATATGCTTACCAAACAAGAAGCTTCTATTAGGCTTTTCTGATTATGGAAATCTGCCAATTGCAAATGCTCTTGCCGATACGGAACGAATTCAGTGCCATTGCAGCCATCTTTCATGTCTCAAATGCTCAATCGAGTGAGTTGTTCGTGTATATGTAAGATATTTGTTCAAAGGTATGTGTGTTAATATTAGGATATTAACCTAAATACTTTAATATAGGGATGGGTGCAATGTAGCAGGATACTTTGCATGGTCTTTGATGGACAATTATGAATTTGTGGAAGGTTATACGCTACGGTTCGGTATGAATTGGGTCAACTTCACCAATCCCGCTGATAGAAAGGAGAAAGACTCTGGAAAATGGTTTTCTAAGTTCATTGCTAGGGAACAAATAGATCATGTCAACTTACATGTTCCCAACTTCATAATCTAATAACTATGTAGTTATATTTACATTCTACAGTAAGAAAATTATATAAATTAACATTTGATAAAGTAATAAATTTATCCAATTCTAAGTTGTGCCAGAATAAATTATAATATATTTTAAATAAAATAATAATAATATACTATATTTTAATAAAATAATAATATTTAGATATATGGTCCCATTAAATCAGAAATTAATAATCACTTATATATTCATTCATATAACATAAATAAAAATTTATTGTTTATTTTTCCTGAAGTGAATTTAATCTCTAATTTAAAAATGTGTTATTTTAAGGGATTACATAGAAAAAAATATATTTGTATTCTATCATACATATACAACATACATAAAATATACCAAATAATTTAATTAAACTATTAAATTAAAATAGAATTTTTAATAATTTATAAAATCATGTCATAAAATATTATTTTTGTATTTTTAATAAAAATATAAATATAAATCTATTTTTCTAAAAATTAGTAACTCTACAAATTTATAGATTTTTTTTTGAAAAAGTAATAATAATTAGTTATAGTTCGAACTCTATTAGTTTACAGAGTCTTTCTTGTATGTTGTTGTACTATAGGCATTGCCATTAGTTTTGTAATGAATGTGACTTAACAATATCATCATCATAATAATAAAGGTATATGAAGCTAGTACTATAAATAAATAAGTTTTATACATATACTCCTTAATAGAATCTGTAACAAATTTGCATAATTTTTGGGGCGTTTCATTCTAATTCAAGCGCTAGTTGGGATTTTTTTTTCCAATTCAAATCCTATACTAGAATTAAGAATTCAGAACCGGTTTAGGTTTATGCTTGTGCCGTTTCTTTTATATTATTTTTTGTAATTTCTTATCTATATATTTAATTGTTTTTACGTATAGAATAATATCTGTAGCATTCATTTAAACTTCAATTGGTGACCACACCACTTTATGGAAAAAAATGATGATGAATTTGTTGTTCCTCAATATTGATACCAATTAAGTTGATTATTTTCTCAAACTAATTCTGATGGATCCCACCACATTCCTCTACGTTCCTCATAAATAGAGGAATTGATGAAGAAGCTAGTATTTTCCTCTTCTAAATTGATGAGGAACGTTTGTTCCTAAATGTTGGACTTCTTTTTTCAATTTAATTCTTTAAATGAAAATTTGTTCAATTTTTTTCTGTTCATTTTGTCCTTTGATCGGTACCAATTGAAGCATGAGTAACTACTCTCTATAAATTAACTACCGATTAGCAATATTTTTATTTAACGATCTCTTTTAATTATACCATTTCATCGCTAATTAAAGAATGATAAATGCATAAGGGTATATATATTAATCAAGGTTATTATTTACCGTAATTATGGGTTCATATTTCCTCCGAATCCTTAAATATTTAAGAATCTCATACGGGTTCTTCCATTGGACTTTCACAAAATTAATTACGTTAATAGGATTTCTAAACTTCATAAAGTATACAATTAATTATTAAATTAATTTTAGGACACCAATGCAATGGAGGTGGTCTAATATTGAACCCGTTTAAATGAAACAAGTCGATCGTAATTTGCTTAGTTAGGGAAGCAGAGTTGCTGTACATATGAGTACATTGAACAATAAGCTAAAAGAGAATGTGTTTCGAACGAACACCGTTAACAAATTTCACAAATATAAACAAGTTGCATATGAATTTTTTATGAACATTAATTAGCATGTGTTCTCATTTCAAAGTTTCGGACATGTGCATGCAGGTATATATCGTTTGTGAAGCTATATACGTATTTTTTTTTTTTTGAAAAAAAAAAAAGCTATATACGTATTTAACATTACAAATATAAGCAAGAGGAATATGATGCCGTAAACTCAACGTGGCTAATTGTTTTTTTCTTGAAAAGATGCTTACTATTTAAATAACATGGCTAATTGTTTGTTTTTTTCGTAATAAATCAATTTTCGAGTATTTTTTTTTTGTAATTTTTTTTTTCGAGTATTAACAACTCAATAATCCTTGCTTAGATAACACTATATAGATGGGAAATTGTTATGATCATATGATGTAAATTTTACTTCAGAAAAGATTCAACGAGTCATGAGGTGGAAAACGTGGAGGTTAAAAATCATTGCAAATATTCGTACGTAACGAGTTTACTTCAAACCCGGCCCCATGCAAAATCTCATGCACGCAAACTTTCCTATATAAACCCTTCCAAGTTCATTATTTAGTCATCATCATCAAATTAACCATCAACAAAAAGCAAATTAAAACAACTAACCACCAAAGAAAGCAAACCACACAATGCTCTCAACCATGAAAGTTCACTTCTCTTTAGCCATTCTTGTAATTCTCTTTGCGGTTTCAAGTAGCCAAAATGTTTGCAACCCGGCTTGTAAGGCTAAAGAACCCTTCAAGTGCGACAATTCCCTAACATTCAACAGAACTAGTTTTCCAAAGAACTTCACTTTTGGTGCGGCTACTTCCGCCTACCAGGTACACATCTCTTTGTTACGGACCCTCTGGCTCTAATAGGATATATATAGGGATTTATCTATGAAGATCATTTTCATCTATTACGAAAATCTTTAACCCGACCTGCATGACTTATATTTTCGTCACAAGATTGAAGGTGCAGCACATAGAGCACTTAACGGATGGGACTATTATACTCATAGATATCCAGGTCATAAACATCATTCATTAACAATTTACCCGCATAATTATTTAGCATGTATGTCGATCCCTATGTACAAATAACGGATGGGACTATATATTTAACTCATAGATATCAAGGTGGTCATGCTCATATTTCGGTTTGCTATATATGTACAGAGAAAGTTCCAGATCGCAGTTCCGGAGACCTTGCTTGTGATTCTTATGATCTTTACAAGGTGAGAGACTATTAGTGATGAATGTGTGTATACATGGTTGTTTGTTCCATTTCAGAAATGTAATTTAACTCTGGAAGTCTCATATTACAGGAGGATGTTAAATTACTGAAAAGAATGAAGGTTCAAGCCTACCGACTCTCAATAGCATGGTCAAGGGTCTTACCTAGTAAGTGCAGATGATAACTGATAAGAACAAAATTTTGTTATTGTTATTATTATTGTTGTTCAAACTATTATTACATTTTTAACTAATGTTATGATTGTATTTAATTATGTTTACCCTTAGAGGGTAGATTGATTGGAGGGATTGACGAAAACGGGATAAAATACTACAATAACCTCATCAATGAATTAAAAGCAAATGGTAAACATATATATTAGATAAATTTGTATTCTTAATGATAAATATAAGAGCTTTTTTTAATTGTGTCAGTTATTTTGTGTGAATAAAGGCATAGAACCGTACGTAACAATATTCCACTGGGATGTTCCCCAAACTCTTGAAGATAAATATGGAGGTTTCTTGAGCCGGCGTATAGTGTAAGTGCATTACATAGTTTTTATACTATTAAATTTTAATCTTAGTCTTAGGTTATTTTACTTGTATACATCATATTAGATCTATCTTTTATTTAATATGTATGATATATGGGCAGGGAGGACTACACAAACTACGCCGAGCTTCTATTCCAGAGATTCGGAGACAGGGTCAAATTTTGGATCACTTTAAACCAGCCTTACTCTCTCGCAAGCAAAGGTTATGGAGACGGATCATATCCGCCTGGACGGTGCACTGGCTGTGAATTTGGAGGAAATTCTGGAACCGAACCTTATATAGTTGCACATCACCAACTTCTAGCTCATGCAAAAGTTGTATCATTGTACCGAAAAAGATATCAGGCTCGTATACTACCAAATATGTCATGAATTTTGTCTTTCAATATTATTTGTATTTGATATATGTATCCTATAATCCAAAACTATCAATGCATGCAGAAATTTCAAGGTGGTAAAATAGGAACGACCTTGATAGGGAGATGGTTCACTCCGTTAAACGGCAATAGCATTCTCGACAAGGCTGCTGCAAAGCGAGCGTTTGATTTCTTCGTCGGATGGTATATAAATTTGTCAATTAAATTGACTCTCAGATCTCATGAAAATACACGAAGACACGCACATATATAAAGCTTTTGTATAAAGCCTTTGTAAAAAATATACTTGCAGTATTTTTTAATTTTTTTTTTGATCAAATATACTTGCAGTATTTAATTTATCATTTTTGTTCTATATATGTATGAAGGTTTTTGGATCCGTTAGTTTACGGAACATATCCAAAGATAATGCGACAGATGGTTGGAAATAGATTGCCAAAATTCACACCGCAAGAATCAAAGTTAGTCAAAGGATCACTTGATTTTCTAGGGTTGAACTATTACGTTACACAATATGCGACCGACGCACCTCCTTCCACACAGCCTAATGTCCTAACCGATCCAAGAGTTGCTCTTGGATGTATGTCAAAAAAATGTTGTCCTTATAATTCTTATATATATGTGTGTCTGAATTCGCTAAACTCATAGAATTTCTCTACTTGGCTACAGATTATAGGAACGGAGTACCTATTGGTGTTCAGGTTATCGATCATCGACTTTGATTTAGAATCATCATTTTTCTAAAGAGATCACAGCATTTATTTGAATTTTCTTTCTTTTTATTTTTTTTCCCCATCTTGTGCAGGCACCTAGCTTCGTCTACTACCCTCCAGGGTTCCGTCAGATTCTTAACTATATCAAAAACAAATACGGAAACCCACTTACCTACATCACTGAAAACGGTACTTACATATCATACCATTATACCAATACAAATATGGTTAAGCAATGAAAACGTTTTAGAAATCTTGTGAAATTCTTCTTTTTTTTTTTTTTTGACTGAAAAATCTTGTGTTAAAATTTCAGGAGTTGCTGATCTTGATATCGGAAACTTAACGCTGCCAGATGCCCTTGCCGATAATGGACGAATTCAAAATCATTGCAGTCATCTTTCATGTCTCAAATGCTCTATCGAGTGAGCTATAATGATTCATACTTTATTTGACTTACTTTTGAGAATTATAAGTGTTAACATTATATTTTAAATATATTACAGTGATGGATGCAACGTAGCAGGGTATTTTGCATGGTCTTTGATGGACAACTATGAGTTCGGAAATGGTTACACTCTCCGGTTTGGTTTGAATTGGGTCAATTTCTCTAATCCTGCTGATCGAAGGGAAAAAGCTTATGGCAAATGGTTTTCTAAGTTCATAATCAAACAATAAGAGGAATCAATATATATATATATATATATGTACACATATATATAAGAATACTATATATAAGTCTATGTGCATTCAAACTATTGAATCTAATAACTACTCTACTCTATGTATTGTTTATTTTATTCTTAGTATAATGAAATAAAGTTTAACGTGATGTGCATGTGTTGCTACTACAGGTGTAATAACCAGGCCTTGATTTTTGGCCACTTCATAAATAACTTGAAAATTACACATATGTAGTTTTTCTTTATCTTACTTTTTAGAGATAATTTTTTGATTTGCCACATTTTTAAGGGATATTGTGGAGTCAGTACCCATAAGAAGGAAATTTGTGTTGCTAGTCCAATTTATTCCAAAATGCCAGTGTTACACTTAATATTGGCAAGCTAACGATAAGTATACAAACTGGTAAGCTAATAGCAAGTGTACGATCTAGTAGGTTCTTGACAAGTCTACGAACTAGCAGAGTAACGACACAGTGAGAATGACATTGTTTGGCATGCTACTGCCAATTATAGAAACCTTTATACAAACCTTTCATTAAATGACAAGGAATTTGATTTTATAATTAATCAGCCTTCGCTCTCAAATACATTTTCTTCACTTTTTTGCTCTTTTAAACCTTGTATATGTCGTGTGCAAATCTTTTATGTTCAGGATGCTATCACATTTTGGTCATATTGGTGTCTACTACTGTGTGTATTCTAGGTTATCTGTGAGTAGGCAAATATAAATATTAAAGGGTTATTAGAGATAGAAAAAAAGACTTAAACAAAGATGATTTGCTAGAATGGTGTCCTCGTGCGCTAGAGAGATTATGTCTTCAATTAAAATTGATTGTTTGAGTGGCAAAGGTAAACAACCAATCAAAATCTCATTACAATATGGGCCCGAAGTCACTTGATTGTAGAAATCCTTGAATGGGTTGAATTCCTCTAATGGGCCCGAAGTCACATCAGACGAGGGTTTGTAATTCTATGACACTCTCTTTGTTTGTGAAATAAATTGGTATATTTAGGATGACTACTTAGTTTTTTGATTGGTCTCATGGTATTGATTGATGTTAAGTAACTAATTTGAGTAAAACAGTCTCACGTGTATCCTTCTTCCACTGTATGAATGTTGCAGGAATTCAACTCTACCCACAATAGCTCAGAGACCTCATTACGAACTTGGTCGCTGTGAATGAGAACATAAACCCAAACCCTGAAGAAGAAGACCAAGACATGAAAGCGGCTGAAAAAATTGGTTAATGCATCACAATAATTATTCACATTGCATAGTCTGAAGTGTATTTTACATAAAGTTAGTCAAAGTAGATAGACATTACATTTCATAACACACACAACTAATCTCCAATTGGCCAGCCACAAGCGGTCAAATGAATGTCACTGCAGAAGTCCTAAGCGGCACGTTGTCACAAACAACAATCGCATCTCCACCGTTTTCTTGATTCATCTATGGAGACTTCAAACACTGGTTCTATTATTGTGGAGCACCAGCAATCACGTGACACGTTGAGATATATTCTTTCACATATAGACATAAACATCTCAGGTTTATCGTAAACAAAAAAAGCATATGAATGCCCAACTAGTCATCATGTGATGCATTCGATCAACATATTCACGAGTAAAACTTGGATACTTGTGAACGATTCCCCTATATCAACGCTAAATACTAAGTTCATCATACCATCTACATACTTGGCCAACGAATTGTTGGCATAAGCTTGACAATAACTTGAGAGACAAGTTATCACTTATCCTAATGAGTTTAGGACTAGAAGAAAAGGAAATATTCTAATATGTTAAACCTTATGAGTTTAGGAAAGTTTAAGTTATATATAAGGAGATGCAAAGTGTGTTGCATAACTTATGAGTTGTAAGATTGAGAGCTTAATTTTTGAGTTAAGTTTTCTAAAGCAATAAAGAGTTCTTGAGTTTGATATAGTTGAGTTCTTGATCGTTGAGTACGATCATACTTTTGGTTTCAATAATTGGTATCAGAGCGTGATTGAAATCAAAAAGTTATGGGAGAGATTGTTGTAGTAAGCAAAGCGAAGGATAGTATTCCGACAACAATACAATGTTCAATGCTTACCTCTGTAAACTACACAGTGTGGAACATGAGGATGAAGGCAGCGCTTCAGGTGCACAAGGCATGGGAGGCGATCGATCCAGGAGAAGAAGTCAAATCTGATAAAAACGTCTTGGCACGAGCACTACTTTTCCAATCAATTCCAAAGACTCTGCTGTTGAATGTTGGCAATCTTGTTTATGCAAAGGAAATATGGAAAGCGATTAAGACTAGACATGTGGGAGCTGATAGGGTGCGTGAAGCAAGGATACAAACTCTTATGGATGAGTTTAGTAGTCTTAAGATGAAAGACACAGAATCTATAGATGAGTTCTCAGGAAACATCTCAGAGGTTTCCTCAAAATCAAGAGCCCTAGGTACGGAGATCAACGAGCCAAAGCTTGTGAAGAAGTTCTTAAGCAGCCTTCCAAAGAATAAATACATCAACATTATTGCTGCAATAGAACAATTTACAGACTTAAACACAATTAGTTTTGAGGAGATTGTTGGGAGACTAAAGGCTTATGAAGAGAGAATCAAGACAGATGAACAACAAGAGGAACAAGGGAAACTCATGTATGCCAACATGGATTCTTAGAGTCAACATGAAGGATATGGCAGAGGAAGAGGACGTTTTAATAACAAAGGAAGAGGCCGAGCTCGTACTAATGGTCGTGGTGACTGGAAACAAGGGAGAGATACATCTCGTGTGGTGTGTTTTAGGTGTGATAAGACTGGACATTATGCATATAATTGTCCTGATCGCTTTCTTAAGCTCCAAGAGACCCAAGAAACTGAGAATGATAGTACACATGAGGCAGAAGATTTGATGGTGCACGAGATTGTCTTTCTTAATGAGAAGAATGTCTTGCCAAGCAAGTTTGAGGAAGCAGAACAACAAGTTTGTGATAATATCTGGTATCTAGACAATGGTGCGAGTAATCATATGTCAGGAAATCGTGAGTTCTTTTGCAAAATTGATGAGACAATCACAGGAAAAGTAAGGTTCGGAGATGATTCACATATAGATATTAAAGGCAAATTTTCAATCCTTTTCATCACAAGGGATGGCAAGAGAAAGATCTTGACAGATGTATACTTTATTCCTGATCTTAGGAGTAATATCATTAGTCTTGGTCAAGCCACAAAATCTGGTTGTGACATCAGGATGAGAGATAATTATTTAAACTTGTACGACGAGGATGGGAACCTGCTAGTGAGATCATTAAGGTCAAAGAACAGACTATACAAGGTGACGATCGATGTTGAGAATGCAAAGCGCCTTCAACTTAGTGGAGTTTGTGATTCAGAACTATGACATGCACGGTTTGGACATGCTAATATAGACACTATGAAGATGATGCTAAATAAAGAGATGATCAGTTGCATGCCTAACATAACCTTAGAGAAAGCAACGTGTACTTCTTGTCTTATGGGTAAACAAACAAGAGCAGCATTCCCAAAGGCAAGTACATACCGTGCATCACAAAAGCTAGAGCTAGTTCATGGTGATCTGTGTGGGCCAATCACACCGCCAACTGCAGGGAAAAGTAGGTATATATTCGTCTTGATTGACGATTACTCACGGTACATGTGGTCTATCTTACTAAAGGATAAAAGTGAAGCGTTTGAGAGATTCAAGAGATTCAAGTGACTAGTTGAGCAAGAATCATGAGTAGAGATCAAAACGTTGAGGACAGACAGAGGTGGTGAGTTTACCTCTTAACAGTTTGAAGACTTCTGCAATACTCATGGCATAAAACGACATCTTACAGCACCATACTCTCCACAACAGAATGGAGTTGTTGAGAGGCGAAACAGAACCTTGATGGAGATGGTAAGAAGCATCATGAAACATGCAAAAGTTCCAAACTACATATGGGGAGAAGCGGTAAGACACTCAACGTATTTAATAAACAGAGTTGGGACGAGAACTCTGAACATACAAACACCATATGAATGCTATAAGGAGAANGATGGTAAGAAGCATCATGAAACATGCAAAAGTTCCAAACTACATATGGGGAGAAGCGGTAAGACACTCAACGTATTTAATAAACAGAGTTGGGACGAGAACTCTGAACATACAAACACCATATGAATGCTATAAGGAGAAGAAACCAGATGTGAGTCATCTGCGTGTATTTGGCTGTGTTTGTTATGCAAAGAGTGAGACACCACATCTCAAGAAGCTCGATGATAGATCAAGAGAGTTGATCTACCTTGGAACATAACCTGGAACTAAAGCCTATCGGTTGTATGATCCGAAAGCTAAGAGGATAGTAGTTAGCAGAGATGTTGTTTTTGTGGAAGATAAGACTTGGAATTGGAACATAACAGGGAGAGAATCGTATGTAGACACAGAAGAGATTAAAATTCTCATTCCCTGCAGATGAGTTAGACGCATCTCAAGGGGAGGAAGCACAAGAAGAAGATGCAGCTAGTGATGCTGAAAGTGATCACACTGATCACAGTGATCACAATGAGGCTGAGAACTCAGAAGTAGAACCTCAGAACCTAAGACGATCTATGAGGGAAAGAGTAAGACCAAGCTACTTAGATGATTATGTTCTAGTGGCTGAGATACAAGAGATAGAGAGGATGCTATTTTTGATCAATGAGGAGCCATGGGATTGGAACGAAGCCAAACATGATAAGGTCTGGAGGGAAGCATGCGAAGATGAGATAACTTCAATCAAGAAAAACAAGACGTGGACACTCGCAGATCTTCCCATTGGATGCAAAGCAATAGGATTAAAGTGGGTGTTCAATATCAAGCGTAATGCAGATGGTAGTATTAAGAAGTTTAAAGCTAGACTTGTTGCAAAGGGTTATGTACAAAGACATGGCATAAATTTTGAGGAAGTCTTTGCACCTGTTGCAAGGATCGAAACCGTGAGGATTATCATTGCGTTAGCTGCTTCTAATGGTTGGGAAATACATCATTTAGATGTAAAAACAGCCTTCCTACATGGGGATTTGGATGAAGAGGTTTATGTGTCTCAACCTGATGGTTTTAAGGTCAGAGGTAGTGAAGATAAGGTATACAGACTGCATAAAGCTCTCTACGGTTTGAGACAAGCACCAAGAGCATGGAACATTAAGCTTAAAATCAATCCTTAAAGAGCTTAACTTCGGCAAGTGTTCTAAGGAGCCATTGCTATTTAAAAGGGAAACAAGAGGTAATATCCTTTTGGTTGCGGATTATGTAGATGACTTGTTAGTTACAGGCTCAAGTCTAGATATCATACAAGAGTTTAAGGAAGACATGGCGAGCAAATTTGAGATGAGTGACCTTGGGCAACTTACCTATTATCTTGGAATTGGAGTGGTTCAAACTAGAGAAGGCATACTATTGAAACAAGAGAGATATGCTATGAAGATACTAAAGGAGGCAAGTATGAGCGAGCGTAATGCCACCCACATACCAATGGGACCGGGGCTTAAGTTATCTAAGGCTACATGGGAGGAAGGTATCAGCGAGAAGGAGTATAGGAGAAACATTGGATGTCTCAGATATCTCATTCATACTAGACCAGATTTAGCCTATTCTGTTGGTGTGCTTAGCCGGTACATGCATGAGCCAAAGGTAACACATGGAGCAGCTTTGAAGCAGGTGATAAGGTACTTAAAGGGTAGTTGTGCGCTTGGTCTGCTCTTTAAACGAGACAACAAGAAAGGACTTGTGGGGTACTGCGACAGCAGCTACAATGTGGATCCAGACGACGGGAAGAGCACATCAGGACACATATTTTATTTCAATGAATGTCCGGTTTCTTGGTATTCTACAAAGCAAGAGATTGTAGCCCTGTCTTCTTGTGAGGCCGAGTTCATGGCTGCAACAGAGGCAGCAAAATAAGCTTTGTGGTTGCAGGAACTTCTTGGAGAGATCATAAGTGATAAACCGGAGAAGACTATGATTCGTATTGATAATAAGTCAGAAATTGCATTGACCAAGAACCCGGTCTTTCATGGAAGAAGTAAACATATACACAAGAGATTTCATTTCATAAGAGAGTGTGTAGAAGATGGACTTGTGGACGTGGAGCATGTAGCTGGACGGAACAAAAGGCTGATATCCTAACCAAAGCATTGGGGAAAACCAAGTTTAAAGAGATGAGGGAATACATTGGAGTTCAAGAGGTATAGAATGAAGATGTCAAGTTTAAGAGGGAGAATGTTGGCATAAGCTTGACAATAACTTGAGAGACAAGTTATCACTTATCCTAATGAGTTTAGGATTAGAAGAAAAGGAAATATTCTAATATGTTAAACCTAATGAGTTTAGGAAAGTTTGAGTTATGTATAAGGAGATGCAAAGTGTGTTGCATAACTTATGAGTTGTAAGATTGAGAGCTTTAGTTTTTGAGTTAAGTTTTCTAAAGCAATAAAGAGTTCTTGAGTTTGATATAGTTGAGTTCTTGATCGTTGAGTACGATCATACTTTTGGTTTCAATATGAATATCCTCTCTCACCAGCAAGATGAATTTTTTCCCTTCTTTCATCAAGTAAATGGAGGATGAAGAACTTATACATACCTCGCAAGTAGATGGCCTCTGAATTACCCAACTGGTAGCACCTAAGCCTGATTGTTTTAACAGCACTGACTTCATATATCCAGTCATTCAAGTACATGAGATTTGTAGATCTGTAAAAGTAATTTTCTCTGCCAATTTTATTGAAGTACATGAGATTTGCAGATCTGTAAAAGTAATTTTCTCTGCCAATTTTACTGAACCTGGAAAACGCAATTCTTGCACTACCAAAGTCCCTGAGATTGTTTGTTGCTACTTTGGAGAGAATCTTATGAAGAATGGAAGGAGGGAGAGAATCCAAGTTCAAGTTTGCCATGTATATCCGCAGTGAAATCTCTAATTTTAATTTTAACAATGAGCATTTTCTAATTTTAATTTTAGAGTTAACAATGAGCGTTTTGAATGCAAGTCGTAAAAAAGAAGCTACCACCGCTATACTTCATAATTAGCAAGCTAATGACAATGATACAAGTATGGGCTCGTTCACATTTATGGGCACGACTTCAGATGAAAGTAACTAGCAAGCTAAGGGCAATGACAACTTTCGTTTATGGGCTCGGTCCCCTTTATGGGCCCATGTCAAGTGATTGTGGCGATGGCATATGTAATTACAATCCGACCTAGGACTATCCAAACCCTAAACCAACACCGACCGAGGAAAATTGGATCTCTAATTTCAAAATAAGTTAGAATTCCCGAAGACGATTTGAGACTAAGTTTCACTCATTCTTTCTCGACAGTTCTATTCCTTCAACTCAAGCGCTAGCGCGAAAAGAATCAAAACCCAACCCGATAATGTTGAATCAAGTCGATTCCAATCCGAAGGCGAAAGAAGACGGGCCGAGCACTGTAGTAGAAGAAACGACAGTTGTCACATTTGAAAGCGGAGAAGTAACGGGGGATGACGTTGTAAATCCAAGCACCATCGACAAATATGTCGACCCAGAAACGGATGAAACTCCCACAGATGCAGATTCAAACGAAGAAAATAAAAATAACATTTTTAAATTTTTAATAAATAGGTAATATATTATTTTAAAATAATACAAATAATAGAAATAAAAATTTAAAAGCTACTATCAAAATATAATTATATTATTTAATAATACAAAATACATTAACATGTTTTAGTTATTATATTTCTAAGAAAATTATATTATACTAAATTATAAATCATAAAATAACTATAAATTATACAATATTTAAAATACAAAAATATGGAAATTATTTATAAAAAATTTTGTATGCAATTTAAATTATAAATTTGAATGAAATTTTTATTTTTAAAATTAATATAATATATTTTATTAATGAAATTTTCTGTTTTATAAATTAAGTTATTGTTTAATAAGTCTAAGAATTATTAAAATTAATAACTAATTTTATTTATAGAAATTACTAACCAATTTCAGTTATTTAATATTATATTAAAGTATAGAAAATTATTTTGACATGAAACATAAATACATGATTACACATTATTTCTTAATATCTTTTGTACCAAAATTTTATTAGACTTGTATCTTTATAAAGTATAATTCTTTAATTATTAGCTAATTAAAATGTACCACTTTCTAATAAAAAGGAAAAAAATCGTTTTTATTGTTAAGAACCAACAAAAATGGTGTTTTGGTTTTTCTTCATAAATTGATTACAATTTTGGAAAATCTGTTTCCTAAGTTTTAGAGAATCTATTTATTATAAAACTTGATTGGCAAAAAAAAAGTTTTTACCAACACCAAAAATAAAAACCAAAATATTGACTGGATAAAAATTTGTTTTTGGAAAAACAAAAAACCAAAAACTAATTTAGAAAGTACAAACAATCATCACTCTATAGTTTCTAAAGTTTATCTAGTTGTACGGAGCAAGACAACATCATGTAAGCGGCAGGGGAGTCGCCAGCTTAAAACTGGCCAACAGTTGCTCTTCACTTGCTTTCCATCTGCCGTAAGCTTGTGAATGCATTATCGCCTTGCCGATACTCTATGTTTTCCTTGCGAAACATATTATTGCCTTGCCATACTCTTTATGAGTTTGTTTGAGGCTAGACTCTGAGATTTAGGTGCCAAATGAAATTCTAAAAGCAAAATTAGTTTTCAAAGGTGGTTTTCTTTATATTTAATGACAGCAACTAGCAATATATTAGTTTGAGAAAAATCCTGTAATTAATGATTAAAGTACGTCGTGTCCATTTATATAGGTATGATTTGATGGACTCCTCGAGAAGACACAACTTCTCTCACACGCCTTCTGACTATTGAAAGTTGCATCTCTTGTAACTGGAACTTTGTATAACTCTAACTTATTAAGATATATAACTATGTATAAGGAACTGAAACTAAGTGATTTAGATTTTCTAAATTTATGTAACTAAGAAAAATGTAACAATTTAGATTGTATAAATATTTGAAACTATGTAAAACTTAACGAAATTTAGATATTGTTATATGTTGCAAGAAATGATACATTTATATATCATCATTACAGTTGCATTTGAATGCAAACCGTCTACAAAATAGTAACTGTGATTTGATGGAGATAGACGAGTAGGAACTGCAACAGTCGCCTTTGTTGGGTATAATCATCATTACTCTTGACTTTCTCTCATATTTTATTCCTTCTGTTAATGGCATTAAAAATTGGGAATTTAAATCCCACTAAATCGTCTCCTTCACTCTCCATTTCTATATCACCATTTCTCTATCACCGAAAATAAAATCAACGAAACTACACATCATCTCTCAAATTTGGCAGACCACTACAATAAGCTTGGTGGAGTTTCGATGACGTAAAGCTCCCTTCATGGCGTTTCAGAGTGAAAATACTCAAGATCTACAAGTTATACTATGAGATTACCGGTCACAGGCCCTATTGGTGTTTTACATTAGGGATGACATGTATGTACAAAGAAACATATGATCCGAGCCACCTGTTTACACTAATGTAATTGATACATGTTGGGCCCGAATATGGCCCGCTAGCTAAAAAGCTAATGGGTTTAAAAGAACTCAACTCCAGACTCTGAAAGGTCAGAGGGGTCATAGATGACACATAAATAGGAGATCTAGCATCCGTGGCATCCATCCGAATAATCATCTGCTTCCGGAAGAAAGCGAAGAATTTTTTTGGAATCCTACAAAATATTGAGAGCTGGTGATGGGCCGCGATAGGCCCACCGCGAGTTATAACTTTAAAAAATGAAGAATGAAGCTAAAGCCGGAGGCTACCTGCTGAAATACTAATGAAAGAGGTCACGAAAAAGAGGTCCGTCTCCTTTCGCAGAGACCTAGAAGAAGCAGCTCGGGATATGAGGAGAGAAGCATAAGATTCGGTCAAAGTCAAATTGTTGCAAATCCCCCAATTTACAGAAGTAATCTCGAAGATCAATTAGGAACAACCAAACGTGGCCTGAGGCTATTTAAAGAGAAGCAAGATGAAGGGGAAGCGGATCATTCATTCAATCATTTTCCCACATATTTTAGTTCACAAAACATTCTCGTAATTCTTTGTAATCATCAGAATCCTCTTTGTAATCAGTCTTTACCAAAAACATTCAATACAATCATATTCGTTCTACAAGTTCTAAACGGGATTCCGCCCACGTTATCTTTTCTCCAATCTTAACCTGATCTAAACCATCATCGGGAGCCTCCGCCGGGAACTCTTTACATCTAACCCCGAAGCCAATGATCAGCTCCTATTAGATAACCTCGATTTAATCAAGTAACAGCGAAATCAAACCTTGCTTCGCATTCAAAACTATCAACAAGCAATGGCCCGACATTACAACTCCAAATTCAGGTCCCCACAATTCGTTGTAGGTGACCTAGTACTTAGGAAAATTTTCAACCATACTAAAGAGCCACGCGCTGGGAAGCTAGGAACCAATTGGGAAGGTCCCTATCGGATCATCCATGTGGTACGACCGGGCGTTTACAGGCTTATGAAGGTGCGAACCGGGGTACCTGTCCGATCATGGAACGCCATGAATCTCAAGAAATACTATCATTAGGTACCTAAATCCCTTGAACTACGTTAGGCTTGATCCCTTGACTGGGTACGTAGGCAACTCCGTTATTAGTGCAGCCCCAATTTGATTTCAACATTCTTCTCACTGTAGCCAAAGGGGGCATGTGTTTAAAACACATAGCCCAAACAGCAACTGTATGATTATTACAACATGATGTATTCTATAAAAGTTATCAATGAAACGACTATATTTAAATATTTTGAATTTCCTACAAACTAATCCAGGTCCCTATGAACCTGAACCTAAGGTCTTAAAAATCCTTCAAATGTATTCAGGTCCCTACGAACCTGAACCTAAGGTCTTAAAATCATTCAACCAAATTCAGGTCCTACGAACCTGAACCTAAGGTCTTAAAATCCTTCAAACAAATTCAAGTCCCAACGAACCTGGACCTAAGGTCTTAAAATCCTTCAAACAAATTCAGGTCCCTATGAAACTGAACCTACGGTCTTAAAATCCCTCAAACAAATTCAGGTCCCTACGAACCTGAACCTAAGGTCTTAAAATCCTTCAAACAAATTCAGGTCCCTACGAACCTGGACCTAAGGTCTTAAAATACTTCAAACAAATTCAGGTCCTTACGAACCTGGACCTAAGGTCTTAAAATCCTTAACCAATTCGGAAGACTCAAAAAAATAAAATAAAATTTGCAAACGAATTCAGGATCACATGAACCTTCTCTTAATGGCCTTAAAACTCTTCAAAAAGATTTAAGTCCCTAAAGACCCTGACTTAGTCTCGATATTTCGGGAACTTCTTCCTGATATCCTCGCAGCCAAATATACTCGAAATCATTGTGACCTCTAAGGTCACAAGATCTGTTATTAACAGAATCCGCGATCTGATTCCAGAAAAATCACTAGATCTCATCTTTAAAAATCACAATACGTAACTCGATTTTACACTCCAAAGAAAAGCAAATCAAACTAAGCTGAGTAACTTAAAATAAAGATTAAACTGAGAGAAGAAACAAGGTTTAAAAGCCTCCTCAGGCCATTAGCGATTCAAAAGATCCTAACACAAGCAAAGGTTTAAAAGCCTCCTCAGGCTATAAGTCTTAAAAAAAAAACAAAGCCCGTAGGGCAGAAGTCCTAAAAACATAATAAGATGATTAAAAAGAGCCTTAGCTCTCAGCCTTCTTGTCCCTTGTCACCAGAATCCTTCTCGACTGCTTCACTGTCCTTAGCCTGAGCACCTTCATCCGTCTCCTTATCGTTACCTCCCAGGATCGCTTCGACTGGGGTTAAATTAGGATCCACCAAACCTAAATTAGAGCCATACTTTCCAGAAAAGGACGAATTAAACATGTTAATCCCAAAAGTACCTGAGCTCTCTGAGAACTGAGGAAGGGGGAGCTTGCTAACTGAGAATTCAGAGACCTGCGCCTTCTCTTATGCAGAAGTCGCTTCTGGTATCAGAGCCATCAAACGGTTGTACTCCTCCTCAGTACTCTGAATCTCGTTTGTCAGCATATCCTTTAGAAGCTCAGTGTTAGCTTGAAGCTCTTGAGCATAGATCTAAAGATTGACCTCGTCTTTCTTCTTGGAGAACTTCTCCTTAATGGAAATAAAGATCTTGTTGTAAGCATCAATTACCTCCTTTTTCCCTCTTCTAAGGGCGAATTTGACCTCAGCTTCCTTATTCTTCTGACTGACTTGAGACGAGACGATCAGCTCTTGAACTTGCTGCTCAGCAACTCTCCGAGCATTATCTAACTCGGAAATCCTCCTGCTTTTCACCTTAACATCAATCTCTAGGCTCTCAATCTTCCCTTGTTGAGTATCAGACTTCAAGCCAAGTCTCTCAACTTCGGATTGAAGTACCGAAGCCTGAGCTCTGGCTTGATCGAGCTCCATCTTGGTGGCTTTGACCATCTCGGTAACCTGAGCTAATTCTCCAGCATTGCGGGCATTGCTCACTGTCTCCTAAAACTTCAGTTGAGCTCTGTTAACAGCTCCAGCCAACTGCAAAGAGATGAAAACAGCAAAATAAATATCTTTCTAAGGAAAGCAACAAAAGCTAAAATCCCATACCTGACCCATGTAATGGGCAATCTCGATGAAATCTTCTATGTTAGTCAAATTGTTGATCGGGGGAAAGGAACATCTTGTTCTCTTCATGTGCCTCATCAACGTCGCCAAGCCCCAGGGGTCATCGAGAATCGATCCAGGCTTCGAATGAGCAAAATTCCAGCCGACGGTTCCTCCTCTAGAAGACGAGGAAGAAGACCTGGAAGGTCTATCACTCTGACATTCCTTGACCTTTTGTTCCTAGGGAGATCAGTCTCGGAAGGTTCCTTGACCATCTGGGGATCGGTTTCCGTAACCTGTACCTCGGAACGAGCGACTACGTCCTGAGCTCCCTGTGCTTCAACAGGGTTGACATCCTGAGCAGGAGCAGAAGCTCCGTCATCAAGAACCTCCTTCACGGAGCTGAGGAAAGATCCTCCCTAATTCTTGTCGCTCACTCGTGAGGTGCTGGCTGCTTTTACCGGTCTACCCCTAGAACGGAATGACGGCTGAAGAGGCATCTTGGCTGATTGGGTCTTTTCGGTTTCAGAAGTGCTAGCTCCCGTTGAAATTGATACCACCGAGTTACCTTCGAAAACTGAATTAACAAATTTATTTAGTATTCGTACATCTTAAAATAAGCTTACATATATAAAAGAAATTGAAGTAAGGACATTACCTTCTAAATCTGCGATTGGGACATGATTTAGGAAGGAAGCGTTATACCGATCTGGAAATCTAGCCGATCCTATTCGAGAAGTGGTGTAAGACGCCTAGGTACATGGAGTTTGCTGCAACTTCCGAAAGAGAGCTCTGGTAAGTTTCCCGGGGAGTATAGCAGGATCCTCAATATCTGCAAGCAAAACCAGACATCCATCAGGTCACAACAAATAAAAGTAAACAAATGTACTCCTAGAAATCCTAACCGGATGCATCAGACCAAGAAGTCATGAGGGCACGACCCACAGGAACCGTTGAAGGATCAATTTTAACATAGAAATACTTCTTCCGCCAGTCGTCATCACTTCTAGGAAACTTGAAAATACCCAACCTGGGACGACAAGGAAGATAATAGGTCCCGCTGCCACCTTCTTTGGAAGCACTCTCCTTTATCAAAAAGAGGCTCATTAGGTCACTAAGCCCGACAGCGACTCCCTCCTCTTTGGATCTAGTGATGAAACCGTTTATCACTCGAATAACCTAGGGACAGAGTTGGGAGAGAGCTAGTTGGTAATGATCGAGAAGATCTAACAGGAGGTCAGGGAGAGGAAACCTAAGGTGGCTCTTGGAAATATAGTTCTCGTGAACGCAGAACCAACCCTCCGGAGCCGTCTCGGTGGTTTCCTCGGGTTTACAGGCCCTGGCCAACTCCTTTTGACCTTGGGCTTGGACCATGAGGTTTACAACCTCTTGGCTCTATAGTACGGAGGGTGGATGAGATCCGGAGGGAACACTCCCGCTGGAGCTCTCGGTCTTTTTTGCTCATTTGAAAACTCTCTAGGCTATTGACTCCTTAGCCCTCTTCTTCCTTTCAGACTTCTTCATCGTTTCACCCACTTCTTGTTTCACCTTCATAAGCCGAACGCCAGAAGTAGAGATTCCAGTTTCTCCGGAACCTTCTTTTGGTCGGGTCATGGCAAGGAACGATGAAAGAAATCAAAAAAGATAGGAAAGAAAAAGAAAGATCGAACCAACGAAATAAAATATTGGAGAAACAATTTCGAAAGAAACTATTCGATAGGAAGCATAATGAAAAATAAAAGCAAAAGAAAGTAAAATAAAGAAACCAGAGGAAGTTACCTGGGAAACCTAATCGAGACGTGGAGAAGGTGGAGAAAGTTTCAGTTAATGTGTGAAGCTTTATATCCCGCCAAGTCTCAAAAATCGGGAGATAACTATTTCAAATCCGTTTCATCTGAGCCATTGATCTCGCTAAGTATAATCACAGCGTCGGATTAGGTGAGGAATATCCTCGATAAAGATAACGGGTAATCATTATCTCAGCAAAAAAGTTAAGGTTCGGCGGCTAGGTTTAGCTTCCGAGATAAAGAATCTTATCTTGAAAGCTGGGGGCAACTGTTGGGCCCGAATATGGCCCGCTAGCTAAAAAGCTAATGGGTTTAAATATTGAGAGCTGGTGATGGGCCGCGATAGGCCCACCGCGAGTTATAACTTTAAGAAATGAAGAATGAAGCTAAAGCCGGAGGCTACCTGCTGAAATACTAATGAAAGAGGTCACGGAAAAGAGGTCCGTCTCGTTTCGCAGAGACCTAGAAGAAGCAGCTCGGGATATGAGGAGAGAAGCATAAGATTCGGTCAAAGTCAAATTGTTGCGAATCCCCCAATTTACGGAAGTAATCTCGGAGATCAATTAGGAACAACCAAACGTGGCCTGGGGCTATTTAAAGAGAAGCAAGATGAAGGGGAAGGGGATCATTCATTCAATCATTTTCCACATATTTAAGTTCACAAACATTCTCGTAATTCTTTGTAATCATCAGAATCCTCTTTGTAATTCTTTACCAAAAACATTCAATACAATCATATTCGTTCTACAAGTTCTAAACGGGATTCAGCCCACGTTATCTTATTTCCAATCTTAGCCTGAACTAAAATTAGGAGGTGAGTTTTATCCCTCACAATACACATTGTTTTATTTATAATAGTGAGAGTGAGATCAAATGCGTGGCAACTTACGCTCATGCATATGCATTCCGGGATCAGTGTGAAATTATGAGGGGTCGTGGACAGGTGATTGTGGTGCTTAAGATATGGAAGATCTGTAACTGATTCAGTAAGTATATTATATTATGTATTTATTTTGAAGTATGTTTAGTTTTAGTTGTGTTAGTTGAGTAAAATGTTTCCTAATTTCATTTATACAGATGTGTTTGATCCTAATGAATTATGGCTAGAGACCGAGGGTGGATTATCGGACTTCAGATTCAATCCGTGTTTAGAGGAGGTTGAGGAGTTTAGAAAATCGGTCAATAGCAGTGACCCTTATGTTCGGAGGCACGGGGCTATAGGGCCTTTGTAAGGTTTTATCTTATGTATTGAACTTGCTAATGTGTCTTGAACTTGGTATGTGATGTTGAATGCTCTTATCTTAGAACACATTCTACTGCTAATGTGTGTTAAAACTGGGTTTCTTAACTTTTGTAATTATCCAACTGCTAAAATCTCGGAAAACTTGATAATGACATGAAGTTCTAAATAGGAGAAATTGTTTAAATGCTGTCTTATATTGTATATAATTCAACGTTATTGATATTGACATATATATATATATATATATATATATATATATATATATATTTAATTTTATTTATTATTGACACTTCCAACTCATATGATTTTATTAACATTTGTATATTTTGCTCTAACAAAAATTTTAATAAATCACAAATTTTTTAATGTGAGATTTTTCCAATACAAATTTCAAAATTAAAATATTAAAATCTTAATAAATTTTCACTTTAAATTTTGAAATTAACATATTTATATATTTTATATAATATATATAGTATATAATTTAAATGATATATATATATATATATATATAATATCAATATCTAATGAGACTTCTTATTTATACGATTTACAATCATTTCTATCTTACTTGAACGAAAAAAGTTAAACCATTGATAAAAAAATTTCAATTTGGGAGGTTTATCATTTTTAGTAATTTATAGTCGTTTCAAAAATTTCTTAATATAACATATAAGAAAAAATCTAATCTTTTATTATATGCTTACTATGATTGTTCAATTATTTTTAATAATATAAAGTTAAACAAAAAAAGAGAAATGATACAAAAATTGTTATCAAATATGTATTACTCAGAATCATTAATTGTCATATATATGTTAATTATATTAGATAATAACGTAGCTTTTATTTAATAAAAGAAAGAATATTGTTTTGCACACTAATAGCTACTTTGATAGTTAGTTTAATAAAAAGTATAATATATAATTACTCGGTGATAACCTTCGTCCTGCGCGGAGTTAGTGACTAACATAGATTTTTATTTTAATCTTATGATATTATAAATTTTGAAGTCATAAGCAAAAATATTAAATCTAATGGTATATATCGAACGAAAGTGTGAATGTATATATAATGTACGATTAATTGTTTATAAAAAAGCTTGTGCAATTGGTTATGAGTTAATTAGATTTATTTTATGTTAAAATATATAATAGTATACAACAATTGAACCCATTTACTATGTATTTAATTGAAAACAAAACATATGAAATAGATTTATTGTTTTCATAATCAAAATTATGATTATAATACTAAAAGAAACATAAGTAGTAGAAAAATAAAATACGCAAGAAAAAAATTATAAGTATAAAATGATAAAATCAAAATACCACGAAAAAGATCTTTAGAACTTTTGATTTACAATCCTATATAGAGAAATAAGTAAGAATTAGTTTACCAAACTAAACATAGCTGGTAACCTGCGTCCTGCGCGGAGTTAGTGACTAACATAGATTTTTATTTTAGTCTTATGATATTAGAAATTTTGAAGTCATAAGCAAAAATATTAAATCTAATGGTATATATCGAACGAATGTATATATAATGTACGATTAACTGTTTATAAAAAAAGCTTGTGCAATTGGTTATGAGTTAATTAGATTTATTTTATGTTAAAATATATAATAGTATGCAATAATTGAACCCATTTATTATGTATTTAATTGAAAACAAAACATATGAAATAGATTTATTGTTTTCATAATCAAAATTATGATTATAATATTAAAAGAAACATAAGTAGTAGAAAAATAAAATACGCAAGAAACAAATTATAAGTATAAAATGATAAAACCAAAATACCACGAAAAAGATCTTTAGAACTCCTGATTTACAATCCTATATAGAGAAATAAGTAAGAATTAGTTTACCAAACTAAACATAGATGGTAACCAAATGCATTAAACGAATTGATATACGTCTGTTTGAAATCATCAATTTCTGGAACATCTTTGGATTCAAAAATAATTTTGAAAAACTAATCAATGTTAATCACGTGCTTCGATCAACCTTAAGATGATAAAAAAATAGGTGAGAAAAATATTAAGGGGATATCATCTCCAAGAAATTTTTATTATAAAGTAGTACAATAAGTTGCCGTCTCTCTAATTAATTTGTGAAAATTGTAACACACAGATTACAATATTTTCAGTTGAAGAATTCCATAAGTCTTGGAAAACATGAGCAAATGCTCCATAAGCGACACGCTTACTGACGATGTTACTGTAATCAGTGAGAAAAATTAATTTAGAAAATATGAAAGTAAATAAATGCGTAACTTTTAATTTAAAATGTGAAATATTTACTCCATGTTTACTACAAAGAACTGGATCTTCTGGTCAATGAAACCATTGTTCCAATCGGTAGGTTCTGTCATATATTCTTCAAGAAATCCTACTTCTACTACAGTTCTATCAATATTTGTTTCATATTTTCAGACAAAAAAAACAACTTTAGACAGTCACAATCAAAATAATACCAGATTTACGGACTCTTGCTAACTTGACTATAAAATTAAAATCGGACACAAAGTTAAAAGCAGCCATGAGTTTGCTTGTGAGATTTTTTATATAAACCATTTGAGTTGAGGAGAAGGGGGACGTGAGTTTGATTTGATTATAAAGAACACATATTTATACTAAGAAGTGAAACCTGTGTAGGGCAATAGTAAATATCTCCAAATCGTCGTAATTAAAGATAATATTACCTATTTAATTTCACATAACTTGCGCTATAGTTATATATACTAAGACTTACCTAAAATTGATAGATACCATAATGAAAGTTCCTTTTATATGACCAAAATAAAGTTTTAAAAAAATTCAGTCAATTTTTAATTGACTACAAAATTTTGAATCCATAATATAACTTCCTTATATAAAACAATCATATTTTTGTTAAAATAGTGTAACCATAACCGACTCCCTAATAATATACATAAATTAAACCAATTAATGGCACCACATATTATAAGGGTTTAATCCATAGATTTAGTTACCCTAACAAAAATATCAAACTTATTAGAAGTTTCCTTTTAATAAAGTATGGAGGACAATGTTACATTGAGGAATAAGATTGTGATACGGCCACTAACATTTGCATCACACGATTCCCCGCCTGAGGCTGGTGAGGAACAAGTCATTGGCGCCTTAACCGACATGGAGTACAATAGGACATATGGCTGGCACAAGTACTTTGAACCATATGCATATGAGATGTGATAATCACTGTCTACGATGTGGAGAACCAGAAGAATCAGTTGTCCATGCGATATTTCAGTGTCCACCTGCGTAGCAAGTCTGGGCCCTATCATCTACTTCTACCAACTCTGCTTTGTTTCCACTTCAGAGTACGTATGCGAATATGGACTATCTCTTCTGGAGGAAAAATGCTATAATAGAACCGGAATTGGACGGGGATCCTTATCCCTGGCTAATATGGTATATTTGGAAAGCCCGGAACGATAAGCTATTCAGAGAGATTGATAGAGATCCTTTAGAGCTAGCCCGTTATGAAGAGAGTGAATGTCAAGCCTGGGTTTAAAGCAAATGAACAGGTTATTTTGTCATCTTAAGAAACCATAGATGCTGAAAACCATGCCATAAGTCTGGGGAATATTTATCTGGTTGACGGTTCTTGGACCTCTATAGATCAGTTCAGTGGATGTGGTTGGTTTGGACTGATAGCAGGGGAATTAGTCAGTTGATGGGTATGCGTAACTTCAATAGAGTGGAATCTGCTCTGCATTCTGAGCTGAAAGCACTGCGGTGGGCAATGGAGAACATACTTCAACATTCGCCATGTCAGAGCTTTGGGACGGATTGCAAGGAGTGATAGCGATGCTTAGGAATCCTCAGTCAAGTTTCTCAACAGAATTAGAAAAGATATCGACGCTGCGGATCTGCTACCCTGAGTTCAAGATTTCCTATGTTCCCACGATGCAAAATGTTGTTGCTAATTCTTTAGCTAAATCGGCTCGAGTTTTTTATCAAGATCTTTTGTACGTTGGTTGTTCTATTCTGGTATGGCTCGCAAGACCACCTCAAGATTGAGTAATAGATTAACCTTTTGATGTAAAAAAAATGATATAATTTGTCCTTGAAAACCACGTTTTATTTAATGCCACCCAGATTTGTAGGTTGTTAATTACGTTAACATGATAAATTTGGTAGGTTATATGAATTCTATATATGTCCAATTACAGTTTTGTTATGGTTTTTTGTTTTTATTATTGGATACTTGATATGGAGACGATATATATATATATATATATATATATATATATATATATATATATTGTCTAACTATATATAGAATTTCTCGATGGTCACTTTTTATATATAGTTAGGCATTTTATATCAGAACCTATGTTATAGTTTGATTTAAATTCTTGCTCTATAAAAAACTGCAAACAATTTTATAACAAACTCATAAATATAAGAAATTCATATACTATATGTTTTTTTTTTATAACATTCATATACTATATGTTATAACCCCAACTAACAAAAGAACGTGATATATATATATATATATATATATATATTATAATGTGTAAAAACCAAGACAAATTGGGTGTATATATGATAGAATTCTCTAACATTGTGAATATACTACATAGGATTGGGACTTACACATAATTTTTATTTTTTGTCTAGGGGTCAACGTTTTTTTTTTTTTTTTTTTGACAACGAATTGCTGATCTATTACTCAAGCTTGAGGTGGTCTGGGAATCCAGACCGGAATAGAACAACCAACATACATAAGATCATGATAAAAGGATCGGGCAGTCTTAGCTAGATGATCAGACACAGCATTTAGAGATCTAGGTACATAGAGATTTTGAATTCTGGGAAACAAATCCTCAACGTTTAATATACAAATCTCTTGACGTATATATAGGAAAATAATTCCTCTGCAGATCACAAAATCGTTCCTCTTCGAGATAGGAAAATAATAAATTCATAGCATTAAACGTTTATGTTTTAATTTGTTTGGTTAGTCAATAACAAAGAAGCTTATAATATATAAGTCAAGTTATAATATATTGATCAATGGTAATTTTTGTAACTAATCTAGCTAACAAAAGGTTTTTCAATGTAAGATGTGAGAAGCTTGTGGAGCTGCTACATAGAAAATGACAATCTAGAAAATAACTCATGAGCTAAAGGTTATTTCTCTATAATTTTCCTCAAATAATAATAAGGGGATATGGACCAACGTATTTTTACAAGGATTTTGAGAGTTATCCTGGTGATGATACGGAGTTACGAAAACATGTTGTAATGCTCTAGAATTAATATAGGAGATTACACATGAAATTATATTTGTAATATACATATAGGAGATCATCAATATCATAAGTTATTCATTATGTCTCGGGTTCAACTCGTAAGGATCATAATAATAAGTCATAATTGTTCTCATAATTATACGATATATGCATATGGACTATGAAGTGGCAATATGTTTTATAGTATAAGATATGATTATATTTTGATCCAGATAATTAGTGTTATTCATAAATAATGGGCTTCAACGATATCTAGTAGTGAAAATTTGCTGCAAATTTAATTATTAGGTTAAAGAATAAGTGGCAATCTATTGTAATTTTTGAGGAAAATTAAAGAACAAATTATATTTGTATTCATGTTTTAATAGTTTAGACTAGATAATAACCCGCGCCTAACGCGGAATAAGATTATTAATTTCATTATTTTTTGGATAATAAAATAGTATGTCTGTTTAATCGATCCTATTTTACACGGAATCACCGATGGAGATGCGTTTTTTATTTCCGAAGCGGAATCAGAACCGGAAACGTTCGAAATGGTATGAAACCTTCACAAAATCGCGTTTCCAGAATTGTGAGGTTTGGAAGCGTAACGGAAACACACGGTTCATAGGTGAAAGCGTGAAAGTCATTGATCGAAACTTGACGGTAGCTATATTGTTGATGTGCACATAAGATGGAACATTATTCTTATAGACTTGAAAATTTTAATTGATTTATACCCCAGTTTAACTTACTTTATTTTTAAAATCTTAATTTATAAATAACAATAAATCTGAACACTAAAAACGTAAATCTATTTCAGCTCCAGGTTTCTGAGTAATAATCTAATTGTAATATGTTTTTTCACTTATTCGTTTTGCTTCATGTTGTTTGTATTTTCAATTGGTGTGTATGAAATAGTCAACTCTCGTATTTTACACATATGATTTACACATGTTATATTATATTTATTCTTTGTAGTTATACATATTTTTATTTGAGTTATAATATATGAAGTATGTACTGAATTTTTCTATTTAATATATTTTATTCAATATATTAACTTTGCTGTTATATATTAAATTTACATTTTCAATACGTGTCCGCTTCCTAAATATTTTCTAAAATTGTGTTTCCGCGTTTTCTACTGCTTCCGCGTATCCACTTCGTTTCCATGTAACATAGGTTTAATCTAGATATCGGTTTGGTTTAAGATTAGTTTTTTTTTGTTTTTAATTTATTAAAATATATTTACTATTCTTAATCAATATTTATTCTGTTTAATTTGTTAAAATGCTTGAGGTTTTTAGATTTTTAATGATAACCAAAAACTATTTTTTTTTTTTTTTGGTTTTATGTTACATGAATTTTAAACAGTCATGAAGTCAAACCAACGGTTTCATATTATAATTTCCAAAGACATAAAAAGAAAATAAAATAAAATCAAATCTAGATAATAACTGCAAAAATAAAAAAAATATTTAAAAATTCATTTCATTACAATTGGTCGATGGTAAATGAAAACATTAAAAATAATATTTTAGCTTCCAAGAGAATTAAAATCATCACTTGCAATAAATATTTAGTTATATAGGTGCTCACGTCAATGTGCACATGTATATAGAGTTTTGGTTTTACTCATCATTCTTTTTTATTCAAACAAAAAATGTGGATATCCATAACTCTACGAAGAAAAACAAATACTAATATGCAATATCCGTAAAAAACGAAGCAAATCACAAATACTAATATTTTAAAAATGAATATTTGATCCGATCCGTTATATGTTTATATATATATACATATACATATATTTAATGAAATATATATAAGTTATATAAATAATATATTCTATAAAAGTTTTACAATATTTGAGTTTAATTAAATTAGGTATTAATTTTCAAAGAATTAAATAATTTTTTTTTATTTTGTAACAAATTTTTCTTATTTTAGATCTTTTTATTTATGTTTATGGATCAAAACCGTTTAAATACAATTTCCGAGGACATTATATATTTGTCGGCTACGAATCGAATCGAATTGAATTGGATAATTGATTATTCAGACAAAACACATTGGATCACGAATACCTCCAAAATCTCGGATATCCGATTCGTGCCCACTCTTACATGTATGTGTATGTAAAAATATATTGGTTGATAAATATATAAAGATACAGTAATTAACACTAAAAGAAATTTTTGTTCAAAATAAAACATGAAATCTAATATTCTATCAAAATAAATTAAGTCCTAATAAAATAAACCTAGAAAATATTGAATTTTTTTTGTAAATTTATCTTTCTATGTAGAATTTTAATATTGTAGAATTTTAATATAATCTGTAGAACCATATATGTAAATTTATTATTGAAAGAATGTAAAACAATATATAGTATGAACGCATTTTTCTAGAATTTGATCGAGAAGCTCTCTGTATCTGACACATTAGTGTGCTCGTCTCAGATTATTATGAAGCTGTCATGTGACAAACTTAATATAAACATATTAAATAACAATGTTTCTCCTTTAATATATAGGGGATGTGCTTGAATAATATAATAGTTTTTTTATGTTAAAAAAAGGAGTTTCGGGTAAAGTTTTTGTATAAAGGAGATTTAAAAATGGCTTAAACCCTTTTAGGTTTTTATTTTGGGTTTATTTGCCATATAACCAAGAAAAAAATCAAAATTAATTTTTTAGAAAGAAGTTAGAGAGAGATAGGAACAAGAAAGAGGAGAGAAGGTGAAATTTTAGCTACTTTGCAAATTTTGGTTTTTTTCATACCTACTGCACCAATTTCCTTTTTATTTTGCGTTTGAGAAAAAAATCACCGCTTCCAAAACACTGACATCAGAGAGTGTTCTGAGATCATCATAGTCAATGGCATTGGCGGGTAAGCCTTCGTTGAAGATCAAAGCAAAAGGAAATGGACCAAAACGATCGTCTTCTTCTTCGTCATCCAAGTACGAGCTCGTCAAGGATTAATTGGACCAACTGGGTCACTTAAGAAAGCCAAGGTCGCCACTCAGTATGGCTTCATCCCTCTCATCATCAATCATCATCCTCGGCATGAAATCAGATCCAAAGCCTCACCTTTTTTAGCTTCTCAGCCCCGTCTAACCTTCCAACTTGGCTAGAAATCTTCGTAATGTTTTAGTACTTTGCTTCCCAAATTTTGTTCTGTTTTCTTTTTATAATACATGAAATGGGTTCAAAGTTTTCTTCTTTGCAAATCTGCTCTCAAACAATATATGAATAAATAACATTCACTTTCAAACTGAATACACAAATGATCATTGAAGAAGATTAAAGAATTTTTTTTCTTGTGTGTGTTTTGTGGATAAAGTCTACGCTGGATCAGTTGATCGAATGTCCTGAATCATTTTCACAACTTGAGCTATATGAGGTCGTTCTTGTTGCTTTATAGAAACGCAAGCCAATCCTATCTGCAACATCTCAACCATCTCTTCCTCCACATCACCACCTGTTTCACTCAAAATCTCCATATCAAACACTTCCCCTGTCCAATCTTTCGCCACCACATTCCTTATCCAACTAGCCAAATCCATGGTCTCCCCCTCTGTAACCACTGGACTTGCAGGCGATTTCCCTGTCAGCAGCTCGAGTAAAACCACCCCGAAGCTGTATACATCCGAAGACTGCGTGCTTCTTCTAGTGTCTGTTATTTCTGGTGCGTGGTAACCTGAACTATGACAAGTCCTTTGAGAAAGAGATCTCATGATTGTTGTTAAGCCATTATCGCCAATGCAGCCGTAGCGTTGTGAATCTAAGAAGATGTTTGATGATTTGATGTTCCCATGGATCAATCTCCCGTTGTTCCCTTCGTGGATCTTAGCCAAACCTCTCGCTGCACCAGTTGCTATTCTCAGTCTTGCATCCCAATCTAAAGGTACTCGATCATACATTCCTCTGTTTCCTACACAAAAACAATAATGAACCTTTACTCGTTTTGCGTAGAGCAATTAATAAAATAAAGAGTAGCTAACCATGCAGCATCTGGAAGAGGGTTCCTTGACTGTAATAGCTATAAACAGCGAGTTTATCGTCTTTGGAATAGTAGTAAGCCTTTAGCTCAGCCACATTTTCGTGTCTGATCATTCCAATGATCTCCATCTGTTGCTCAAACTCTCTTCTTCCCACCACTACTTTCTTCAGCCGCTTCACAACGACTGCGCTCATGTCTTCCATTGTTACCTTATACGTTGTACCAAAAGAACCTTTCCCCAAAACTTGTGAAGATGAGCTTAGCAGATCATCTAAATCAAACAAATGGTTTCTTCTCCCAAAGAAGATGATCTTCCCGCCTTCTTCATCTTTTTCGTCTCTAGACGTCCAGTTCCCTGGAGGAGAAGACGATGATGATGAGTCTCTCTTCCTCAACTTCCCTGAGATTCTGTTCTTCCCGAAACAAGTGATCATCATACAGGACTCGAAGGCTGGTCAAACCTGAAAGACAGGTTGGTTACTTCTAAAGGCTTAGAGTCTTGAGAGACGACTGATGGTGAAAAGTTGGAATCACAGCGTTGAATCCAACACGGGGCAATCTAACGGATACAATTCGATCTCGGTCTTGGATGCAAGAAACTCCGATCCAGCGATGACACACCGGAGAGCTCTGGTTCCAGCGGTCAAAAGATGCACTGAAATTTGACAAGGAACTAAGCAAAGCTTTCGTGTCGTGTTCAAGAGTCTCAGAGAAGATGAGAACAAAACAGCGAATGAATGAGAAGCAGAAGACGTGCATTGTAACAAACTAGTTGACCAGTTATGTTTGTTTCTGCTTGTGTGGATAAGACAAATATATAAAATATGAAGAGAAAAGATACCGCCGGCATGTTTGAGCTGGCAAACAAATATTTGTCTTAGGAGGAATAGAGAAAAACATTAACGACGCCCATAACAATTTGTACCCGTTTCTATCCGCTTAAATTCTCATAAAGTTGTTGGATAATTTAAGGGAAAATTGCATAAAAAATCTTTAAGGTAGTAGTCACTTACACTTTAAACTCTCAGAGTATTTTAGAAACACTTTAAGCACTCAAGTTGACAAATCACTCAAGTTGACAAATTTAGTATATTAAACCTTCAATTTGGTTTACTGGTACATCAAGTCAAAAATGTGACTGGTACTATTCAAAAAAGATGATGTGTCGGTTTGTTTTTTACAAAAAAACATTATTTTACTAATAAATAAATATAAAAAATTACAGAAAATAAAAAATTTATTAAAAATAAAAAAAAAAATCAAATTTCTTTTTTAAAAAATTCAGAAAACAAAAAAAAAACAAAAAATCGTAAAAACATCATAAAAATTACACAAAATCACAAATAAAATTAAATTATTTTATTAATAAAATAAATATAAAAATAGAAATCTTAAAAATAATAAAATAAGAAAACAAATTATGAGAAATTATAAAAAATCCAAAATAAGAAAATTCACAAAAATTTAGATAAAATAAAAAACTTAAATTAAATAAATATAATAATAGATAAAATAAATGAAATTCAAGAATATATATTTTATACAGAAAATGAGAAAACACTGTATTTTATTAGAAAATTAATTATCTTCAAAGAAAAGCAAAAAAAATAAAGTCCAAGTATTTTAGCACCTAGACTTTCACCTGCATGTGTATATTTTAAAAGATTATGTTGCTATTTATTTTTCATGTCACTATTATATATCATATATATATGTCATCGTATAATTAATCGTATTCGATATGTACCATCAAATGATTCTCGTGAACCAAATCAAAGCAAACAAGTTAATGTCCAAGTCTTTTAGCATTTATTAATATATCCTATATTAATCTAGTTATAAAATCTAGGAAACCCCAACCAATAAACACTAAAATACAGTGTTTTTCATTTTGTTTATAAAAAAATATTTTTATCTTGAATTTATATTTATTTTATATACTGTAATTATATTTATATTATTTATTTTAAAGTTTTTAATTTTACTTAAATTTTTATGAATTTTATTATTTTGGGACTTTTTATAATTTCTTTTAAGTTTTTTTTTTCAAAAACTATTTTCTGTATTTTATATTTATTTTATTAATAAAATAATTTAGTTACATTTGTGATTTTTTGTATTTTTCTGATTTTTTGCGAATTGTTTTTGAATTTTTAATGAATTTTTCTATTTTTTGTAATTTTATATTTATTTATTCGTAAAATATTTTTTTTTTTAAAAACAAACCGACACGTCATCTTTTTTGAACGGTACCGGTTACATTTTTGATTTGATGTACAAATAAGCCAGATTGAAAGTTTAATATGCTAAATTTGTCAACTTGAGTACTTAAAGTGCTTCTAAAATACTCTGAGAGTTTAAAGTGTAAATGACTGCCATCTTAAATGTTTTTTATGCGATTTTCCCGATAATTTAATTCTCACTTGAAGCGTTTTTTGCTCCAAGCTTCCAACGTTTTATTTTTATCGGGATTAGCAACCTTCAAATATAATTTGAAAATGATATACTGTTGTTTACCATTTTCAAGAATATTATTAGTTTTTGTTAGCATATACTTTGCACGTATATCAGTCAAAGATATTGAAAAATAATAGTTTGAATACAATATATGCTTTTAAATTCTTTATATATATAGCACAAATACCAGCTGTTTTTTAAAATGAAGATATTTACATACATTAATCATAAGTAGTGGTTGGTTTATGTTGGACGAAGAGTTCAGTGGGTTGGAAGGCATCTCATTACAAACGGATATGAATTAATACTTTATTTCTTTAAAATTTTATGTTAGCAAATCTAAAGATAATTCCATCTAAATCAACAATTATGAATAATGAATTATTATAAGTCTTTGTCTTATTTAGTTGAACGTGTAACATGTAATTATCAAGTAGCCCACGAAATACCTATCAAAATAATAACGTGTAATAAATTATATAGTTAAATTATTTTGTTAATGCTAAGTATAATTAAATAATTATAACTATTATTTAAGGGTAATAATGATATTAACTGTTTTAATTTTTGATTTGGAAACTTCGTTACAAAAAATATATTCGTAAATAATAGTATAGACTAGATGTGTCATTAAAATAAGTTAATAATCATACGTTCAAAAATTTTAACAATTTTTATGGAAAATTTTTAGTATAATAAATTTATCTTTTAATGCATGAATCAAGATTAAAAAAACACTCATCTTATCTGTTAAAATAGAAGTTACAAGTTATTTTCATGTGTATTTTTTTTTAAAATGGATCATTTTTTAAAAAAAAAAATCATATTTCATTTATTTTCTAATAACATTTTGACATCATTATCATATCACCTTATATATTTGTATAGAACATAACAACTTTCACCTAAAAGAAAGGTTTGGTTTCAGAAATGTTTTGTCATCATTAATGAATTACCAATCTCTTATATATTAATTAAGAAACATTTGAAAGTTGTAATCTTAAGTTTGTATTAATAAAAAAACAACTACATCTTACGTGGCACCTCTCTATGGCTTCTATTTTAATTTAGAAGAATTCTAAAGCATTTTATATAAAGCATAGTTATAAAATAAGGTCCGTTGTTCTCATATAAGACATATCAAACTAAATAACATATAAACTGAATTTTCTATATATTATTTCCTTAAATAGAACTTACGGAATTACCTAATGTGATTAAGATATATATATATATATATGACTATTAATGATTTTAAAAAATAAAGATTTGTTAACAATATGTATACTTTATATCATTTTTGTTTAATTTTTTATTATTAAAATAAATTACACAATTACACTAATCATATAATAAAAAATAGATTTTTTTCTATATTTTGTATTTTAAAGTTTTCGAAACGAGTATAATTATTAAAAATGTTAAAAATCTCACATAAACTTTTGTGATCAAGGTCTAATTTTTTTAGTATAATAAAGATTTTAAAATTTTTGTTTGGATTAAATATTTTAGTCTTATTTGAATATTTAAAATTTTTGTTTGGATTCGGTTCGTATCTTTGCAGGTTCGGTTTAGGTTCGGATAACCTATTCAAATTATTTTAAAATAAATAAATTCATATTTACTTTAAATTTTCAAAATCTAAAATATATATATATATATAACATATAAATTTAAATAATGTATGGCAGAACACCTAAACTTAACATAAAAATAGGTTTGATTTGAAGATTCAGATGGAAAATTAATAAAATTTTGAAGTATTTTCGGTGTTTTGAGTATTGTTTAGCTACTTTAGATATTTAACTTCGACTATTTGTATATATTTTTAAATATTTTGGACAACTTCAAAATATATTATACATCTTAGATATTTTTGTATTTTAAATCTCAAAATAGCTAACATATTCAAGTGTCTATCTGATTAGGATATTTGGATACCCAAATATTTTTTTGGATCAGGTTTGGTTTGGTTCTTTATATACCAAAATGTTGAACTTGTTCGGATATTTAACAAAATTTTGTTCGGGTTCAGTACTAGTTCTTGGATCAGATTTGGTTCGATTCTTCATGTCTTGATTTTTTAAACCAGTTTGGTTTATATTGTTAAGTAGTCTCATTTGAATATTATACAATTCAGTTCTGTGTATTTTGAATTTAGTCATATTCGGTTTGGATATATTAACACATTGACCCAATTGGAATTATGTTAAATGTAGTCGGTTCTAATTTTTGTCTCAGTTATCCAATTATTTATTTGTGACTCAAAAAAACATAATTAAGTTCAGAAAACTGAAAAAAACAATTAAAACGGTTTACATTAACAAAAGCCTGATGACATGATTAAGAAGTAATTGTTGAGAATACTCAATAATAAAATAGTTAAAACTAACAATTAATAATTCTATAAAGGTAAGAACCATCAGTTAAATTAAAAAATATATTTTTATAACTTTTGAAGAAAGTTGAATTATAATCTAAATTTAAATGCAATTGTCAAATCATAAAATTTCAGTATTTGATTTTAACATACCAGTTTGGTTATTTAGACATCAATAATACATGAATAATACAATTTATAAATAATTAAAACATATGCATAATCATAACTTTGAGAAATAAAAATTAGAATTCATCCGTGTGGTTACGCGGACTAATGTCTAGTATATATGTAAAATATATACATAAGGATTAAAATAAAGATATTATGATGTAATTTTTTTTTGATAATACAGTATAAATAATTTTGTTATAATACTAATTAGTAAATTAATTTTAATTTATGGTTAATTATATATTAACAAGTCTAATGATTCATTAATGCTAATAAAAACTTTATAATATAAATTATTTTTAGATAGTGGTAGTTATCAAATTAATGATAATACATATATGGATTTATCTTTATTTTTATATTTTTTATAAAAAATAATTGTTTAAATAAATCAATATAAATTATTTCTAGGTAATGGGTAATTTTTTTTTGTTTTTTGACACCAATGGGTAATTATATATTAGAAAATTTTATTATTCATTAAGGGTATAAACAGTATTAACCACTCTAACTTTTAACGTGAGAGTTCCATTGCGAAAAATCACTTTGTAAATAATAGTATAGATATCTAAAGTTATCCTAAAATTCTAAAAAATATTCAAAACATTAAATATCTACAAAAGTCTAATTTTATGTTAATTTTAGGTATCTAATGATACGTCGTTCAAATTTATATATTGTATTATTTTTTAGTTTTAGATTGTAAACATTTTAAAGTATATTTGGATTTTGAAAATTTTACATTCACAAAAATCCTTGGTTGCACATATTCTTTGTCGGACATCTGCATTCCATTTTGGAACCAGGATCAGATTCAGAACCTTATGAAAACTTACGGAATCTCGCTTCCAAAATGCTTATAAAATATCATATTTAAAACGTGTTAGAAAGCTAGCGATTTCATTTTGGAATCACGCTTCCGTTTAGAAAACATAATGTCATAAATAAATAAAAATAGATAATGAAGTTGTTATGTTTTATGTAAAATCTGAACTTTAAAAGTATTAATATAAAGAGAATAGAAATATGAAAATATTAAACTAATATTATAAATTATCTTTATGCACTAGATATTTAATGAGATATATAGCATACATATTCAAATATATTATGTCAGTTATTTATTGAAATTTAAAAATATTTAATTGGATAATAATTCTTATAAACTTAATTTATTTATATTTTCACAATTATAATATGAAATCATTTAGAATTAGTATAAATAAAAAGTTATTTATTTTAATTTGAATCATATACTTTTTGTCATATATTTAATAATTTTAATATTTTAATATATATATATATATATAGATATATGTCGTTTTCCTAATTTTTTTAAAAAATTCGCTTTTACCCTTCCATGTACACGTTTTTGTTTCTATGTAACATAGCAAAAATCCGAACATAACTTATTAAATATTTAGCAAAAATTGGAACAGAACTTATTAAAATCTATAAATATTCTAATGGAGGCTAAGTCTTACTCTTAAAAACTCCAACCGAATAGCTCCAAACCAAATGTTTCGAACGCACATCATGAGAAAAGTTAATATATAGTATAACTTCTTTAAATTAGTACTCTATAAATTAATATATATTTAAATTTCTAAAAATAAGATAGTTTTGTAGTTTTATATTGAATTTTTAGTTTAATTGATTTAGCGATAAATTAATAATTTTTCTAAATTAATAAAAAATTACTCGATGTAGTATTAATATTATTAATTTATAGAGGTTCTATATTCTCTTTCAATTTACCGAAAAGGCCCATTCAATCTCACACAGTAATAGGGCTTTTCAACTCATCGGTGTTACTCTGTTACTTTTTTATTTTCTTCCTTTTGTAATGATATTTGAATATTAAGTATTAACTTTTAACACAAGGGTTTCCAAAAACTTTAGTTACAGAGGTTGAGGGTGTTTGTCTGCCTCCCTGACCAGATCGCCTGAGAAATCCTTAATGCAACTGAAAATGCTTCCATTTCTGAACATCTAAGCTTACTTGCGACTACCAAAACGACAATCTCCGTTCTCTCAGGTATCCAACATCTTCCACGACACATGTTTTTAGGGTTTTTTCGTTCAAAAAAATGTTGTAGGTTTTTCTTATCTTGCTTGATTTATCAGCTTCTGTTACTGCATGGTGTTTTTAGGGCTCGAAAATCAGAGACATGGGGTTCGCATTTTAGGGATTTATCCGCAAAATTTGCTTTGATTTTCTTGCATTTTAGGGATTTATCCCATCCTTGCTGTTGGTTTACAGATAGGAACCGTGATATGATTCCTTATGCATTGAAAATCAAAGATATGGATTTACTTTTGTAGGTTTTTATCCCTTAGAATTTACGTTTTCTTTTCTTTTTTTTTTTAACTTTGAATTCATTGCAGGTTTGTTGTGCTCATGGCTGAAACAGAGGTTTCAGTTTACTGTTACTGGAATGGTTGCATCAAGTATGGCCCTGAAGGTGTGTACTATGAAGGATCCACTCCTAAAAAGATTATAGTGCACCCAAAGATTGCATTAAACCGTTTGTTGGCTGAGATGTATGTGCTTGCTGGAGTAGATGTTGATAAGCAGAGATCCAAAATTTAAATATTTGGTAGGTATCCTTCTGTTGTTGGACAGTCGAAGTTTCAGTATGTTCTTCTTCATGTGGTGAACAACCATAGTTTGGAGACAATGCTTGAGCTTCCAAGCAAACACCCTTCTATTCAAAATGTCGAATTGTATTTGAAAGTGAAATCTGATGGAGTTATTGGTCCTGCTGCTTGTTCCTCGAAACGACAGAGGACTGGTATAGCAGCTGTTAAGTTAGAGAGGGAAAACAGTAACATCTTGATTGAAGGCGAAGCAGATGCTGTGGCACAGGTGACAGGAGGAGATAACAGCAACCCTCATAAGGATTTGAATAAAGAGTCCAGTTCTGGTGTTTTGAAACCTTGTCTGTCTAGTTCGTGGCTTGAAGATCAGGACTTGCGTGTAGGATTGTGCTTCGAAGATGCTGATGAACTGAAGAAGGCTGTGGATTGGTGTTCCATTAAAGGAATGCAAAAGTGTGTGGTACAAGAGAGTGGGACTGACGAGTGTATGTTTAAATGCGTCAGGTGGAAATGCAAGTGGTCACTTGGGGCTACTAAAATGGAAAAGCACGGTCTTTTCGAGATAGTCAAGTATACTGGTCCACATACTTGTCGTCCCATTGAGCCAGAAGAGTCGGATTCAGAGTTTGAAGCAGATGAGATTGAACGTGTGGTTAGGGTACATCCCGCACAATCATTTGCACAGTTGAAGAAGTGGTGGAAAGCAAAAGTTGGATATAAGCTTGAAACTTGGGAGGTGGGGGCTGGGAAAGAGGAAGCTATTAAACGAGTGTTTAAAGATTGGGATCAAAGTTTTGAAGATTTGCCCAAGTTAATGGCTGCCTTTCAATCATCTAATGGACTACTCTTAGATTGGAAATACGATCTTTTTCCTAATCCTAAGTTTGCATCCTTCTGTGGAGTGTTTTGGGCATTTCCACAGTCCATCCAAGGGTTTCAACACTGTAGACCTTTTATCGTAGTGGACACCAAAGAGCTGAAAGGTAAGTACCAGTTAAAATTGATGATTGCCTCAGGGGTAGATGCAGCCAACAATTATTTCCCTCTTGCCTTTGCGGTGACCAAGGAAGTGTCGTCAGATAGTTGGAGTTGGTTTCTCACTAATATCAGAGAGAAGGTCACACAAAGGAAAGGCCTCTGCCTCATCTCTAGTCCCCACCCAGACATACTCTCTGTTATTAACAAACCTGGATCTCAGTGGAAAGAACCCTGGGCTTATCACAGATTCTGTCTGAAACAGTTCTCGTCCCAATTCTGTCGCGATTTTCCAGGCCTTGAGAGTCTCTTGAAGCAAGCTGGATCCACAAGTCAGAAGGATGAATTTGAAAACCACATAGAGACCATTAAAAAACAGCAGCTAGAAGCTTGGAGAAAGTTAGATCAAATCCCTCAAAATCAGTGGGCTCTGGTTCATGACAGTGGTCGGAGATACGGACTCATGGAGATAGATACTGAAGCTCTTTTTCCATTTTGTAGAGTCTTTGAGCTGGCCGACCATGTACTGACATGTTCTGTTTTGCTTCTGTTTGATATACTGAGAGTCTGGTTTGACCAATGTTCTCTTTTTAGCCGTGCATCTCTTACTTGCGGCGATGTGTACACCAAACCTGTTACGGATAAGCTTGAAGAGTTCAGGAAAGCTTCTGTTACTTACGTTATAGTGCCGTTAGACAATAACGCGTTTCAGGTCACAGCACCATTACAAAATGAAGAATGGATCGTTCAGCTGAATGACTCAATTTGCACATGTGGGGATTTTCAAAGAAAAAAGTTCCCATGTCTACATGCTCTGGCTGTCTGCAAGAAGCTGAAAATCAATCCTTTGCAGTATGTAGACAACTTTTACAGTTTTGAACGGTATTACAAAACTTATGATGCCACTTTTTCTCCTGTTCCGGAGTTATCAGCCTGGACTGAAGCCTCTGGAGTTCCGAGATTATTTCCTCCGGTCATTCCGCCACCACCACCGCCTCGAAGTTACGTAGCATGTAAGGCACAACGCAAAACAACTCCTGAGACTACTAACAAGAAGAGCTGAGAAAGGTAGATTTTAAAACGAAGCGGGCATTTTGGTATGGTTATTATGTATGTATTGACTTTCAGAAGTTTGGGTTGATCAGTGTAGATGCTCTGACGGAAACAAGAACGTGTGTTGATTTTTTTTTTTTGGGTATGTGATAAATTGATAATTAATCCGGTTCGTATGAGAACTTTTGTCGATCCCCTGAACCGATACAAAAAGCGACGCTAAACCGGATTGGAAATTGAGACTTCCACTTTCATCTTCTTCACCATCCCATTCCCAATCGTTTTTTTTCTCTTGCTATCTCGCTTCCACGGTAATATACATGTAAGATGTGTATGTCAAATTATGGGTAAGCTTGAGAAAGTGAGAAAACAAATTTCCTTAACGTTGAATTCAAACAACGAAAACGACATCGTTTGACACTAAAGCAAAATGATCGTTTGACACTAACGAAGCGACGTCGTTTGAAGCATTTTGAGATCTCATCGTCTACCAAATACAAGAAGATCACAGTGATTGGTAGAGTCGCTTTTGTTGTTTGCCCCTTGGTTCCATCGACGAGTCCGTCACTTTCACTCTATAAAAAAATATCTCCTCTCCATCAATCTCTCTCTCTCATCACTCCCAACCAATCCACTCTCTCTACCCTCTCTTCTCCAATGGAATCCGCCGCTCTCTCCCGAATCGGCCTCGCCGGACTCGCCGTAATGGGCCAGAACCTCGCCCTAAACATCGCCGAGAAAGGCTTCCCAATCTCCGTCTACAACCGCACCACATCCAAAGTCGACGAAACTCTAGACCGCGCCGCCGTCGAAGGAAACCTCCCCGTCTCCGGCCAATACACCCCGCGAGACTTCGTCCTCTCCCTCCAACGCCCCCGCTCCCTCATCATCCTCGTCAAAGCCGGATCCCCCGTCGACCAGACCATCGCCGCCTTCTCCGAGTACATGGAGCCCGGGGACTGCATCATCGACGGCGGCAACGAGTGGTACCAGAACACGGAGCGACGGATCTCCGAGGCCGAGGAGAAAGGATTGCTTTATTTAGGTATGGGAGTCTCTGGAGGCGAGGAAGGTGCTCGTAACGGCCCTTCGCTTATGCCTGGTGGATCTTTAAAAGCGTATGAAAATATTAAAGATATTTTGGGGAAAGTTGCTGCGCAAGTTGAGGATGGACCTTGTGTTACTTATATAGGTGAAGGCGGATCTGGGAACTTTGTTAAGATGGTTCATAATGGGATTGAGTATGGAGATATGCAGTTGATATCTGAGGCTTATGATGTGTTGAAGAATGTTGGAGGTTTGAGCAATGATGAGCTTGCCGAGATTTTTGCTGAGTGGAATAAAGGTGAGTTGGAGAGTTTCTTGGTGGAGATTACTTCGGATATTTTTAGGGTTAAGGATGAGTTTGGTGATGGTGAGTTGGTTGATAAGATTTTAGATAAGACTGGTATGAAAGGTACTGGGAAATGGACTGTTCAGCAGGCAGCGGAGCTCTCAGTGGCTGCGCCGACGATCGCTGCTTCGTTGGATTGTAGGTATCTGAGTGGTTTGAAAGATGAGAGGGAGAATGCTGCTAGAGTGTTGGAGGAGGCTGGGTTGAAGGAAGAGATTGGTTCTGCGTCTAGCGGGGTTGATAAGAAGAGGTTGGTTGATGATGTTAGGCAAGCTCTTTATGCTTCGAAGATATGTAGTTATGCTCAGGGGATGAATCTGCTTAGAGCTAAGAGTGTGGAGAAGAGCTGGGGGTTGAATTTTGGTGAGTTGGCTAGGATTTGGAAAGGTGGGTGTATTATAAGAGCAGTGTTTTTGGATAGGATCAAGAAGGCTTACCAGAGGAACCCGGATTTGGCGAGCCTTGTGGTTGATCCTGAGTTTGCTAAGGAGATGGTTCAGAGACAAGCTGCTTGGAGGAGAGTGGTGGGTTTGGCTGTTTCTGCTGGGATTAGCACCCCTGGGATGTGTGCGAGTCTTGCGTATTTTGATACGTATAGGCGTGCCAGATTACCTGCGAATCTGGTGCAGGCGCAGAGAGATCTCTTTGGAGCTCATACTTACGAGAGGATTGACCGTTCTGGTGCGTACCACACGGAGTGGACTAAGCTTGCTAGGAAGAGCAATTGAGGTTTTCGTTTTCGTACACGCTTATTGGGTTTTTTTTAACCAAAATTGTTTCAAGAGCATTTTGTTCAGATTTCCAAAATAAGAAATGCACTACATTGGTTCTTGTTTTATTCTAGTATTTGTCTGGCTAATAACCGAACAATGTAAACTCATGAATTGATGAAAGACCTAAGAAGGTTCATAGAGGCCGAGCACATGACCATCCAGACATCTCACAGATGCAACCTGGTTTATCAGAAAGTAAAATAAAAAACGTTAAAAATGAATATGAGACTTGAGCATTTGCAGGAAATGGAGAGAAAGAAGATGGTTTACCTTGCCATGGACTTCGTATTTGATAGAGCCATCGAGTTCAGCTCCTAATTCCATAAGTTTAGAGATTGATGTATTAATGTCTGCCACAGTAAACGATAGTAACGAAGAGTATCCCTTCTCATTCACCACATGGTCGCTGCATCAAAACATTGTCATCTTCTTTTTATCTTTTCAATGAACGAACAAAACAAAATCTTCATCAGACGGACAGCTAACTGAAGGCAACTAAATTAGATAAAACTACTACTCTCGGAGACAATTGATCGAACAGGTTATCTGCATTGGTTGATATGTGAATTAAATACCTGGGAGATTGCATAAGAGCTAGCTTCAAAGGACCCGACTGAAGCTCAGCCCAACGTAAAGTTACGACATTGACTGAGAAATCGAGACCTTTCTCGTAGAATCGAGCAGCTTTCGGTACATCTTTGTGTAGCTGCAAAATCCACCTGAACGACGCCGTCGCCATCTCTTACTCTCTCTCTCCAGTCACGTATAACAACGGTAATAAACCCACGAACCAACTTAAAACGACGCCGTTTCGATCTCTGCTATGCAACGACCAAGAAACCGAATTTCAAAGACGATGAATACGATTTTACAAAAATATACATTATACATAGATAGTTACAAACAATTTACAGACTGAACATATCCACTCATGAAATGTAAACCATCAAACTTGTGTCTACTTCCCTACAAAATCTCTTAGTTCGTTCCATCTCCGGCCGACAATGTACTCTCCCCATACAGAATCTTAGCCCTTGAACAGCCGAATCCTGGGCCGAGAAGTCTTGGTTCTCGCTTCGCTTAGTTTAGCTTTCAAAGTGTTGTCCTTTACTCCTTGTGCTGTTAGATCAGATGTCATGGCTCTCGGATTCCAATGCCGAATCGGACTCTCTGCTCTCCTACTTGGTTGGTAACTGCAAGAACCCTCATCGATTCCTTGAGTTTCCGACAGTAACCTCCGATGTGTTCTAATCATTTCTCCAACCACATTGTTCTTCTCTTTCTCACTCTTCTTCTCATTACGAGACATGGCCCACGCCATTTGATCCTCGAACTTCACCTGTAAGCTCGACGGGCTTTGACTCCGTCTCCTCATCGGTTTTTCACTAGACATAACATCTAGTTTCTCAGTTCCATCTCCGAGTTGTGTCTTTGCAACATCTTTCTTGAGCTCAAAACAATTCGAATCTTCTTCCTCCTCACTGTCCACTTCCTGAATCGGTGCGCTCATGGCGTTAAATGGAGCAGACTCAAGTGAACTCCTACGATTCTTCCGTATCTCATCACCACTCAACTTCTGCTTACTCTCGAGAAACGCTTCTATCTCAAGCTCTAGCTTCTCCAACACGGATCCTTCTTCACCGCTCTGAATCCTCTCATCAAGCCATGTCTCCGCAATACAAAGAACCATCTGATCTTCCTCACCCCAACCTTCCCAACTCTTATCCAACTTCTGCTTCAAACCATGAACCTCCCTCTCGTAACTCTTGATCCCTCTCGCAAACTCGTCACATAATCTCTCCAGCATCTTCTTGTCCTTACTCCCTCTCTCTATCTCGTCCACGCAGCTAGACAACGTAGACTTCACTTCAGATAGCTCCCGTGCAAGTTTTCTATGCAAACTCTCGGACCGTCTCCTTAGCTTCCTCTCCTCTTCCAGTGACTGAACCGCAGAGGTTAACCTGTCGCGTTCCTTTGTTTCCTTTGACAGCTTTTCTTCCGCGAGCTGCTTCACTAAATCATCCATCTCGTGTCTATCTGCTTGCTGGCATCTGAGAAGCTCTTTGATACGGGCACGTGAATGAGCAAGCTCGCTTTTTAGAGACTTTATTAAAGAGATGTTAGCGGAATGCTGCTCCTCGAGGGTCCAGATTCGGTTCAGTACTTTAAGAAGTTCGGTTGATGTCTTGAGATTGTAGTTAGCCTCACCAGCTCCTCTTCTTCTTCTTCCACGGAGCTCCAGTGAGCTTCCCGGAGTTATTGCTCCATTATATGAAGCCACCTGCAGAATGATCCATCTCAATACTATTCTTAAAAGTTAATAAGCTTGGGACTTAAAATGTGAATACCTCGAGGGAGCTTGCAGGAGATAAGGGCTGCAAGGCATCATGGTCGTTTCTTTGGGTTAATTGGTGATGCTTCATTAGCATTTGACCAATCTGTTTCCTTATACTACCTGCACTCTCTGGCTGGGATAAAACAAGAGGCAAGAGAACAAAAATCAGATGACGGGATATTCTACTGTACTCGAAATGAAAGCTGGAGCAAAAGGAAGGCATCTTCAAGTAAACTAGTAAGAAAAAAAGTACTTGATCGCAGGTGAACTAAATATCACATTTTTAGAAAGAATCATCTCCTCTAAGAAACCAAATATAGTAATAATTAGTAAATAACAAAAAAACAGATGAGCTCAGAGTAAATGGCAATGGGTAATCTGAACCTTTCAATCACTGATGCACAAAATTTAGTTCAATCCACTAAATTTAACTAGCAAAACTCTAAACCAAGAACTTAGGCAAACCTAGAACACTTGTCACCAATATGAAAAAATCTTAATTTGATAAAAACCCATAGCCGGAGTGAGCACAATCTTGGTTAGATTTACTATTTCATCACACAACACATGTCAGAAAACTCAAACTTTTACAGTTAAACCAAGTGACCAAACAACGCATTGTCACTATAAATCCAGACTTGAGCGATAACCAAACCTAAAACCAATCAGTTTCATAAGATATTAATCACCTAAAAGCCACTAACTAATCACCAAATAATCCTATTTTCCCAAAATTCCAGAGAAAGGGTAGAAATACTAAACCCTAGAAAGAGAAGGAGAGACCTGGTCATCAGTGAGATCAAGACCACCATTATCTCTAATCACCGCCTTTCCATGGCCGTGACGGAGACGGCGGTTACTAGGATCACCACCAGAAGAGTACGGAGGTCGGTGCATTTTAGCTAGAGGAGGAATCTGGTGGTCTAGGTCGTGATACTGATAAAATTCCCAGAGAGAGGCTGCAAGCTTTCTGGAGGAAGAAGAAGGGTTAGTATTAGGGTTAAAGGTAATGCGCGTTGGAGTGGAAGGTGGGCGAGAAACACTTCTATGGCCTACAGAAACGGCTCTTCTCCTTAACTTTTCAATAAAGTTCTTCCCTTTTTGCCCTTCTTCTCCTCCTCCATCTTCTTCCTCTTCCTCTTCTTTACTTTTCATTTCTTTAGAGCGGAAATAAAGATTCTTACCTTTTTTATTAATCGAGTGATCTGAAAACCCCTTTGTCTCCGTGCATCGTTATCATGGAAACCAAACTCTTGTTTCTCATGTCTTTTTTTTTTACTTTGTTCTTCAATTTTGACTCTTTGAAGTGTTTTTGTTTTGTTCCGTTTAATTGGCTTGACAAAGGAATAAAATTGTTAGACTAGTGTGTCACTTCCTTAGACCATTCATTAGCTTCGTAATCATCCGAATTTTTGTTTATCAATTTATTCGATATTATTTTTTTATTTTATTTATGAAGCAGACCAAAAGAACGCAGAAGAGTGTGCGTGTCACAGACTGGCCATGTACTGGCATCATGTTAACTTTCGTTATTTAGCTTGTGTGTTTACTAACGCTGCGAATTCGGTTTTCCAAAACCGAACCGAACCGATTTTTCGGTTTTCGATGAACCAGACATCGGAAAAAAATTCCGTAAATAACCGATTAATTTATCGGTTCGGTTTGGAAATCGGTTAATTTCAGAATTAACATTTTGTCGAAAATAACCGATTTCATCGGAAAATATTTGAAATCGGATTTATTTCAGTTTATTTCGGATAATTTCGGTTTGTACGGATTATTTTTTAATTCGAATCTTCGGTTAGTTTCGGTTAATTTCGTTTAACTACCAAAATCAAACACACAAGAAATTAATACACAATACATTCAGTCTATTGTTTAAAACTGCAAACGTCAAACCAAATACATCCATCTCGATTACATTCCTTTCCATAAAACATTTTGAATCTAAATCTCTTTGCAATAACCACAAATTCAAAAGGGCAAAGAGTTATAGATTCAAATGGTAGTTTAACCAAAAAAAAAAAGAGAAAGGAAGTAAGGAACCAACAATCCGAAATCCAAAAACAGAGTGAAAACCAAAAAGAACAAGCCATCAACACTTCACTCTCACACTCTAACCTGCAAGTGCAAGTTATTAAGGTAAAAATCACTTCAGAAAATACAATTCCAAAATAAACAAGGAAAGAAAAGAACTCTAAAGATTAAAGAAGATGATATTACATTACTACCTCTAAATTTCAGGTTGGCTTGGTAGTTCCATAGTCTCTACACATGACAAATACAATTAGCACAAAATACATCAAAAATATTTAAAAAAAAGAAGTGAAATATTTACCTAAAGACTCATGAAAATCCAATTCTTCAAACATTTGAACCAAACTTGCAAGTTTCTCGGTTTGGATATTATTTCGAAGCCATTGCTGTGTGCAAACGAGTGCTTCGATCATGTATGGAGTTAGACAGCTTCGGTAAGGATCTAAAATCCTACCACTAGTACTAAATGCTGACTCTGAAGCAACAGAAGAAACATGGACAGCTACAACATCCTTCACCAACTCTGATAGGACTGGATACTTAGTAGAATTACGCCTCCACCATGACAAGACATCAAATTCTCTTCCCATCCTGTCTGAGGTTCGTCACATTGGTCTTTCCATCAAGTAAATATCAAGCTCGCTACTGCCTTCATCATTTGCAACCTCGGATTCCATCTCTGAGTACAAAGAATCTCTCCCCTCATACTCTTCATCATCATCAGAGATGTCAAACATGTTACCAATCTCATTATCCACATTCTCAATACTAGTGTTACCAACATTATCTCCTTGAGATTGTGGGCGCATCTTCACAGCATATTCATCATACAAATCTTTCATCAATGTCCTAATCGAGGTTCTAAGATGGGTACTCTCTACACTGTCCTTACCGTAGAGCTTGTCGAAACAAATGCTAGCAAACTGCATCTTGTTTCTTGGATCAAACACGCTTCCAATGATGATAAGCGGATTCATGTTGTAAAGACCATCCCAATATTTCTCAAACATGTTCCTCATCTCCCTTGCTTGAATCTGTAGAACTCCATCTCTGTTGTTGCTTAAACCGATGAGCTTCCTCTCAATGACAACAATCTCATTGTAACACATAGTTGAAGTCACTGTCTTGGATGCTGAAAACGCCAACGTACACCCAAAAAAGATCTTAAGGAACTTCACTAACCTCTGCACTTCATCCCACCCTTGAGAAGTTGGAGGTCCAACCCTCTTATGTCCATTCTCTTCTGATTCGTTGAAGTAATCATTGTACAACACATCTTCAGCTAAAAGCTTCTCAAAAGCAACCCTAAACTTCAAGGCAGCAGACATCATCAAATATGTAGAATTCCACCTTGTAGTACAGCCCAAAGTCAAGTTTCCTCTACTAACTTTTCCTGTGAGGACCCTCAACTCAAAAGATTGTAGCTGTGGACCAGACGATCTCACATACTTGACTGCGTTCCTAATAGCCACCACGCTCTCTTTTACCTCAGCTAAACCATCCTTCACAATCAAATTTAATATGTGGGCACAACAACGCATATGCAACAACACCACATTCTTAACTAAAGCATATGTTCCTAGTTGCCTACAAGCTTCTATAAACAATCGTAGTGCCTTATCATTCCCCTTGGCGTTGTCAACAGTCACAGTGAACACCTTCACAATTCCCCAATCCTCAAGACACTGATTAAGATGTTCAGCAATCGTTTCTCCTTTGTGATCAGTCACTGGTTTGAAGCTTATGATCCTCTTCTGCATATCCCAGTTTCTGTCAGTCCAATGAGCCGTCACAACCATGTAGCTGCAAGAGGTTGTAGGAGCAACCCATATATCGGTGGTTAGAGAGACTCTCTTATTCTCAGAACTAAATAGGTGCTTCAACGTTTCTTTCTCCCTCAAGAACATTTTAAATCTATCTTCTGTTGCTGTCCTCCTACAATGTACTTAAATAGGCAACACATTCCTGCAGAAATGCCTAAATCCTTCGGATTCCACAAAAGCAAACGGGAACTCATTCAACACAATCATCTCATTCACAGATCTCCTAAACAAGGTAGCATCATGCTTCACCGCAGTCACTACACCACTACTATCACCACCAAGAGTAGTCTGTTTCCCACTAGACATATAGAGTTCATGCAACTTACATCGAGCTATATGATTGTTCATGGTGCTGGTTCCACTCTTTTTAGAGTCACATCCTATGTCTTGACCGTAATATCGACAATTGGCTAAGCTCGGGTCATCTTCCCTCTGAATAAAATGCTGCCATACTTCTGCTCTATAAACTTGTTTCTTCTTCGTAGGCGGAGGAAGGTCAGTACTTGATCTTTGTGAAGCCGGCCTTTTCCTTCCATCACCTTGATTTGCTCCTTCTCCTCCAAGTAAATCATCGTTGTCTTTAATGTTATCTTCACAAGCTGACATCTAAAACATGAACAAAAAAATTTTAGTTAGTGATACACACAAGCTGACATCTAAACATGAACAAAAAACTCCATTTCAATTAAGTAAAATCGAATTCAAATAGATATGAAATCCCATTGGACCCAAATCATAAACCTCATTTCAATTGAAAATCGAAACCTTAATCTACAAAATAGATATGAAACCGAAACCCTAATCTAAAAAATCGAACCACAAAATCATCAGAATAGAGTAATAGAAGTTGAAATCGACTAATCATAAGCCATAAAACAAAAAACTAATCAATTTTGACCTAACCCTAAATCGCTAAATCCCAAAATTGACACAAAACCGTTAATCCCAAACCAAGATAGAACAATAGAACATAAACGTATAGAGGAGGAAGAAGAAGAAGAAGATACCCTGAAGAAGAATCGATGGGATTGGAGACACAAGATATTAAGTTAGAGAGAGTTATGTTTTGTTTTAGATTTAGGTTAGCCGACAATTAAACTTCTGAGGAGGGTTATATACTTAGGTTAAGTTAATATCGGATTTCCGTTCGGTTACTCTGGACCGAATCAAACCGAGACGATAACCGATTGATTTTAAAAACTATGCCGAACGGTTTCCTCACCGTAACCGAACAGAAACCGAAATCTTAAAAGGTCGGTTCGGTTCGGTTCGGAATTGCAGCGCTAGTGTTTACTATTGAATCCCCAAAAAAATATTTATCCTTGTACGTACAATCAAAATTACTGTTGCTGCTTCTCCTTGTGACAGTTAATGGTTTTAAAAACATTTAGAATTTCTCTAATCGTATGGGATGTTTCAGTTTTCATAGTCATCGAACAAAAGGAGCTAAGCGTACAACCTAAATAGTAGAAATGGAAAGCACATGTAAGAGTTTTGAGTATTTTACAAACTTGTCTGCTACCTGGTAACACTTCCGGCCAACCTTATTGAATTCTACCGTGGAGAATAGATCCCTCTAAACATATTTATCACTTGTGTTTAGTGATAGTAGTAGTACGCAGAAACTACAGTGATAACCATATCTGGTAGTCTATTTTCTTGTATCATATGATAATGATATTAATAATTTTTCTGGGAATTTTTTACTTTAAGCTTAGTTTTATACTAACAAGTAACAACCTTGACTTTGTCTACTCCAGATTAATGATGAGACTTTATTTTTATCATTGATCTATTCTTATTTTTTGAAAATGTTGTGGTTTTCATTGAATTAATCTTTGATAGTGATAACCTAAAAATTCAATTCGGCTATTGAATAATTGTTAAACAGTGGATCCCATGAATCACATTAGTACATTACTCAATTAGAATATTCCGGCTTTGACGGGACCTAATCAGTAACTCGACAATATGAAAATAATTCTTGAATTAATTTCTGTTGGAAAGTTTTTAAAATCTTGTTTTTCTCTGCTTTTTTTACGACGTTTTCTCTGTTCAAATAGAAAAAAAGGGAAAATTGTCAAAAATGGATAAAATAGCTATACTATTGTCCTCTTAGAATAAAACCATGGCATGTTTGGACATTCATTACCTTTTTGTCTTTAGAAATTCATATTTATTTTCTTATAAGGTAAAAAATTATGGAAAATAGTAAATTTGATGTAGATAAGCACGTTCATATAAGAAAATTATCTTTGTTTAAAAAAATGTTTAAATTGTAAATTCAAGAATGGAGTAAATCTCTATAATATTATTTGAGAAGTCACTTTCTTATGTGTCGCGCTCACGTTAACTTTCACGATGGTTGATTACTATGATACCCCTAATAAATTTTAAAAAATACATTTATATTATTATTTTCTTTTCAAAATTTTCCAAATAACAATATAAAATAAAAAGGAAACATTTATAAAGTTTACAAAACTATTTTAAACGAAAATATAAGTATATAGAAATATGGTTTCATAAAAAAGGAAAGTTCATAAAATAGTAATATTTAATTTAAATTTATTTTAAATAACATAAAACATACTTTTTAAGTAATAAAATACTTCATATCTATATCTTCTTAGATGAAAATCAATATTTGTATATAATATGATTCCATAAAAAAATTTCACACAACTAATCTTGATATTAGAAAAAGAAATATTTTTTTTTCTTTAAAAAATAATTTTTAAAATAATATATATATATTCAAAGTAATTATTTTTTGGTATATATCTATCTATTTTATTAGATGATTACATAAAATAATTAAGTAACATAAACTTATATATGTTTAATTGAATTTTGTTTTTAAAATTTGTATTCTTGATATATATATATATATATTAATTTTTAGTATATTTATTTGACTATAATATCTCACAATACAACAAAACATATAAATTCTATTTTACTTATATAATAAAATTTCTCAAAAAAAAATAAAATTTTTACTGCATATTTTAATAGATATTAAAAAAAAACCAAAAATAAATTTTAATAATAAACATTTTTTGATTAAATAACTACAAGTATTTTAAAATATCACAACACTATATAATTTAACGAAGTAAATATAATATATTTTAATTGTTAAAATTATACGTTTTCTTAATAACTATTTTGATTTTTAATTTTCTGTTTTTATGTTTGTGGAACTTAATATAACCATAATCAAAATACTCAAGCAAATCGGAATCCTTATAAAAATTCATTTTTTCATCCAATCAATCTAAATATTGTAAATATTGATATGTGTTCATAAGCTTCCAAAAATGTATTAGTTACTTATGTATGTAATTTAGAATCAAACAATTTAGTTTTTATTTTTCTTTCTAAGCACAAAAAAATCTTAAGTTATACATAATCTTACTACATATACTTATATTTCTAAGATAACAACCGGCATAAATGCAAATAAGACAATTAATCAAAAATTTAATATATTTAAGATAAAAAGATTATAGTTGAAATCAAAGAAATAGATAGAATCTTATATATCCAAATGATAACTAAATCAACCGTAAAAACAATGAAACTGACAAAATAATACATATCTAAAATTATATATATAATTAAATTATATAATATTATTAATAGAAATTATACGTACAAATTATAAATTAATTTAAAATTTAAAGTAAATATCAATAAATTATTATAATATATTTATTTTATAAATATTTATATCCGTGCATGAACACCGGAAAATCACCTAGTGTGTTAGTAACTACGATCTACCATCTACGGCGATGTAGAATATGTAATCTAACAGAAAGACAATGGTCTAAACGGCTTAGGATGCGCAATATATCAAAAACATACATAACTACGAACTCATAATATATAATCTACCAAATTCTCTGTAATCTACGGTTTTGGTTGACTGTAAGTCGTAGAAGTAAACTTTTATCTAGCTCGGTAGGAACTGGATTCTTGACATTGTTTTTCTATCTACAACCGTCGTATACCATATCCTAGTTCTTCGTCTACCTTCTATAGTGGTAGAATGTAAGTTCTGGAAAAAAATTAAACAAGATCCGAAAATCTAGCCAAAAACGGTTAAGTAATATTCTGTAAATCTTTTTAATATCTTAATTTTCTTTTTTAGTTTTTCTTCCAAAAAAATGAAAATCTCCTCTTTTCACACGATTTAGGGATTCATCGACTATGTTTTTCATCTTTGCTTCTTCTTTCAATTCTCTTTGGCTAAAAAATATATGAAAATTCACATCTACGCTTCATTTGGTTTGTGGAAATCAGTTTCTTATCGATGAAGCAAAAGGAGGGAGGTTACTTACTTTGGACACAAGTTTAAGCTTCGAAAACGTAAAGGTTATGGTGTGTGAAGACTTCGAAATTGATGTAAACATGGTCAATATGGAGCTCAATTACTTGCCTTCAGATTTGATCAATAGCATTGACTCGCCACCGGTCTTCATCACCAATGACCGGCAAGTTAGAATCTTTCTTAGTTATGTGAAGAACAAAGCTTCGACGCGGTTGTGTGTGAGTATTCAATCTAAGCTGGAGAAAATCAATAACAGAGGTGATTTTGACTTGAATGAAGAAGCGGCTGACTCTAACAGCGACGAAGATCCTATGGATATTGACGATTCAGTTGATATGGATTTTGAAGAAGATGTTGATGTAGATGACATCGATCAGGACAACAAGTGGGACATAGAGAAGAGCAACGGAGATGATGTTCGGTTTTCTTTGGTGGATGTCGCGAAGAAGGATCAACCTTTTAGTTCCAAAACAGTTTTGAAGGTATCATTCGAAATATGTGCTATGAAACATAATTTCGACTATAAGGTTGTGAAATCGAATAAAAAAGTGTGGTACATTTGTTGCTCAGATGATGATTGCAGATGGTGTGTTCGAGCAGAGGGTTTAACAGGTTCATCGTATTTCATCATCAAAAAGTATGTACCTGATCATTCATGTGCTCGATCGAGAAGGGACGGTTCTGTTCGTTCAGCTTCAGCCAAAACTGTTGGTACTCTGATTATGCATAAGTTTGAAACTTCTAAACAAGGGCCAAAATCCAATGATATAATCGAGTATATGCGTAACGATCACGGAGTTGAGATATCGTATTCTTTTGCGTGGGATGCAAGGGAATTTGCAATCAACGCAATGAAAGGTATTCCCAAGAAAGGTTATCAAAAAATTCCCAAATACTTGCACATGATGAAGGAAGCTAATCTAGGGTCACACACGGCTTATGAAACGGATTCGAAAGGGAGATTCAAATTCATGTTCATCTCGTTTAGTCAGAGTCTTCGCGGTTTATATGATGCAATTCGGAAAGTCATTGTCGTGGATGGGACGTTTTTGAAGAGCAAATACAAAGGCGTATTACTGGTTGCTACTGCATTAGATGGAAACTCGAATTTATATCCTAATGCATTCGGAGTTGTCGACTCAGAGAACGACCTTGCTTGGGATTGGTTTATGAGACAACTTAATGTGGTCATTGCTGACGACCATATATTATCTTTTGTGTCTGATAGGTGTACCTCAATTAATAAAACTATTGAGGCAGTATACCCGCAATCTCATCATGGAATTTGCATTCATCACTTGCAGAATAATGTTGAAACAGATACCGGTGGGAAAGGTGTGGATGGGTTGGTTGCAAAGGCATCTAAAGCTTATCGAGCTGCTGATTTTCGTAAGTGGAGTCGATAAATTCTACTTTGAGAACGCCTAGAGAGTTTCCAATAATACCTTTATTGGACAGCATTAGGGAAATGATGACTCGATGGTTTTTCAATCGTAGAACTCTAAGTTCTAAGCACTCGAAGCCATTGACCATTGCTGTTGAGAAGAAGATTGATAGACAGATTGAGAAAGGTAAAACGTTTAAGGTCTTTCCGGTTAGCGATGAGAGGTTTTTGGTTCGAGGTGATGTTATTGACTGCATGGTTGACTTGGTCAGACGCACATGTACTTGTGGAAAATTTGATCTGATGAAAATCTCTTGCAGACACACCATAAAAGCCGGCTTCAGTGTTGGAAGAAGACCACACACTCTCACTGATGACATGTACACTACGGCGACATGGTACTCGGCTTACGAAGAAAGCATAAATCCTATTTTTGTCCCTGAAGATGCATGGATTGTTCTTTCTGATGTGGAACAGTCAAAAGTACTTGCTCCGAGAGTAGACGAGGTGCAGGTAGGAAAAAGAAACGCCAACACGAGACAGCTGAAGATAAGATCCATTCATCACAGTGAACACAAGGCTCTAAAGCTCAGAAATGCAGTCGATGTGGACTTCAAGGACACAATTGAAGAAGATGTGATACACCAATATAGGAGTGTCAATGCGTTTAAAAGACTATGTGTTTTGTTCATGGTTTCTCGGTTTATACAAGTTTTGTTTTGAAGACTATGTGTTTTGTTTTGTCTCGTTTATGCAAGTTTTGTTTTGAAGACTATGTGTTTTATTCATGCAAGAGTAGTTCTTTTGTTTATCTTCTCGTTGATGCAAGTTTTGTATTTTAAAAACTAACACAACTCATATATATATTTATAGTATGACAACATTAACAATGAATGACAATGACTCCGCTGGTAAAACTATCTATACTTTCTTTCTATAAACCTTGGTTCGAGCCTCCGGATATGCAACTTTTGTAATATTATATTAATCACAAGGTCGATACATATTTATAGTATGAGAGTATTTACAACGAATGACAATGACTCTGCTGGTAAATGTATATATACTTTCTCCCTATAAACCTGGGTTCGAGGCTCCGGGTATGTAATTTTTGTATTTTTTTAATAATCACAAGGACGATATATAATCACAACCTGGGTTTGAAGCTCTGGATATTGATTTCCGGTTTACAAAACTATTCAAGGTTTTTTTTAGGGATTTTGTTCGAAAATTGGCAATGCAAATCATATTGGTTCATCAATCGTTGACAATGTAACTTGAATCAGAGAGCAATACAATATCAATCGCGTTTGAAACAGAGACAAAAAAACACTGAGAATGGATCCTACACAACCTACATCGATTGAATTCTTATGCTTTATAAACTCTTCATGCACCGTCTTCATGGTACTTCTGAGTTCTTCAATTTCTTCGGCAATCCTCAACTGATAATCATCCAACCTTTGAATCTCATCCAAACAAGCCTCGTCGACCCACTTAAAAATATGCTTTTTGTTCTTTCTCTGTTCAAAACGTAAAAAAAACAAGTCAATTGTAATAAACATGTAAAATAAAGAATAATCAAGTTATGAAAAATCAGATCTACCTTTAAACCAATCTCACATCTGAAAAATCTTATGTATGGGTTCTCCTCCGTTTTGGAAACATAAGTGACAATCCCCTTCCCACACCAGCATCTGGAAGGGATCCCTTGACTGATATACATGTTCGTCGCTGTGTAGTCAGAATGAGAGAATTTTACGAAAAAATAAGAGAAGAAACCGATGAAATCGGATTAGGTTTTGAGGCCCTATAGTGTATGTGTCCATGTTAAGGGGGGGGGCAAACATAGGTTTTAATCGGATTAGGTTTTTAGGGTATAGATAGGGGTTAGTTTATATATAATTTTACTATCATTTAGGGTATAGATAGGGGTTCTATCATTTAGTACAATTATAATAACATTTGTTTTTATTTATATTTTAATTTAATTATAAATAGAAAAACATTTTAACATTCGATTTGGTATAAATATTAAATTAAACATTTGTCTAATTTTACTATCATTTAGGGTATAGATAGGGGTTCTCTCATTTAGGGGTTAGTTTATGTCTAATTTTACTATCATTTAGGGTATAGATAGAGGTTAGTCAATAAATATTTCAAATAGTCTAGCAATAACAGGGAAATGACAACATTCTTCCTAAACAAGTAATCAATTCAATCAAGTTCCACTAGAGGATTTGAAATAGTATGTGGAGGAGTGAATTGTGCCATTCTGGCAATAAGCTCAGGATCAGTAGAAGCTTCCCATAGATCATAAGCAATATTTAACCGTGCCTCACGAATGTTGTCATCATTCACCAAAGAGATGTCCAAGCCTAGAAGATGACATTCTATGTGCTTCAAGGCATATAGTCCAGAATCAGTGCCACTACGATTTAGAACAAAGGGCATTAGAGCGTAAGGGACAATATACTTCTTCACCATGTGTGTCCGACTGCTTGAAGACTGAACAGCTTTGACAATTCTAGGGATGAGAACATCAAATGGCTCCACTGCTCTTGGATGTTTCAATTCCTCACAGTCAAACACCTCTATCGAACGAGTGACAAAATCGACGCACAAAGCGATCCAAAGTTTACCAACATTCACGGGCACATACATCCAGTCGACATCAAGATCCCACATTAGTCTTGTCCTTCTTTGTGCTGGAAGCTCCCCAATGCCGTACTCGTGTATACTTCCTCCAGCTTTGAACTTCTGTCCTTATTGAACTCTTGGAAATAGTTTTTCATTTGATTACTAAACAAGCAGGTCATGAACGCGACCCTTTTTGGACGCCATCGTCGCAAAGAAGTCCTCTCACTGAATACATACATCATAGCATCAATTTCCTGAAAAAATAGAAAAAAAAGGATTGAAAACAGATGTAAAGAAAATAAGAAGCAAAAATTACAAACTCACTTTATTGAAGAGCCACTCTGTAGGTCCTGTGACATGTGTTGCTAACTCACTTGTGAACATAGTAGGTCCACGTTTCATTGCCCTGAAATGAAAGCTTCAGTTACACAAGGATCGAATTTTTTAACACTAAGAAACAATATAAACTAACCAGGAAGTTGTGAACCACTCAGTCACTTTGGCCCATTGATCCTCAGCGACAAACACTAGATTGTAGTCGGTGTCATTCACACGGTCCTCAAGGAGTTCGATATCTTTGAGAGTATGTGATATCCAGTCTGCAGGCTTGAACGTAGATAATGGAGTAACCTTTCTGGTAGTTCGTCGTCATTGAGACTTTGTGAGGGATCGAAACCTTTAACATGTGATGCTTGAGAAAGATCTCCCATGGCGTTTTGTAAAGACTCTTGGGTCCCCTTCTCCTTGTCTACATGTTTCTTGGTTTTTGTTAGATTCTTCAAAAACTCCAACACTTCACTGTCATCATGTTAATAAAACCAACCATAACATTAATAGTAAAAAGAATGAACATTCTTATAATACATGCAAAGGAGATAACCAAATACATTTCAATCTGATAAACTACAATCCAAATACATTACAAACCACACACAAACTTACAAGCCGATAACCTACAATCCAATACATTACAAGTCGATAACCTACAATCCAAGTACTTTACAAACGACACAAAAACTTACAACAAAAGATATATCATCCAACATAGCGACCTTGTCAAAATACTTGGAATAGTCAACCCACACATAATCTCACAAAGCTTCATGTTGTTGTTACCTTTCTTACTGACCGACTACTACGACGAACCGCAATTGGATCCACACTCCCAGATGCATTGCCTCTTCCTTTTGCTGCGGAAGGACGTGGACTCTGTGATGATTTCGCTTGATCTTTCCCAAGTGTTGATGAAGGACCCGGACTCTGTGAAGAGTTGTCTTGATCTTTCCCAATCGGTCCTGAAGGTGTCGGGATCTCAGCTGCTGTGTTTTTCCCGAGTGCATCTGAAGGAGCCCTAATCTGAGACATTGTTTTTTTTTGATATTAGCCACCTCAATGTCGACCTTGTCAAAACGCTCTTGTGTCTCCTTCTGCACCATGTCCTTGAAAGAGGTGAACAACCCCTGAATAAAGGTCTTCATTTCACCGGAGACACCACTGTTATGTTCACCTGCTCGTTGACATAGGAGTTTTTTCTTCCGAGACTCGACACCATGATCATGGTGCTTACGCTTCGCCCTCTCGACAGCAACTGTCGGCTTCTGTGCAACAACATACGGCTCCGTGACATCTTCATCTTCAACATCATCTTCTTCTTCTTTAGAAAAGAGCTTTTTTTGGCAGAGACTTAACTTCCCAAACAAATTCCCTCCAGTCATGATTGGCTTTGATCATATCAAAAATCCTATCAACTCTTTCGTCCTTCTTCTCATCTTCTCTTTTGAACTCAGGATCATCAATCCCACCCGACTTCCCACTTGATGGTATAAATGGAAACAATTCTCCCTCCGATTAAAAAAACAAAACAATCAGCACCACAAAGACAATTTTGACCTTAATATTAACAAAAGCTTGATATTTACCTTATCAAAGTGGGATTCTAGGCTGATGATATCTTGATAAGATACTTTTCCACTTCCTGCCCAATTTCTACAATTCACCTTGACAATGTTTTTTTCCAACTTTTTAGCCACCATAGTACCAATGTCTGGGATTGCCTCCATGATCCATATCTGAAACGCATATGAGAATCCATCCAAAACGTAACTGTTCTTCAGATGCAAATCGGTCCTTGCCATTAATATGGAAGCAATCAGCTCGTCATAAGCGCGAAGACCCCAAGGATACATTCTCATTTTCTCAAAATCCATCACAAAACGGATGTATTCTTGAGGGATATACACTTTCGGATCCTTAGCCACGATGAATCCATGTATAAGGCACATATACACTAACCTCACCTTGTCCACATATGTCCAATGGTTACACACCTTAACTAGCTCGTCCCTTATGATGTATAAGCTGATATTTGTATTTTGCCTCATCACTTTGCTCCAGAAACCCTTATCATCCTCCCAATTATTGAAGTCTATGTCTAGTTCTTCTTTGAACTTCAACCCAGTGACAACATGCAATTCTTGCATGGAGAACCTAAGCGGCCTGTTTGCAAACTCAAACCAAAACTCGTGAAGCTTGGAAACCTTGAGCTGCTTGCATATAAAGCTGTGAATGATCTTCCCTAAGTAAATGAGTTTGTTGTCAACAATTGCCAGAATGGGACCGAAGACAGGATCTTTCAAAACTTCTTCATACTCATCCTTAAGAAAATCCTTCAACAATGCAAGCATCGTACGTCTACATGTGTTGTTGATCTTATCAATTTGGATTCAGCTCCTTCTTCAAGAAAGGGAAACTGGTAAGCCATTCCTACAAAACATGAAATTAGATACTTGAACTCATTAGCCATACGTTTAAGATAGTCCAGAAATTGTCAGAAAAACAAAACATAACCATCTCACATTTAGTAGTATATTGGACATGACAAAGAAACAAAATCAGTGTCAAAGCTCTCCACCAAAACCAAATTGGGTAATGACTAAATTAGAGTCTCGGTGACTTCTATAATGATCGACTTTACATTGTGAAATTGTCAACAAAATAATCACAGGAATTTGAATAACAAATCCCAACCCAAACAAGATATAAAATCGAACTCTTTTACATGTCGAACTCATTAGATTTTTGAATTCATAGCATATTACACACTCGATACGAAACAAAATTGTATTTCAAACCAAATCAACAACAAACTACAATCAACTCACAATCAACTCAACCACACAAAAAAAAAAAATCAAAACCAAAAACGTGAATCGATTTGTGTTCTATACAATTCAAACTATTTCTACTACATGCACATAAACAAAAACGAAAAAATTGAAAAATTCTTTAGAGGATTTCGAAACCCTAACCTTCGAGTTTTAGGAATCGAAATGAAAGAAGAGAAAACAAAGAAGATTACGTAGGTAATCGTCCATTTTTGACCGAGAAGCAGCTAAATCGGAGTTTAGAGAACTCCAACAATGACGACGGGGAGATGTGATGACTACTTCAAACCGAAAGTAAAGAGGAAAGGACGACGACGAGGAGATGTGATGCCTGCTTCGAACTCTCCGTCAAAACGGAAATGAACCTTGCTTACGGCGAGACGGTGATATCGCCTCCTTCTTCTCCGTTGGGAGCTGTGGGATGGTTTTATGTTTTAATTAAAGCAGTTGAGGGTTTTTGTTTTGTATCGTTAGTCAAGAATTAATTAAAGGGAACTATTGATTTATTTTGTGTTTTAATAATATCATGATTTAATTTAAAAAACATTTACAAAATAATTAACATTTTAACTAGGAAAATTTTAAGAGAATAAGGACAAAAGGGGTTATTCATTATTATTTGTACTATAGGGACAAAGATCCTAAATGAAATTCTAAGGGGACAGTAGTATAGCTATTTCATCCTTTTTTGGTAATTTTTCAAAAAAAAATGTCTATAAAACTTTATACAAATTGGTTTTCTGAGTTCTATCTATTGTGGACCAGTATTTTTTTCTCCTATTTCCATTTATATAGTTAACTCAAATATATATATATATATATATAGAATTATGGAAAGTCTTTGATCAATATGCATCTCTTATTATGTTAGTATGTTCTTTTGGAGGAGCATAAATGCACGAAGAAAATTTGAGTTTGATGTAAAATTAAATGGAAAAATTATCATTTAAATCACGATTTTCAAATTTTGTTGAAAAAAATATGATTTTTTCGTGGACCATTTAAAGCGTCAACTTATCTTAACTAACCGTTTAAATCTGTAATATATTTTTGACTAAATTATTTTAATCACGAAGTTAACCACTGTTTCTAATTTCGATAAATCCTTCTGAAATTCGTTTTAAAATTCAAAAGATGTTCCTCCACGAGTTCGAACCCAAGACCAGAGGTACAATTACGACACAGCCTAACCACTAAGCTACATAGAACTTAATTAAGGAAAAATCACTTAAAAACCTGGAAAATAACATTTACTATCACTTTAAACCTTGAAATTTTTTCACTAGCATTTTAAACTTTCAAAATGACATTTGTGTCACTAAAAACCCTGAACTTGAAAATCTGACCTGTTGAACATGTAAAACAAGTAATTTATCAGTTTTTTTTCCAAAAATAAATATTAAATAAATAAATATTAAATAAATAAAAATTTAATAAATTTTCAAAAAATAAATAAAATCAATTAAATTTTCAAAAAATTAAAGAAACTTCAGAACATAAAGAAACATTTATAAAAAAAATAAATTGAAATACTAAAAATTAAATAAAATTCAGAAATTAAACAAAATTAAAGAAAATTCACAAAATTGAACAAAAAAATAAATAAAAATAAAGCTAGATTACATTTTAAAAAAATAAAGAAAATTTCAGAACATAAATAAAATTTAAAAAATAAATAAATTGAAAACTGTTTTAAACCATCATTGTCAATAGTGATATATTTCAAATTTTTATTCTCAAGTATAATATTTCAGTTTTTTTGTAGAAAAAAAAAAGCAATCTTGTAATTTTTATGAAATTTTCCAATAAAATTGATATATCATCGTTGATAATGAAAATTTCAAACATATCACTGTTGAAGTTGATGGTTTCAAATTGTTAAAAACATAATCTCGTAATTTTCTAAAAACTATTTTGAACTTTTGAGTTTTCAATTTTGTGAATTTTCTTTAATTTTTGTTTAATTTTCTGAATTTTATTTAATTTTGGTATTTCTATTTATTTTCTAATAAATTTTTCTTTATGTTCTTTTTTTTGATGAAATTTCAAATATTGATCAGTAAAGATGGTCATTTACAAGAGGATAGTTGGATCCTAATTATGAAAGAATGGAAAGAACAAAAAATTACTACTATCTAGCATAGGTCTTGTGCAACATTCAACCCACGAAAGCTCATGTGTGATTTACTTCAAACCATCTTTGTAAAAGTCCCTGTAGTCTGTGACCTCCAGTGTACTTAAGTCAAGAGATTCTATTACGGGCAACCTTATCAATAGCTCGTGACATAGCTTCTACTGACACACATGCTCCTCCATGACGCCTTGAATTTCTTTCTCTCCAAATAGCATATATAGTTGTCTGAAACAACAATTTCAAGAGAATCCTATCAAGCTGACTGAAAGTCGTCTGCAGCAAGCTCCTGACAGTGTCATCCCACTCTGGTGTGATGAAGCGACCAAGCAATCTGTCTGCAAGATTTATCCAGACCGTATAGGTGTACGGAGAAGCAAAGAAGAAGTGATCTCTGCTCTCATTTATCTCTCCACAGAAAACACATCCTTGGGATTGGGACAATATTTCTTTAGTTTAGTGGTATTTCTTTACTCTAGTGGTATTTATAAAGCAATCTGAACCTAGCAACACGTGTTCAAGCCAGGATTAGGACATTACCGGCCTTTTTTCTAAAAAAACTTCTGGTCCTTAGCAAGTCAGGACCGCTACTGATGTTGTGTCATGTCAAGGAAGATATGTGTTCTTTTCCCCTGGCGGCTGGCGCACAAGAGAAGATGGATAACACAAATTTTATGCATCAACATGTAGAAAATGATCTTCTTTTTCATGAGCATGTACGTTGTAAGATTATACAAGTTTAAAAGTTAGTGTAAAAAATACACTCTTAAGGTACTATAAGAAAATAGTATTAGATGGATAAGATTATTCATCATGTTAAAAGAGTTCATAGATCTGGTCATGTGGGAAACAGTTATATTACAGTATCACACAAAAGATTAGTCATTCCACCACACGTGACATAACGGATAATATCCATATTATTAATATGGATTGCATCAAACCATATAAATATAACAGAATACATATAATAATCCCAAAGATAAGACTGTTACACTACTTAAGCTTTATTCAATTATCTAAAGTTGCAGAGTAACCAAACACACACACACACACACTTCCATATTCTCTTATTTTGCTTTCTTTTAATAACAGTCATATAGTTTAATATCCATCTTGACCCTGAAATATTTGGCACCTTCAAAGGTATCAGTCTCAAACGTAACAATCCCTCGAGACATGAAGAAATCACCTGTCCCTCCGACCACAGACAAATCTCTCGTTTTCTCCATCATAAGATCTGCTCCCATTATGTTTAACGTCCCTTTGTGTTGAGTTGAGTTAAACACAAGTGTGTACGAGAACCACGCATTGTAATCGTTCTTCATGTCGTAAAAATAAAATCCTTGAGCACGTGCCACAGGTTCGGATTGATAGTTTTTGTCTATGGTCACTGGATCGTCGAAAATCACGAGCTTGCCGAATTTGAAATTCCCTAGTCCTGGAGGGTTGGTAACGGCAGCAGAAGTCGCGTTTTGCACGTCATCGACGCCAAACATTATGTCATGATAGTAGAGAACGAAGTTTTTGCAGGGTTTTGATTGAGATTTGGATGGTTTTCTAGCTGATATGACGGTTTTTGAGACAACAAGGAGAATTAATAAGAAGAGAAATGATTTCATTTGGCTCGCCATATTTTATGTCCTATGAAAATGTGTACTCTTCTTTGAAATGTGAAAGTGAAGAATGAGAGTGCTAGATGTTATTGATGAACAAGGTGTTGATTGATATAATAGCAAGTGTGATGGGTTTATATACAACTTGAGTTTGCTAGCCTGTATAATGTAGAAAGTGGACTAGCTCACTTTGTTTCCCTCGTATTTTTGTCAAATATATTTATTTTATTAGGTTGGTGAAGAGCTATGTCTATGCATATAAGTGAAATCCCTTTAGATGATATAATCTAAAACTTTTCAAATTAGGCGGCTCAATCACCTTTCAACAATTTCCACAAACTGTAATGATAGAGACATAAGATAACACGAAATCATTGTGAAGTATCAATACCTGTACTAAATAGCTTAATTTCAATTGATCTAAAACATTCCACTACATAAATTTAGAATCTGGAGTGATATCAATTCGGTTGTGCAATTAAATACATGACAAAACATCATATAAATGCCCCATCAAGTTCATAGACAAAATATGTGTGGAATAGGCTTAGCTCAAACCTCATCAACCATCTGCCAACATATTATGAATGATAAACCGGTTTATCGGGAGTTACACACTTTCCTTAATTTTTTAATTGTTCTTAATGTGATGGTTTCATACAATCAAGAATCCATGATACGCATGATCAAAATTGTTTTGCAACACCCACAAACAGAAGCTAATGAACCTAAAAATGTGTTCTACTCTCAAAAATAAATAAATAAATAAATAAACATATATAGAACTGTTTATTCTTGATCAGTGTGATCTATGACTATGTGTAATCAATAACATGAGAAAGAGACAACAACTTCTTATAGTCTGTGTGTCCAACTTTATTCATAAAATGACCAACATAATACACAAAATAGGAAGAATGTGGAGCACCTCATACAAGTTTTGTCATTGATCTGGTCATTCTATTTGTTGCTTTTGGAATATGTTGGATTGAGAAGTAAAGGAAAAACTTCTTAGATTGTTGAATTATGTTATTAGTGATAATATAAAGGAATTATATTTGTTGAATTAATCAAAAATATATTAACTAAAATATGTATCAAAAATATGTAGATCAAAATACGAGAACCATTAGTATATTTGTCCAATCCGAAATTCATATCAAGTTCATATAAAAAATTGTTTGTATAAAATTTTGATAATTTGTTTAGTAATAAAATAGGATTATAAAATAGACTAAAATAATATTTTGAAATTTGTAAGATATTCTATATTTATGTTATTATATTATTTACTGTTATATTTAAATATATTTATTTAATAATCTGCATGAGTTATTATAATAGTTTAAAAGAATACAAAAAATAGAAATCAATATTAAATGTAATTGTTCATAACATTTTGTTTTAAACCATATCATTTTTTTATAGTATATCATGTCATATCTTATTTTATTAAAAATTATTATCATGATGACATATGATAAATCACTTCTCAAATAATATTTAAGTGATTACATTAATACTGTTCATTTCAATGAAACTTATTTTTTTCTAAAAACTAAAATTTCATTTATATCGATCCAAAAAGGGCATCGGATCAAAGACCTGCCGGTTAACCAAACAGCTGCCACTAGGTGTTAAAAAGCTAAGGGAGGACACTGTCGAAGTAGTTGTTGGGAGCGTTCCTTTCCGGAGAGTCTCGTACTTCATCCATGCAGTGCCGGCCCTATAAATATATGGGCCAGAAGCCGAAATAATTTATCGACTGCTAATATCTATATTTTCTGTAGAAATTTTTAAAAAAAATTCTAGGTTTGACGACCGAACACATAAACTCTATCTAAAATTTCGCGCTTTGTTTATGTAAGAAAATTGGACTGAAAATTTATATATTTATTATAGGCCGGAAGCTGGGGCTTCTAATGCTTCATGCCAGGACCGCTACTGCATCCATGGTTTCTGTCTCGAAAAGTAGGAAATATTTGAATGTGTATTTTGCCGGATTGAGTTTCATCTCATACTTGTTTAGTTTCCTCCGTTCCTGAATTCTGTCAGACAAACGACCGTTTGAATTGTCGCGGAAATATGGTCTATCAAAATCGAGTTCAAAAAGTGTTAAGGATCATCAAATAACTAAAACATCTCGTTTCGTTTAGCTTTATAACACTTGTATACTAAACCTAATTAAAATTCTAGAAGCTGGATATACAATTTTATTCCTTCACGAGCTCTTATGAAGTTGCTCTAAAAACTTTCAAAATTCTAATATTCAGTAAAAACAAAAAATTTTAGAATTCTAAGATGATTTGTGAAAGTATAAAACTGTCATAAATTTGGATAGTTCCCAAATATTTACAAAATTTACTTAAAGCATCATTTTAGCAAACCACGCATGGATGGTTTAGTGATAGGCGAATTATGGCAAGATAAACGATCTGGATTCAAAGCAACCTCACGACACAAATATGTGTGGCCATGCGACATGGGTTAATAATTTATATTACGAGCAACCTGGTCTTTCTAGTATCAGTGAATAGATCCCATGAGACTAGTCGGTTGGCCTCGATCCGTCAGATACCCACATATTATTAAAAAAAATATCATTTTAGCAACTAGAATGGTCCGATCGTCTTTTGATAATGGGTTGGTGGAGCACTAATCTAATATCATCACGGGGAGTTTTTCCTATACATATAACTTCTCATGACATTTAGTCAAATTCCACTGACATGCTAATGAATCATTATATATTATCTTCTTTTTTTATTAATATTCACATGTGGATTTAGTTTTACTAAACTTCACTTCCTTACTAAATTAACGTTTAAGCTTTCAGTTATAGTTTGTTTTATATATAAGAAAATCCATTAATGTGTTGGGCTGTCGGTTCGTCAACCTATCATCCACATCCAAAATTCCAAATGATCTATTTAGATAATCCATCTAAATGATTTATTTGGATATTGTTCAAAACTATTCGTCCATTCAAATGATCATTTGGATGTATATCTAGATGAAATTTTATTTGTTTGCACATTTGTATTTTCATCTAGATGAATTTAATAAGAAAATGACTCATATATCTTTATTTTGATTTATTTATATTCTTAACCTTAGCTATATTAATTTTTATCAATGAAATATAATTACAACTAAATATTTTTAAAATGGCTTTTAATTTTGTGGTTAACGGAAATTATTATTTCATGGCTTTAAAAATATGATATTTGTAATTGTACTAATGAAAAATGTGATTTTATTATTTTAACATAAAATAAAATTTTGTGGTTCGATGAAAATATGATTTTGGCAAGAAAATGCTCTTGCGATGTTTTTTTTTTTTTTTTTTTTTTGCGTTTTGGAAGGAAATTGAATTTTGCTATTTTAGCAGAAAAGAACAATTTGTGGTTTACTTGTAAAATGCAATTTTGTAGTTTTGGCAGAAATATAATTTTACTTTTGGCAAAAAATATGATTTGTATCGTGACTGTTTATTTATTTAAAATTTGGATATAAATACTTTATTAGAATAAGAGTAAATTTGTTATTTTTTATTTTATACATGTTTATCATGATTCAAATACACCAATAAATTCATCGGAAATCGTCATCTCGATGAATCTTATTTTAAACTAAATTTTTAAAACTCATTTGGATGAATTATTTTGATTATGTTCAGTTTTTATAAAATGAACATTAGTTTTTATTTCCACCAAGATGGTTTTGGAGGATCAACAAACAAACATTCTCTAGGTCTTGACTCATAATTAATATTGAATTAATCTTATTTTCTTATTAAACATAAAATTATCATCTTGTAAAATATTGTTTTAAAATATATAGGATCTTTAGATCCGATTTCAGTTTGGGCTTGCAAATTTCTGCAAACTTTTTGATACCATACATATAGAATTTTTAGGTATCTTTTTATCTTCTCAAAATCAATTGGATACTCTTGAATTTACCAATGATCTTTAAGTACATGATTGTGTCTTTTCTTTATGATATTCTTAATCATGTTAATACGTCCAATCTAAATCAAGTAGTGACCATTTTATCATCAATGTAACCATTTTCGGTATTAAATATGATATCCTTAGCCGACTTAATAGAACATTGGCATTTTGACAGCCAATAAATCAAAACAAATTGCAGAGTTTTAAATGTGACTTATTTGACTAACTAGTAAATAATGTTTGTAAGCAAATATTTTGTTTTGACAAAAAGTAAAAGTGGGCATGTATGTATTTATAATTATTAAATTTGTTAAAAACTAGAAAATAAACTGCCCTGACAAAAAAACATACTAACACAATACTAATTCAATTTTTTAATATATGAGATTTTCCTTGAAGTTGATTTTACATTTGAGTTAGCAATTTTATAAAGACAATATCTCAAAATAACAACTCAATGATAAAACATTGTGACTCAAACAAAAACTCACAAAACTAAAATAATTCATGAGTGGTAATATCATTGAGTTGCTTACAATCACAATTCAAACTTAATGACTTTTTACTTATCTCAATTCTAAAAACTTTGATGGTACATGTTTGAAATTGTGTGTATTTAATGCATAAGCTACTTGTGGTCTCGAGTACGTACGGAAACTGAACTTAAATTGCTTCTGATAACGTTGGAACACCGACAATGGACTTAAAGCCGACGAAGAACAGAGAGAAGTAAAATCTCTTTTTACCCGTTCACTTTTATAACTTTCATGCAAGCTTCAAGAACTCAATATATTTTATGCTGAGTTGTTTTTCAACAGGCAAAAATAACAAGTGGTTTCAAAGCTTTCAGGAAACGGAGCCGGGATAGTAGCAGTTGCGAACACAATGCATCTTCTCAACAATTGGTGAGCCTTAAATCTTCAAAATTTCTTGATAATTCATTGAAGCTCTTAATTGCGGCTACATCATCAGTCATCACCATTGGGTGTCAGCGCTGGAGCACTGGCAAGTCATGGTGCTTCGACTTCTGGTGAGTGCTTTCTCTTTGACAAAAAGAGGTACAGTGTACTCAATAAGATCGTAGTACCTAGACTATTAATAAGCTTAAGACCCCTTTCAATTCTTCAGAAACTTGGAAACACGAACTCTAACTTGCAGCTTGTTTTCTTTATTGTATCGCAGCTTGCGGTTTTGGGAGCTAGGTTCTTTGCTGGGAAACTTCTTGTCAAAGGTGTAGGAGGTGGGCTGTACCCACCCCTCAAGGCCCACGGGAAACCACATTCGGCCCGGCAAGGGTGAGCAGTTAATAAGACAAAAAGGACTCACTTATATCCGAGTGGCGTCCGTACAAGCAGGAAAAGGCGTTGTCGAGCCGACAGCAAGCCCAATACCGGAGGCCCACGAGCCGAGAACGACCTAGGTTAAGACCGAAGAGTCTGAGCTATAAAAGGAGGGGAAAGAAGCACGAGCGAGGGATCCAAAACTTGACACAGAGACGGCGGCATAGATTAGGGCAACTAGCTAGGTTTATTCCGTTGTCTTAATCAAACCCAAACGTAATCCCGGCAAAGCTCCCGAGCGCCGGAATTCTCTTTGTACTCTCTCCGTTTATAAATAAAATCTCCTTTTCACTCGGTTCATCTAGATCTACGCCTTTGTGATAACCCACCGACGAGTCCCGTCACTCATTTTACTGACACACGACCGAACTCGGTTCAAACAGTTGTCACCCACCGTGGGGCATAACAAAGTAGTGTGATATAAAGATGAACGAAGAAGCTCCCTCCGACGCGCAACCGGAAGAAACTCCACCGGTTCCGAACGCAGATACCCTTATGGACTCCGTCCTGGCCCGGCTTGCTCACCAAGAGGAGGTTCAAAAGACGACTAACGAGCACCTCGCAGCCATCGCCGCCGCGCTCGCAAACCCAGACGGAAATCTCTCAACGGCTCGACGATTTCTTTTCAACACAAACCCTACTCCTACTCCGGAAAACCAACCTATTCAGCCGATTGACACCCCGGTTGACACCGTCCAACCGGCGGACAACCCAGATCTGCAAACCGTTCGCGAAATCGCCGAGTTTAAACTCGCACTTCAAGAGATTCATTCTCAGATCCATCACGTGACGAGTGCAGCTCCTCAGATAGACAAGGTCCTTGCAACCGCCCTCCGTACACCCTTCACTCGCCGCATTACCGATGTCAGACTGCGAATCACGGAGAAGATCCGTCTCCCTACCTTTGGCGGCACTGACGACCCATCGGAACACATGACGGCATTTAACATCGCCATGGGCCGGGCAAATTTCAACGACGCCGAGCGCGACGCCGGCTTTTGCCAGCGATTCGTCGAGAGCTTCGAAGGAGCCGCGCTGAACTGGTTCTCCCGCCTACCAGAAAACTCCATCTACACCTTTCGTGATCTCTCGACGGCCTTCCTGAAGCACTACATCATGTTCACTAACCAGAAATCCTCCGCCTCCGACTTGTGGAAGTTATCTCAGCTGCACGGCCAGACCCTAAGAGACTTCATGGAGAAATTCAAGGACGTCGTGTCTAAGGTAGACGTCCCCGACAACATCACAGTTGATGCCCTGAAAAATACGCTCTACATCCACTCCAAGTTCCGAGAAGACCTCTATCGCAACCCAACGACATCGCTTCAGGACGCTATCGCACGCTCGAACAACTTCATCCGAATGGAAGAAGATACCAAAGCGATGATAAGCAAGCAGCATGCGAATAAACCAACGCCGAGCAAAACCTTCGACTCAAAGCAAGAGCCGAGACAACACTCGGCTGACGAAAAACAGCCGAAGAAGAAGAGCTTCGTCTACATGGTAGATGAGGACGTCATCTCCGACTCCACAGTCGTAGTTCGCGCCAAAGGATGGAATCACTATCAACGTAAGGAGGACGGCGAGCTGAGCGAACCAACATCCTCGAAACCCGAAACCGATGAGTGCGAACCGTACTGCTCATACCATAAATCCAGGGCGCACGACTCAAAGGATTGCAAGCAGCTCAAGGAGATATTGTTCGGAAAATATTCCCGTGGCGAAATCCCAACCGACCCTCCAAAACCGCGTCCGAAAGGGAAAAACAGCTGGAGCAAGAACAAGGATAAAAGAGGCCAGAAATCTTCCAGCGCACCCAGCAAAGCGAAGGAGGAAACATCGAAACCTGAGGAGAAAACCGAGCCCCGCGATCGCGATGAGCCGCCTCCCGAGGAGGAACAACCAAAGAACAGAAAGCGAATCCAGGTTATACTCGCTGGCCCTGAGTCTCCATCTGGACCCGAGTCTTCCTCCTCCGACGAGAACGAATCCCGAGACCTGCGCTCACTCCTCACCATGCGACGTTCAGCCCGCACACCGGATGCCGCCCATGATCTCCGAGATACCATAAACCGATACAAAACACGCCGAAACGTACCAGATGCGCAAGTCGTTGACCTCCGGGATAAATTGAACTCCACTAAGAGAGACCTCCGAGAGACGCTCAATCATTCGAAGCAGCTCGACCTACGCCAACATTTGGATAAGGTCAGGTCTTTCGCCAAGTCCAATCCGCATTCGGGGGTACCCACTCGGCTCAACTTCATTATGGGGGGCTCACCGCCCTGTGATGATTCGGTGCGCTCCGTCAAAACCGACCAAAAGCGTGCAAAGTCCTCCGGAGGCTGGAACGCTCTACCCCTAGACGATCCCCGAATCACGTTCTCAGCCGAGGACGCCATCGGGGTACATATGCCTCACAACGATCCACTATTAATTGAAGTAGGGATCGCCGACTGTGAAGTAACTAAAGTCCTCGTCGATACGGTCAGTTCCGTCGATCTGATCTTCCAAAATACCCTCAAGAAAATGGGAGTCGATCTCCGACTCATCAAGCCCTCGACCCGCTCCTTGACTGGATTCAATGGCGCATCCGAGGACATGCTCGGCACCATACGCCTCCCGGTATACGCCGGGGGGCGTGGCACGTAATGTCAAATTCTCTATAATCGGTACGAGCGCCCCGTATCACGTGATACTCGGAACGCCTTGGCTACACTCAATGAGAGCGATCTCATCTACCTACCATCAATGCGTAAAATTCCCAGGCAACGACGGACGCATCCGCACGCTTCGTGGTGATCAGGAAGCGGCTCGCGCGCTACTCGTAGCAAATATCAAGCAAACTTCACGCCGAGTAAACAACGTGACCGCCAAACCGATACACAAAATCTATCCCCAAAAAGAGGAGATCCAAGAAGTTCAGCTTGACGACAGTAATCCAGGCAAGGTAGTCCGGATCGGAGCCTATCTGCCGGATGAAATGAAGCGCGACATCGTCGAGTTCTTGCGAGCCAATCAATCAACCTTTGCTTGGGAGACGTCAGACATGAAGGGAATCGACCCCTCAATCACCTCACACCAGTTGAACGTCGACCCAACTTTTAAACCCATCAGGCAGAAGAGAAGGAAAATGGGACCCGAACAGTCCAAGGCGGTGAACGAAGAAGTTGAACGCCTACTCGCAGCCGGCTCAATTACGGAAGTTCGGTACCCCGAGTGGTTAGCCAACCCAGTTGTCATCAAAAAGAAAAACGGCAAGTGGCGTGTCTGCGTCGACTTTACCGATCTCAACAAGGCCTGCCCGAAGGACAGCTTCCCGCTCCCCCACATCGATCGCTTGGTAGAATCAACCGCCGGAAACGAGCTGTTAACGTTCATGGACGCATTTTCCGGCTATAATCAAATCTCTATGCACCCCGATTGTAACACCCCCGAACCGTCCTAGGCCGGACTAACCCGGAATGACCCGGAAGCGTTACAGTTAGACGAGTATCGCAGTCGGTCCAATCAAAACTTCAAACAAATCAAAGTCTCGACCAGCCCAACCACAATACCGTCCCTCTCAACCTCAGCCTAAGGCCAGCGCTGACCCGTACTTTGGTTAAGAGTTGTGTTAAGTTCGGACTAAACTCTATATCAGCGTTCCACGGGGATTTTAATAAAACATCTTTTTATAAATTATCAGAGTCGGAACTCGACTCAAGTTCATAAATACAACAACATACATAAAACACGAGAAAAAGGGGTACCCATAAAAACAAAACAAGAGAAAACAAGATCTTCGTCCTTTGCAAAACAACATCGGAAGTCTACGCCTGGCCTCGTCCTCCACACCCCGCAAAACGCCCCTTCCCTTCTAAGGTTACCTGCATAGTAAAGGGGGAATGAGTAATCATAGATTACTCAGCGAGTTCCCAAAAACAACAACAACAACAACAACTCCCCCTTAGCCCATGCTCAAACACAAGAGCAATAACAACAATCAACAATGCAAAAACTACTATGCAATGCAAGATCAACTAAGAATTGCAGTAAAGGTAAGCCATGCACACCAATGCACTAACACGCCAAGTCTCAACCCCGAGACAAAGACACCAAAACCCCCAATCTAGACTCGACGCCTAGACTCAAACAAAAAGATAAAACACCACACGTTTCGGACGGCCTAACTCGTCCAGGAAACCCTTAATGGAGTTGCCCTAGTCCCCTCCCCACTCCACGACCACAAACACTCAAGTCACGTGGCCTGGACCTCTCCCGGAAATCGGCTACACCCGATCACACACTCATCCGGGGCCATGGCGTCCCGTAGCGTTCGTCCATGGGCGCTACCCACTTTCCGTTGACGAACCATGGAGGGTAGGCTAACATCCAACACACCACACACTAGTCCGCTGCGTCTCACACAAAAATACACGTGAGGGCTACAACCCAACACACACGCATCCGGACTAAGTTTACATGGGCTACAACCCATCACCACGCTTGCACTCATGCTAGTCTAGACCAAAGGCTCTAAACAACCAAACACACACAGCGTGCGAGAGCTCCACCTCTAACCAACACGCAGCCTGGTCTAGACCGGCACCCACCTAAAACACACTAAGCTAGCGAGACACACCTAAGACTCTACCCGGAACAAGACCCTCACCGGTCTAACACATCACACGGGTAAGAGAGAGTCTCACCACACCCAGCTAGCAAGACACACCTAAGACTCTACCCGGAACAAGACCCTCACCGGTCTAACACACACACGGGTAAGAGAGAGTCTCACTAACCCCAAAACCACACGCATACTACACAAACCACATTGTATGCATGAATCTATCACCTTATCATAACCATGCATGCTAAAATGTCAACACACCCGACAAGAGGGAGACACTCTCAACCTCTTGCGGTTCAACACAGGCATATAAACATCTAGATAATCTTGCTACACCCTAAGCAAAATCAACTCCACAATACCTAGATGATCACGACACAATACATGCATGTACTACCAACCTAACCACGGTTTTAGCACACCATTCTATCAACCTAACTCACAATGCAATTAAGCATAAACACACAACACATGCATGGGGTTTACCAACTCCCCACGCACACACACATGGAACCGCAAAGCTAATTCCGGCTCGGGAACCTCACGGCCCAAGCTCTCCACCTGCAACCACACACGGTTAGTCACACACAACACTCCCACACCCTAAGGGAACCTACCTAAAGTCTTGAGAAACCGCAAGGATCTCCAAAAGCCAAAGACCTAAGGTTAACACCAAAACCGGTTAAAAATGGGGCTCACGGGTAAAAGGGAGAAACGAATTCTAATCCACAACCAAAGCTCTTACCACCCTTCCTAGCACACCACAGCACCTCCTAGTTTAAGGAGAACACACACAAAGATCCTCCGGAAAACTCCCCGAAAATGCTAACTAAACTTCACCTGAGAAACACCAAACTCACGGTTTATCTCTCTAAACTCACCACTCTCTCTCTCTAGGGTGGCTTTCGGTTTTGGGGTGAAGAAAATGAAGGAGAGGTGCTGGGTATTTATAGGAATGGAGGGTTGGTGGTGGCTGGACACATGGACCATGTGCATGAAAAGAAAGTGGACATGTGTCCCACTTTATAACTTTATCACCAAGTTTTCTTTCTTTAATATTTCCCATTCCTTAGTCACCAAGTCTTCACTTCCCATGCTGACACCTGTCCCATTCTAGAAGAAATCCACCTTGGCCACAAAGTTTCCCTCTTGACCAATCAGAAGATGCCACGCAACCTCTACATCATCATTTCGGCACCAATGGGAGCTCGACACCTCAGCTCGGTTCCCCACTTTCTTGGAGCTTCTTAAAAATCCTTAAAAATCCCAATTTGATGATAGGTGAAGAAAGAAATGCATTCCAAGTTCATCCAATAGCATTTGGGTGAAGAAGATCCCATTTCGGCTCCACCGGGTCCTTCCGGCTAGATCTGCGACCAACTCTTGATTCCTCCCGAACCAACTTGATTCTAGCTCGACCATATGTCTTAAAATAACCTCCTTTAGATACTTGGACAAAGAACCTTTACCTTTACACACTTTCAAAATATCGCCCGGTGCTAAACCTCCGTATAGACCGTTTCTGAACCTCCATCGATCATCTCCATTTTGGCTCGACCCAACTTCATTCTGACTCGACCAAAGGTCTTATAATATCCTATAATGAGGTTTAGGATCAATTCTTACTTTATTTGAAGTCTTTGAAAATTTACCGTGCTCGACCACGACCATATCGAAGTTCCGGTTCTGCCTATTCGACCAACTCTGGATTTTACTCGACCAAACTCCAAATTGCTTCGACCGAACCTCTAGTCTTCACTTCTATTACCATCCCGTAGCAAGTCTTGGTCGATAATGGGTCGTTGACTTATGTTGTCTTGAGACCCTAGATCAAGGGCATTACATTCTCCCCTCCTTAAATGAATTCGTCCTCGAATTCACAAGGCACATCTAGCTTCTGCCACCATCTTCTCAATTTTCTTCAGCTTGTTACTAACCACTTCTTCCCTTGAGCTTCCACCATCTATCTTCCACCTTCTTCTTAGTTCTTGGTTCAATCCTCCGGTTTACTTGCTTCACTCGGTCTCCTTGATCTGCTTCCCGGTCTGCCGTTGCTGATGTCGTACCTTGCTTCCACCATCTGATCCTGGTTCCACCATTTGATTCATCTCTTCTTTCACCATGTCTTTCTTGATCTGCTCCCTTGGTTCTCCTTCGCCAATGTCACCGTTGACCCCTATCACCATATATCTTCTTCTTACGCGGCTCGAACTACAATTCCTCTTGTGTTCACTTCAACCTTCTTCTTCATTTGTCGATGCCCCTAACTGCTTCCACCTTCTCTTTCTTCTGACTACTTATGTTGAATGCTTATGCTTCGGTTGCACAATTCCGACTTCTTATTCCTTCTTTTGGACTCCATTAAGCTCGCTCCATACATTAACCGCCTTGTGCTGCTCGAACTTGAACTCTTCTTGCATTTGCTGTCGCTTCTTTCGTTCTTCTGCCTTTGCTCTGATTCTTATTCCCCAAATATCTTTTATCCACTGGTCTTCTTTCTTTGATCCTTGCGTCTTCCGCTCACCAAGCTTCCTCGACCTTCTTTCCAACTCCTAGTCTTGATATCACCATTTGATGCTGCTTCCGTCAAACTTATACGGCCACCATTTGGCTTAGACTACCACCATCTAACCCATGGTACCATCATTTGACTTCTGATACCACCGGTTAGCTTTTGACGCCACTATTTGCTCCTCTCATGACTTGAATGCTCCGGTACCTAAGCTCCATACTTCTTCTTCCTTGGTCTTTACTTGGTGTCTCCCCTCCTTAGGAAACAACTTAGTCTTGATCACCAATACACACGCCAGATCCAAGCTTGAACTTCACTCTCTATCCTCATCACAACACTCTCTCCTAGGCTTCACGTCANCACCAATACACACGCCAGATCCAAGCTTGAACTTCACTCTCTATCCTCATCACAACACTCTCTCCTAGGCTTCACGTCAAGACTTCTTCGGGTTGGTCTTCCACTTAACATCTCTTCTCAGACTCTTGGGCTCCATACTTTCTTGGACTCTTTCTAAGTCTCTCCAGTCTTGATCTTCTTCTTGATAATCTTCAAGGAACCCTCGGGCACCTCTCTTCAAAGCAATTATGCACTCCCTTGAGATGCCACCATTCGCCTCAAAGGACTTCACACTCCGTTGAGACGCCACTAATTTCCATCAAAGAATCTCAAGGCTTCTCCGAGATGCCACCATTTGCTACTGCATTGGATTCCTCCGGGCCTTCTCACTTCCAAGCTTCCACCATTCGCATCTACTGATGCCTCTGGCATTTCTCAAACTTTGAAACCACGAATGACTTTGACTTTATAAATTCCAAACAACCATACCGCTGACGACTTGAACTCTACACTCCCTAGATGATCGCATCAGCAATGGCTCTGAACTTGCAATACTACACTGACTGCTACCAAGCTGATTCTGAGTCTTGATTCCCATCGCTAACCATTCTGAATCTGCACCCTACCGACGACACTGACAACTCGGAGCCTTTGCACACGAACCACTGGTCTTTACCACAGTTGCCTCTGATTCTTGATACACACACAATTCTTCTTGAGTACCACATGTCCAGGTCCGTATCCTCCCGACACTACCACACCCACAACACACCACTTGGCTACGGGTTGGTCTCCTAAACTCTAGGGTTCACACAGGTGCTACGGGGTTTCCAGGGTTCTCACTCTACCCTAACAATCTATAAACTCCCGAACGCACAACCAATACCACAACCTAGAGATAATATCTACATTCCAGAATATTAATCGCTACCCGGACACACAGTCCACAGAATCACCACACCAAAAGGTTGCACACGCAACACAACAATCAGCAACAAAGCTCTACAATGCGTGCAGTAAAAACTAGCAACCTAACAACACACCATGCAAAGAGAAGGATCAGAACCCACTTACCTGAGCTCCCCAAGAGCTTGACGACAAGGGTTCTAAAATGGTCACAGTTTCTACGGTTTGATCCTCCCGTTGCAGATGAGGCTTGATCGAGCAGGGCTGGAACGAGGGACGACGGAGATGGGTACGGCTCTCACAAACTGTACGACGGAGATGTGTTGATCCTCCCTACGCATTGGCAATCTTTACTCAAGTCTGGCTGACTACTTTCCCTGGTACAAGCTCGCGCAAGATGGTCGCTCTCTTCACACATACCGCATTCTTCCTTAGTAGGAACGTCACACGAGTCTCAAGCACTCGATGTTGTCCCTCTACTGGTGCCTCCTCTCTCCACTTGTCCACATATAGCTTCCTTGCTCTGGTCACCAAATTCTGCGTAATCTCCATTATCTAAGCTTCTCTTCCAATCTCTTGTTGAACTCCCACATTCACTCCCATCGCCACTGTCCCATCTTCCGGTTTTGCTGTCGATGACTCCGATGGCAATGGTGAGTAGTGGTACTCGCAATACGGATTCAAGATCTGCTCCAATACTCTCCATGCTGATCCAAGTGTAAATGATGAACTCNTTCCTCAAACTTTGATGACCCGGTGACAAGTGAACTCCCAATGCTCTCGACCACGTTCTCATCTTCGAAGTTAGAATCTGATTCTGACTTGCTGGAAATCACTGGACGAACTTGACTCACTCGAACCATCCTTGCCGGCTGCTCTAGACGCTTGCCCAATTCTTCTAAACCGTACCTCATTCCTCCTCCTCGATCCATCTCCATCTTGTCGACTGCCAACACCAGAAGCTACAACAACAGATAAGGGTAAGGTCCTAAATTCCCAATGACTATCCTACCTTACCTATTCCTAAGCAGAGGACGCGCCAGTTCCCTAGTGGTGTTGTTTGCGACTTCCTTTTGACTCGATAAAATATTGGAAAACCCGCAAACGAAAGCATGATTAGAAACCATGCTCTGATACCACCATTTGTAACACCCCCGAACCGTCCTAGGCCGGACTAACCCGGAACGACCCGGAAGCGTTACAGTTAGACGAGTATCGCAGTCGGTCCAATCAAAACTTCAAACAAATCAAAGTCTCGACCAGCCCAACCACAATACCGTCCCTCTCAACCTCAGCCTAAGGCCAGCGCTGACCCGTACTTTGGTTAAGAGTTGTGTTAAGTTCGGACTAAACTCTATATCAGCGTTCCACGGGGATTTTAATAAAACATGTTTTTATAAATTATCAGAGTCGGAACTCGACTCAAGTTCATAAATACAACAACGTACATAAAACACGAGAAAAAGGGGTACCCATAAAAACAAAACAAGAGAAAACAAGATCTTCGTCCTTTGCAAAACAACACCGGAAGTCTACGCCTGGCCTCGTCCTCCACACCCCGCAAAACGCCCCTTCCCTTCTAAGGTTACCTGCATANTAAATTATCAGAGTCGGAACTCGACTCAAGTTCATAAATACAACAACGTACATAAAACACGAGAAAAAGGGGTACCCATAAAAACAAAACAAGAGAAAACAAGATCTTCGTCCTTTGCAAAACAACACCGGAAGTCTACGCCTGGCCTCGTCCTCCACACCCCGCAAAACGCCCCTTCCCTTCTAAGGTTACCTGCATAATAAAGGGGGAATGAGTAATCATAGATTACTCAGCGAGTTCCCAAAAACAACAACAACAACAACAACTCCCCCTTAGCCCATGCTCAAACACAAGAGCAATAACAACAATCAACAATGCAAAAACTACTATGCAATGCAAGATCAACTAAGCATTGCAGTAAAGGTAAACCATGCACACCAATGCACTAACACGCCAAGTCTCAACCCCGAGACAAAGACACCAAAACCCCCAATCTAGACTCGACGCCTAGACTCAAACAAAAAGATAAAACACCACACGTTTCGGACGGCCTAACTCGTCCAGGAATCCCTTAATGGAGTTGCCCTAGTCCCCTCCCCACTCCACGACCACAAACACTCAAGTCACGTGGCCTGGACCTCTCCCGGAAATCGGCTACACCCGATCACACACTCATCCGGGGCCACGGCGTCCCGTAGCGTTCGTCCATGGGCGCTACCCACTTTCCGTTGACGAACCATGGAGGGTAGGCTAACATCCAACACACCACACACTAGTCCGCTGCGTCTCACACAAAAATACACGTGAGGGCTACAACCCAACACACACGCATCCGGACTAAGTGTACATGGGCTACAACCCATCACCACGCTTGCACTCGTGCTAGTCTAGACCAAAGGCTCTAAGAAACCAAACACACACAGCGTGCGAGAGCTCCACCTCTAACCAACACGCAGCCTGGTCTAGACCGGCACCCACCTAAAACACACCAAGCTAGCGAGACACACCTAAGACTCTACCCGGAACAAGATCCTCACCGGTCTAACACATCACACGGGTAAGAGAGAGTCTCACCACACCCAGCTAGCGAGACACACCTAAGAATCTACCCGGAACAAGACCCTCATCGGTCTAACACAGACACGGGTAAGAGAGAGTCTCACTAACCCCAAAACCACACGCATACTACACAAACCACATTGTATGCATGAATCTATCACCTTATCATAACCATGCATGCTAAAATGTCAACACACCCGACAAGAGGGAGACACTCTCAACCTCTTGCGGTTCAACACAGGCATATAAACATCTAGATAATCTTGCTACACTCTAAGCAAAATCAACTCCACAATACCTAGATGATCACGACACAATACATGCATGTACTACCAACCTAACCACGGTTTTAGCACACTATTCTATCAACCTAACTCACAATGCAATTAAGCATAAACACACAACACATGCATGGGGTTTACCAACTCCCCACGCACACACACATGGAACCGCAAAGCTAGTTCCGGCTCGGGGACCTCACGGCCCAAGCTCTCCACCTGCAACCACACACGGTTAGTCACACACAACACTCCCACACCCTAAGGGAACCCACCTAAGGTCTTGAGAAACCGCAAGGATCTCCAAAAGCCAAAGACCTAAGGTTAACACCAAAACCGGTTAAAAATGGGGCTCACGGGTAAAAGGGAGAAACGAATTCTAATCCACAACCAAAGCTCTTACCACCCTTCCTAGCACACCACAGCACCTCCTAGTTTAAGGAGAACACACACAAAGATCCTCCGGAAAACTCCCCGAAAACGCTAACTAAACTTCACCTGGGAAACACCAAACTCACGGTTTATCTCTCTAAACTCACCACTCTCTCTCTCTAGGGTGGCTTTCGGTTTTGGGGTGAAGAAAATGAAGGAGAGGTGCTGGGTATTTATAGGAATGGAGGGTTGGTGGTGGCTGGACACATGGACCATGTGCATGAATAGAAAGTGGACATGTGTCCCACTTTATAACTTTATCACCAAGTTTTCTTTCTTTAATATTTCCCATTCCTTAGTCACCAAGTCTTCACTTCCCATGCTGACACCTGTCCCATTTTAGAAGAAATCCACCTTGGCCACCAAGTTTCCCTCTTGACCAATCAGAAGATGCCACGCAACGTCTACATCATCATTTCGGCACCAATGGGAGCTCGACACCTCAGCTCGGTTCCCCACTTTCTTGGAGCTTCTTAAAAATCCTTACAAATCCCAATTTGATGATAGGTGAAGAAATAAATGCATTCCAAGTTCATCCATAGCATTTGGGTGAAGAAGATCCCATTTCGGCTCCACCGGGTCCTTCCGGCTAGATCTGCGACCAACTCTTGATTCCTCCCGAACCAACTTGATTCTAGCTCGACCATATGTCTTAAAATAACCTCCTTTAGATACTTGGACAAAGAACCTTCACCTTTACACACTTTCAAAATTTCGCCCGGTGCTAAACCTCCGCATAGACCGTTTCTGAACCTCCATCGATCATCTTCATTTTGGCTCGACCCAACTTCATTATGACTAGACCAAAGGTCTTATAATATCCTATAATGAGGTTTAGGATCAATTCTTACTTTATTTGAAGTCTTTGAAAATTTACCGTGCTCGACCACGACCATATCGAAGCTCCGGTTCTGCCTATTCGACCAACTCTGGATTTTACTCGACCAAACTCCAAATTGCTTCGACCGAACCTCTAGTCTTCACTTCTATTACCATCTCGTGGCAAGTCTTGGTCGATAATGGGTCGTTGACTTACGTTGTCTTGAGACCCTAGATTAGGGGCATTACATTCTCCCCTCCTTAAATGAATTCGTCCTCGAATTCACAAGGCACTTCTAGCTTCTGCCACCATCTTCTCAATTTTCTTCAACTTGTTCCTAACCGCTTCTTCCCTTGAGCTTCCACCATCTATCTTCCACCTTCTTCTTAGTTCTTGGTTCAATCCTCCGGTTTACTTGCTTCACTCGGTCTCCTTGATCTGCTTCCCGGTCTGCCGTTGCTGATGTCGTACCTTGCTTCCATCATCTGATCCTGGTTCCACCATTTGATTCATCTCTTCTTTCACCATGTCTTTCTTGATCTGCTCCCTTGGTTCTCCTTCGCCAATGTCACCGTTGACCCCTATCACCATATATCTTCTTCTTACGCGGCTCGAACTACAATTCCTCTTGTGTTCACTTCTACCTTCTTCTTCATTTGTCGATGCCCCTAACTGCTTCCACCTTCTCTTTCTTCTGACTACTTATGTTGAATGCTTATGCTTCGGTTGCACAATTCCGACTTCTTATTCCTTCTTTTGGACTCCATTAAGCTCGCTCCATACATTAACCGCCTTATGCTGCTCGAACTTGAACTCTTCTTGCATTTGCTGTCGCTTCTTTCGTTCTTCTGCCTTTGCTCTGATTCTTATTCCCCAAATGTCTTTTATCCACTGGTCTTCTTTCTTTGATCCTTGCGTCTTCCGCTCACCAAGCTTCCTCGACCTTCTTTCCAACTCCTAGTCTTGATATCACCATTTGCTGCTGCTTCCGTCAAACTTATACGGCCACCATTTGGCTTAGACTACCACCATCTAACCCATGGTACCATCATTTGACTTCTGATACCACCGGTTAGCTTTTGACGCCACTATTTGCTCCTCTCATGACTTGAATGCTCCGGTACCTAAGCTCCATACTTCTTCTTCCTTGGTCTTTACTTGGTGTCTCTCCTCCTTAGGAAACAACTTAGTCTTGATCACCAATACACACGCCAGATCCAAGCTTGAACTTCACTCTCTATCCTCATCACAACACTCTCTCCTAGGCTTCACGTCAAGACTTCTTCGGGTTGGTCTTCCACTTAACATCTCTTCTCAGACTCTTGGGCTCCATACTTTCTTGGACTCTTTCTAAGTCTCTCCAGTCTTNGAACTTCACTCTCTATCCTCATCACAACACTCTCTCCTAGGCTTCACGTCAAGACTTCTTCGGGTTGGTCTTCCACTTAACATCTCTTCTCAGACTCTTGGGCTCCATACTTTCTTGGACTCTTTCTAAGTCTCTCCAGTCTTGATCTTCTTCTTGATAATCTTCAAGGAAACCTCGGGCACTTCTCTTCAAAGCAATTATGCACTCCCTTGAGATGCCACCATTCGCCTCAAAGGACTTCACACTCCGTTGAGACGCCACTAATTTCCATCAAAGAATCTCAAGGCTTCTCCGAGATGCCACCATTTGCTACTGCATTGGATTCCTCCGGGCCTTCTCACTTCCAAGCTTCCACCATTCGCATCTACTGATGCCTCTGGCATTTCTCAAACTTTGAAACCACGAATGACTTTGACTCTATAAATTCCAAACAACCATACCGCTGACGACTTGAACTCTACACTCCCTAGATGATCGCATCAGCAATGGCTCTGAACTTGCAATACTACACTGACTGCTACCAAGCTGATTCTGAGTCTTGATTCCCATCGCTAACCATTCTGAATCTGCACCCTACCGACGACACTGACAACTCGGAGCCTTTGCACACGAACCACTGGTCTTTACCACAGTTGCCTCTGATTCTTGATACACACACAATTCTTCTTGAGTACCACATGTCCAGGTCCGTGTCCTCCCGACACTACCACACCCACAACACACCACTTGGCTACGGGTTGGTCTCCTAAACTCTAGGGTTCACACAGGTGCTACGGGGTTTCCAGGGTTCTCACTCTACCCTAACAATCTATAAACTCCCGAACGCACAACTAATACCACAACCTAGAGATAATATCTACATTCCAGAATATTAATCGCTACCCGGACACACAGTCCACAGAATCACCACACCAAAAGGTTGCACACGCAACACAACAATCAGCAACAAAGCTCTACAATGCGTGCAGTAAAAACTAGCAACCTAACAACACACCATGCAAAGAGAAGGATCAGAACCCACTTACCTGAGCTCCCCAAGAGCTTGACGACAAGGGTTCTAAAATGGTCACAGTTTCTACGGTTTGATCCTCCCGTTACAGATGAGGCTTGATCGAGCAGGGCTGGAACGAGGAACGACGGAGATGGGTACGGCTCTCACACTACGCATTGGCAATCTTCACTCAAGTCTGGCTGACTCCTTTCCCTGGTACAAGCTCGCGCAAGATGGTCGCTCTCTTCACACATACCGCATTCTTCCTTAGTAGGAACGTCACACGAGTCTCGAGCACTCGATGTTGTCCCTCTACTGGTGCCTCCTCTCTCCACTTGTCCACATATAGCTTCCTTGCTCTGGTCACCACATTCTGCGTAATCTCCATTATCTAAGCTTCTCTTCCAATCTCTTGTTGAACTCCCACATTCACTCCCATCGCCACTGTCCCATCTTCCGGTTTTGCTGTCGATGACTCCGATGGCAATGGTGAGTAGTGGTACTCGCAATACGGATTCAAGATCTGCTCCAATACTCTCCATGCTGATCCAAGTGTAAATGATGAACTC
>CAKOAT010052821.1:137847-162181 GCA_932364175.1 Eruca vesicaria subsp. sativa
AAAAGGGGTACCCATAAAAACAAAACAAGAGAAAACAAGATCTTCGTCCTTTGCAAAACAACACCGGAAGTCTACGCCTGGCCTCGTCCTCCACACCCCGCAAAACGCCCCTTCCCTTCTAAGGTTACCTGCATAGTAAAGGGGGAATGAGTAATCATAGATTACTCAGCGAGTTCCCAAAAACAACAACAACAACAACAACTCCCCCTTAGCCCATGCTCAAACACAAGAGCAATAACAACAATCAACAATGCAAAAACTACTATGCAATGCAAGATCAACTAAGCATTGCAGTAAAGGTAAACCATGCACACCAATGCACTAACACGCCAAGTCTCAACCCCGAGACAAAGACACCAAAACCCCCAATCTAGACTCGACGCCTAGACTCAAACAAAAAGATAAAACACCACACGTTTCGGACGGCCTAACTCGTCCAGGAATCCCTTAATGGAGTTGCCCTAGTCCCCTCCCCACTCCACGACCACAAACACTCAAGTCACGTGGCCTGGACCTCTCCCGGAAATCGGCTACACCCGATCACACACTCATCCGGGGCCACGGCGTCCCGTAGCGTTCGTCCATGGGCGCTACCCACTTTCCGTTGACGAACCATGGAGGGTAGGCTAACATCCAACACACCACACACTAGTCCGCTGCGTCTCACACAAAAATACACGTGACGGCTACAACCCAACACACACGCATCCAGACTAAGTGTACATGGGCAACAACCCATCACCACGCTTGCACTCGTGCTAGTCTAGACCAAAGGCTCTAAACAACCAAACACACACAGCGTGCGAGAGCTCCACCTCTAACCAACACGCAGCCTGGTCTAGACCGGCACCCACCTAAAACACACTAAGCTAGCGAGACACACCTAAGACTCTACCCGGAACAAGACCCTCACCGGTCTAACACATCACACGGGTAAGAGAGAGTCTCACCACATCCAGCTAGCGAGACACACCTAAGACTCTACCCGGAATAAGACCCTCACCGGTCTAACACACACACGGGTAAGAGAGAGTCTCACTAACCCCAAAACCACATGCATACTACACAAACCACATTGTATGCATGAATCTATCACCTTATCATAACCATGCATGCTAAAATTTCAACACACCCGACAAGAGGGAGACACTCTCAACCTCTTGCGGTTCAACACATGCATATAAACATCTAGATAATCTTGCTACATCCTAAGCAAAATCAACTCCACAATATCTAGATGATCACGACACAATACATGCATGTACTACCAACCTAACCACGGTTTTAGCACACCATTCTATCAACCTAACTCACAATGCAATTAAGCATAAACACACAACACATGCATGGGGTTTACCAACTCCCCACGCACACACACATGGAACCGCAAAGCTAGTTCCGACTCGGGAACCTCACGGCCCAAGTTCTCCACCTGCAACCACACACGGTTAGTCACACACAACACTCCCACACCCTAAGGGAACCCACCTAAGGTCTTGAGAAACCGCAAGGATCTCCAAAATCCAAAGACCTAAGGTTAACACCAAAACCGGTTAAAAATGGGGATCACGGGTAAAAGGGAGAAACGAATTCTAATCCACAACCAAAGCTCTAACCACCCTTCCTAGCACACCACAGCACCTCCTAGGTTAAGGAGAACACACGCAAAAAGCCTCCGGAAAACTCCCCGAAAACGCTAACTAAACTTCACCCGAGAAACACCAAACTCACGGTTTCTCTCTCTAAACTCACCACTCTCTCTCTCTAGGGTGGCTTTCGGTTTTGAGGTGAAGAAAATGAAGGAGAGGTGCTGGGTATTTATAGGAATGGAGGGTTGGTGGTGGCCGGACACATGGACCATGTGCATGAAAAGAAAGTGGACATGTGTCCCACTTTATAACTTTATCACCAAGTTTTCTTTCTTTAATATTTCCCATTCCTTAGTCACCAATTCTTCACTTCCCATGCTGACACCTGTCCCATTCTAGAAGAAATCCACCTTGGCCACCAAGTTTCCCTCTTGACCAATCAGAAGATGCCACGCAACCTCCACATCATCATTCCGGCACCAATGAGAGCTCGACACCTCAGCTCGGTTCCCCACTTTCTTGGAGCTTCTTAAAAATCCTTAAAAATTCCAATTTGATGATAGGTGAAGAAAGAAATGCATTCCAAGTTCATCCAATAGCATTTGGGTGAAGAAGATCCCATTTCGGCTCCACCGGGTCCTTCCGGCTAGATCTGCGACCAACTCTTGATTCCTACCGAACCAACTTGATTCTAGCTCGATCATATGTCTTAAAATAACCTCCTTTAGATACTTGGACAAAGAACCTTCACCTTTACACACTTCCAAAATATCGCCCGGTGCTAAACCTCCGTATAGACTGTTTCTGAACCTCCATCGATCATCTCCATTTTGGCTCGACCCAACTTCATTCTGACTCGACCAAAGGTCTTATAATATCCTATAATGAGGTTTAGGATCAAGTCTTACTTTATTTGAAGTCTTTGAAAATTTACCGTGCTCGACCACGACCATATCGAAGCTCCGGTTCTGCCTATTCGACCAACTCTGGATTTTACTCGACCAAACTCCAAATTGCTTCGACCGAACCTCTAGTCTTCACTTCTATTACCATCCCGTGGCAAGTCTTGGCCGATAATGGGTCGTTGACTTACGTTGTCTTGAGACCCTAGATCAGGGGCATTACACCGATTGTAACACCCCCGAACCGTCCTAGGTCGGACTAACCCAAGACGACCCGGAAGCGTCACAAGTTGGCGAGCAAAGCAATCGATTTTACCAAAACCTAAGAACAAATCCAAAGTCTCGACCAAACCAACCACTTAACCCGCCCCTCTCGACCTCGGCCTAAGGTCGGCCAACCCGTACCTTGGTCGAAAGTTGTGTAAGTCCGGACTAAACTAAATATCAGCGTACAGCGGGGATTTTAATATACAAACATAAGTTTTATTTATTTTACAAAGTTCGGGAACTCGACTTGTCCTCAGAGTGCGAAAGCATAAAAACATAAGTGAAAACACGAGAAAAGGGTACCCAAAAACAGTAAAACCAAAGTAAACAGAAACATCTTCGTCCTTGCAAACAACTACACGAAACTACGCTTGGCACCGTCCTCTGACCCCGCAACGCCCTTTCTTCTAAGGTTACCTACATAGTAAAGGGGGAGTGAGTAATCATAAATTACTCAGCGAGCTCCCAAAACAAAACAACAACAACGATCCCCCTTAGACCATGCTCAAGCAACAAACAATAATGCAACTCTACAATGCAATGCAATGCAAGAGCGGCCAAGCAATGCCACAAAACAAGACCGTGCACACCAGTGCACAAAAATGCCAAGTCTCACCCCGAGACAAGAACACCAAAACCCCCAATCTAGACTCGACGCCTAGACTCAAACAAAAAGATAAAACACCACATGTTTCGGACGGCCTATCACGTCCAGGAATCCCTTACTGGAGTTGCCCTAGTCCCCTCCCCATTCCACGACCACAAACACACAAGTCACATGGTCTGGACCTCTCCCGGAAATCGGCTACACCCGATCTCACACTCATCCGGGGCCACGGCGTCCCGTAGCGTTCGTCCATGGGCGCTACCCACTTTCCGTTGACGAACCATGGAGGGTAGGCTAACATCCAACACACCACACACTAGTCTGTTGCGTCTCACACAAAAATACACGTGAGGGCTACAACCCAACACGCACGCATCCGGACTAAGTGCACATGGGCAACAACCCATCACTACGCTAGCACTCATGCTAGTCTAGACCAAAGGCTCTAAACAACCAAACACACACAGCGTGCGAGAGCTCCACCTCTAACCAATACGCAGCCTGGTCTAGACCCGCACCCATCCCAAAACACACTAAGCTAGCGAGACACACCTAAGACTCTACCCGGAACAAGACCCTCACCGGTCTAACCAATCACACGGGTAAGAGAGAGTCTCACCACACCCAGCTAGCGAGACACACCTAAGACTCTACCCGGAACAAGACCCTCACCAGCCTAACACAAACACACGGGTAAGAAAGAGTCTCACTAACACCAATACCACACGCATACTACACAAACCACAATGTATGCATGAATCTATCACCTTATCATAACCATGCATGCTAAAATATCAACACACCCGACAAGAGGGAGACACTCTCAACCTCTTGCGGTTCAACACAGGCATATAAACATCTAGATAATCTTGCNATGCATGGGGTTTACCAACTCCCCACGCACACACACATGGAACCGCAAAGCTAGTTCCGGCTCGGGAACCTCACGGCCCAAGCTCTCCACCTGCAACCACACACGGTTAGTCACACACAACACTCCCACACCCTAAGGGAACCCACCTAAGGTCTTGAGAAGCCGCAAAGACCTCCAAAAGCCAAAGACCTAAGGTTAACACCAAAACCGGTTAAAATGGGGCTCACGGCTAAAAGGGAGAAACGGATTCTAACCACAACCAAAACTCTTACCACCCTTCCTAGCACACCACAGAACCTCCTAGGTTAAGGAGAACACATGCAAAGAGCCTCCACACTCACCTCACATACTAAGGGAAAAATTATTGGTTTTGGTCACTTTCTCACTCTAAAAGAAACTATGGTTACGACTAAGAGAGAAAGGTTCAGGGGTTAAAAAATCTCACAAATGAAGCATAAGGGTCCTATTTATAGCAAAAATTCCGTGTGTGAACACAAGATTCATGGTGGGACACATGTTACCATTTTAAGCTCCAAATTCATGCATGCATGCAAATACATTAATCCAAGTCCAAAACGTCCCATCTTCTAGATTGTTTACCACCGTGCTGACCACGTTCAGTGTACTAAATCGCAGCATGAAATTCGCTTTTTAGCTCAGGTTGCCACCACATCACATTTTAGCTCCAAAATGGCTCCTTTGGTGAACACATACCAAATCTACTCCATAGCCTTGTTTCCCTAGCTTTCCTAGACCTCCATGTGATGCTTATGAACCAATGAATGCTCGCTTTCGTGCCTGACATGTTTCCATACTCCACTCCTCTTATTTTTAAAATCATCAAAATGGGGGTTTTTGGGCTTCATGGGTCTTTAATCTCCAAACTTGAAATTCTTAGGGTTTAGCCCACTCCACCACACTTCCTGGGTTCCTTATGGACTTTAGATGAAAAGGTTTGAAGGAATTTGATGAATTCCTTTGCCCAAAACTTCCATGATCACTTAAGGCCCAATATGGGTCTAAAAAGTGTCTTCATGATTCCTCTCTCTCTCTAAATGTGTTTTGGCCATGATTCTTCCACCATTAGACTCCTTAATTTATCCTCTTTCTACTCCAGGTTTGAAGAAAATTGGTCCCCTACACGTGGCATGCTCCTATTGGGCCACCCAGACGCCTATGTGGACCAATAAGGCACTTTCTCTCTCTTCGGACTTTTGTTGACTTTGACCTCTGAGTTGCCCANTACACGTGGCATGCTCCTATTGGGCCACCCAGACGCCTATGTGGACCAATAAGGCACTTTCTCTCTCTTCGGACTTTTGTTGACTTTGACCTCTGAGTTGCCCATTTCCAAAACTTCAAGAATTGCTCCAAATACTCCATTGAACTCTTAAACCATGATGGCACAACTTGATTTGGCTTCTTTGGCTCTTAGCTTGCTCATTTTGACCATATCGGCAAATCCGACCTTTCTCTGGACCACCTTGGTACCAACCTTGTTTTGTCTTGACCAAAATCCTCAAAATGTCTTTGGATAGCTTCCATAATACTCCTAGGCTGATACTTGATCGATTCCCATGATTTTGGAATGAAAATACACTTTTCCGATCTTCACCTGCGGCTAGATTCTCGCCTAGACCATCTCTGAACCTCTATCGACCATCTTCCATTTTGGCTCGGTCCAACTCCAATATAACTCGACCAAATTTCTTAGAATATCATATAATGATGTTTAGGATCAATCCTTACTTGATTTGAAGACTTTTAAAATTCACTGTGCTCGACCACGACCATATCGAAGCTCCGGTTCTGCCTACTCGACCAACTCTGGATTTTACTCGACCAACCTCCAATTTACTCCGACTGAACCTCTATTCTTCACTTCTAGTACCATCCCACAGCAAGTCTTGGTCGATCCTGGGTCGTTGACTTTCGTTGACTTGGGACTTCTGATCAGGGGTATTACACCGACGACCGAGAGAAAACCGCGTTCATCACGGATAGAGAAACCTACTGCTACAAGGTCATGCCTTTTGGGCTAAAGAACGCCGGCGCAACCTACCAACGTCTCGTCAACAAGATGTTCGCGAACGACCTCGGCCGAACAATGGAAGTCTATATCGACGATATGCTGGTAAAATCGCTCCACGCCGTAGACCACCCGGAGCATCTCGCGGCATGTTTCCAAACGTTAAACGAATACGGCATGAAGTTAAATCCGGCCAAGTGCACATTCGGGGTTACCTCTGGCGAATTCCTTGGGTACATCGTGACACAAAGAGGAATCGAGGCCAACCCAAAGCAGATCTCAGCAATCCTCGACCTTCCCAGCCCGAGACACAGCCGCGAGGTCCAACGCCTAACCGGCCGCATCGCAGCCTTAAACAGGTTCATATCCCGATCAACGGATAAATGCCTTCCGTTCTACGAACTCCTTCGAGGAAACAATCGTTTCATCTGGGATGAGAACTGTGAAGCAGCATTCGCGCAGTTAAAGCAGTACCTCACCACGCCTCCAGTACTCTCGAAACCCGAGTCCGGCGATATTCTCTCCCTCTACATCGCCGTCTCCACAACCGCGGTCAGCAGCGTCCTAATTAAGGATGATCGCGGAGAACAAAAGCCTATATTCTATACCAGTAAGCGTATGACCGAGCCCGAGATGCGCTACCCGACACTTGAGAAAATGGCCCTAGCAGTAATCACATCCGCGCGAAAGCTCCGGCCATATTTCCAATCTCACACGATTTAAGTCCTAACAAACTATCCTCTCCGGACAGTCATGCAAAACACCAATCAGTCGGGCCGACTGTCCAAATGGGCAATCGAATTAAGCAAGCACGACGTCGTGTTCAAAGGATGTCCCGCCGCCAAGTCTCAAGTCTTAGCTGATTTTATTATCGAGCTGCCGAAAAATCTCGAAGAAGAACTCATCCAGGAGCTCGCACTACCTAAAGGAAACTGGATACTCCACGTCGACGGATCAGCTACCAACCAAGGATCCGGAGCCGGCGTGCAGCTCCAATCCTCAACAGGCGAGCTAATCCGGCAATCCTTCAGTTTTGGTTTCCCGGCGTCAAACAATGAGGCCGAGTACGAATCCTTAATCGCGGGCCTTCGATTGGCGAAAGCGGTCAACGCGAAACGTCTCAGCGCCTATTCCGACTCTCAGTTAGTGACGAGTCAATTCAGCGGTGAATACGATACTCGGAGCGAACGCATGAACGCGTACCTTCAACTAGTCAAAAACCTCTCTCGGGAATTCGAATTCTTTGAACTCACCAAAGTCCCGCGAGGAGAAAACGTCTGCGCCGATGCCCTAGCCGCGTTGGGAGCAAGATACGAGATCAAGTGAAGCGTACGATCCCGATACATAGGGTCGAAGAACCGAGCATCGACCCAGCTGTAGGCAGCCCCGTCGTGGCCGTACGAACACGAGCCTCCGCACGCGCCAGGGAAAACCTACACACAGAGGACGCGCACGACGATGACTCAACGCATTCAACCCCCGCGAGCGAAGCGAACGACCCGGCTGCTGACTGGCGGACCGAGCTATACGACTTCCTTCGGGACGGCACACTGCCCCTCAATAAATGGAAAGCGCGGAGACTCAAAGCTAAAAGCACATGTTACGTGCTAATTGACGATCGTCTACACCGAGTAGCCGCGAACAGAGTACTGCTCAGATGCATCCATGGCGATGAGACGCGCCTAGTCATGGCCGAGACTCACGAAAGCGCAGCAGGGAATCATTCCGGAGGTCAAGCCCTCGCAATCAAGATAAAGAACCTCGGTTTCTATTGGCCTTCGATGACAGCCGACTGCATCTCTTACGCCCTACGTTGCGACAAATGTCAACGACACGCACCGACGATCCACTCCCCGACTGAAATGCTCCGCACTATGACTGCCCCTTATCCATTTATGCGTTGGGGAATGGATATAATTGGCCCAATGCCGAGTTCACGGCAGCGACGCTTTATCCTTGTCCTCACTGATTACTTCACCAAATGGATCGAAGCCGAGGCCTACACCAGGATTACCGACAAAGAAGTCCAGAAATTCGTCTGGCGAAACATTATCTGCCGTCACGGTCTACCTTACGAAATAGTAACGGACAACGGCTCCCAATTCATCTCACAACATTTCTGCGAGTTCTGCGACAAATGGCGAATCCGCCTCAACACTTCGACTCCACGTTACCCGCAGAGTAATGGTCAGGCCGAATCCTCCAACAAAGCCATCATTGACGGCATCAAGAAACGACTCGACCTTAAAAAGGGTTGCTGGGCCGATGAGTTAGATGGAGTACTATGGTCACACCGAACTACCCCTGGAGGCGCAACCAAAGCTACTCCATTCTCGCTGGCTTACGGAGTCGAAGCCATGGCACCGGCCGAAGTCAACGTTGCTAGCCTCCGTCGCAGTAAAATGCCACAGACAGACGATCTCAACCAAACGATGTTGCTCGATGCACTTGACATGATCGAAGAGAAACGCGACCAGGCTTTACTGCGTATATAAAATTACCAGCGACAGATTCAGGGATACTACAACAAGAAATTCCGCTCCCGACCTCTCGCCTTGGGCGATTTCGTTCTACGTAAAGTCTTCGAGAATACCAAAGAGCTGAACGCCGGTAAACTAGGAGCCAACTGGGAAGGTCCATACAAGATCATCCAGGTTATTAAACCCGGCGTCTACCGATTGGAAACTTCAAAAGGGGAAGCAGTGCCTCGGGCGTGGAACTCCATGCATCTCCGCCGCTATAGCACCGAGTAGATGCGCTCCATCTAAAAAAAAAAAAAAAAAAAAAAAAAAAAAAAAACCCGAGTAGATGCGCTTCCCAGCCACTTCCACTCACAAAACCCCCGAGTAGATGCGCCCCCCGGCCACTTCTGCTCGGTCCAACGAACTACGAACGGCTTGATCCTCCTTCGAGGTACGTAGGCAGCCCAACCGGGTTCAGCTGTAATCCTATAACAGTCCCAACTGGTCGCCGGGTGTAATCCTTTACGTCCGAGACCTCGGTAATGTTCGCGCCCTCGCCAACTCGAGCGACGGACCGCGCACGAACACTTACCTCCTAAGCGTCAGTGAGTCCTGATCAGACGAACTCGATGCTATTACATTTGGACTGACGGTTATTTTCATATTCGTAATTGTACCCGAGGAAGGGCACGGCCACCCAAACACTCGGCGGAACAACTTTATGACTTGTTGAAAACCTTAACCCTCAAGGATAGAATGCTAACTCTCACTTGCACATGGTCGGGTTCGAAATCGAGCGTCCAAAGCAGCGTACGAGTATTTACCGACCTAACTCGATAATCGACCAGTTACTTCGAACGGTCGAAAACACATCTCCAGCAATTTGTTCTGAGTAAAAACCGAGTCCGCCCAAAACTTGAATTACTTCGAACCGGCAATCAGTAACCAGGAGCCCGGTCTCAGAGCCGAACGTCCGACCTGTTGCTTGATTAATGTTCGATAATTTAATTGGAGCTAACTCTAAAAAAAACTGATAATAAAATACTCGGAACCGATGAACCATTGCATGAGATTAAACCAACAAGATAAAAAAAAAACCGCATTTAAACTTGTTCGAGTATTAACATCGTACAAAAGAAGCAAAAGAAAACAAAGGCGGCACGCTCCGAGTAAAATGAAAAGGTAGCAGATGCATCGCTTTCACTCCTTGGCTTGCTCGTCTCCCGCTCCGACTCTCGGCAGAGTGTCGATCTGTTCACGTTGTTCTTCTGGACTTACCGGTTAGGCCTCGCCTTATCACTATCAATGCTGCCTCCCTTTCGTCCGGAGCCTCCCGAACCTGAGCAGTCAGCCTCCCCCGAAGATCCCGTGATGGACGCTTCTTCGACATCTTCGTTAACGCCTTCCACCGAATGACCCGGGGTACGAAGTCGCGCAGCAGCCTCCGGACTTATCAGATTCAGGTTAGAGCTATGCGGACCCGCAGCGAGCTCCTTCTCAAAATCCGCCACAAGCATGTCGAGCAGGTCCTGATCAACAAACTCCGATTCCAGCGCAAGCGGAGATACCTCCAAGTCGGGCTCCGTCAGCGGACCCACATCCAGTCGACTGGCTTCAGCAAACCAGTGTTCCTCCTTTTTACGGAAGTATTCGATTCTCTCCTGCGGGATCGGATCCCCCTTCTTCTGTAGGAGCTCGAGACACTTCCGGGTACCGAAAGCCTGGCTGTAACGCAGCCGAGCGTCATCAAACTGTGGGAAGGAAGCCTCCCGGTTGCGGATTCGCTCCATTCTGACGAACATTTTGGTGCACATCACGGCGGTCACCCTAGCCCGCTCCTTGGTAACCTCGAAAACCCGGGATTCTCTCAAGCGAGCAGCTTCCTTCGCGTGTGCCTCAATAAGTTCGAGCTTCTCGCGCTCCAACCGAAACTTCTCCAAAAATAGAGCAGCCCTCTCCTTTTCGACCTTAGCAGCCGCGTCCCTCATGGACTTGAATCTGCTCGAGATATCCTCAGCTCGCATCGCCTCGACCTCCGCACGACGAGTGGCTTTCTCCTTCTCCCTCTCAACCCGCTTCAATGAGGCTTTCAAAGACTTAATCCGCCTCTTCCCGTCTCTAACCTTCTCTCGGGCTTCGCCCGAGTCAGCATACGCTCTCTTGAGCTCCGAGTCGTACTTCTCAACGAGAAAGTTAAAGCTGCCACCAGCCTGAAACAATAGAAAAACGTGTAAGTTAGAGTTAGGAGGAAAGCCGACACGTACGTATGCCGAGTAACCGAGAGAGACGGATACTTACAGTCAAGAAGTTTCTTGAAGCATCCTTGAAAGCACTCGGAAAGACCAACTGATCCGCAGATGGAAGGCCGCGCGAGCCCCCTTTTATCTGACCGACGAGTTCGGCACATCTAGGTCCATTGGAAATCAATGGGGACGCCTCGTCATATGAAAAGGAAACCTTGTCCGGAAAGACAGTCTTGAACTTTCGGGTAATCGGACGATCTCCAGGAGAAGACGAAGTCCCGAGGACAGAACTCGGAGGAGGGACGCCGCTTAGAGACCCAGCGACAGGATCCGGCGTAGCCATCGTTCTTTCGCTTCCCTCGAGTCCTCCTTTAGACGGAGATTTAGATGATCGATCCGCTGAGCCATCAGGAAGACCGGGAAGGGATTCGTCAGCCACTCGGTTTACAACCGCGGCTTCCTCTGCTTGGGGATGCTCCACCACCTCGTCTCGAGGAACCGAGGTGTTCCCGGTCGCGGAGTCGGGTCCATCGTCAGTCGACCCCCGAGCAGGCTTCTCAGCGGATTTCTCAGCCGACCTTTTCTTCTTTTTCCTCTTCTTCTTGGCGGGTTGATCAGGCACAGTTTGTTCCTTGGCAATAGAGGAACCGATCCCTTCGCTCGGCTTCGAACCGGGATCATCGCCATCCGGCTTCCGCCTCGATCCTCCAGCTGACCCCTCGGTAGACTCTTTCCTTCTCCTCTTCTTCTTGGAGGGAGTATCGGAGACGGCCTGTTTTTCGGCAATCGGAGGATCCTGAGTAATTCCCCCATCGAGGCGACCTTCAGGTTCCGCGGGGTCGGTCGACCCCGCCTTCGACAAGTCACCAGTAGGAGGGGCAGTGGCGTCTGCAGGCTCGGATCCGTCGAGGTTGAACGTATTCAGCACGTTCATAAGCCCTGGTCCTCCCAGCTCCTCTTCCTCCTCTATCTCCTGAGACAAATCCGGAATACCTCTCATCTTCCGTGATTGGTTGATAGCCTTTTGTTCCGCCCTCGAAAAAAGCACCGACCGTTTCTTATCAGTCCGACTTTTGCACGGTAACCTCGAGTCCCACGTACCTACACAAAACAAGTAGACGAACAAGGATGTTAAGTATGGCACGTAGAAACGGAAAAGGGGGGGAGGAAATAATGTAAAGCAAAGAGTCTTACCGTCGTCTACGCGATTCAGCCAACGACGTATCCTCTCCTCGCTTATCTCGGGCCACCGAAGATGTCCGAGTTCAACCAACGCCCGAGCGTTATCGTAGAAAGAGCCTGGAACTCCGGTCAAATATGGATGATTCACTGCACAATAACAAGAGAGTCGGTAAGTATGCGAGAACATGTTTACAAGAGAAGAGTAACTATCTACCAGCATGCCAATTCCAAAACACTCGTGATCCGACGTCCGGAGGATCGACAAACGAAAATTCGTCCGACTTGACGAAGAAGTAGTATCACTGCCAATTGGTGGTTTTTGAAGGATGTCCCGTGATCACATTGTAGCTCGGCCTCATCGTGATGGAGAAGAGGTCGTCATCCAGTGGTTTGATTGAGGTCAATTCCTCGAAAGCTCGGGGACAAAGTACAATGCCGAGCTCAGCTGACATCACCAACAGCGCAACTATCAGGCGGAACGCGCCATTTACGAACTGACTTATGGCAAGGTCACGACGAGCAGCATATGAAGTCACAAGTCTCGGAATCGGGAACCAGAGCCTCGTGTCCCTTTCGAAATATGCCTCATATACGCACTGATATCCCATCGGAGGTGCCCAGGGCCGCTGACTATCAGTCGGAATCAAGTACGTAACTCCGACTGCATCAAGACGCTTCAGCAAACTTTCAACCCGAGTAGAAGTAGACCACGTCGACATTATGCGTCTGTTGGAATAAGTGCCGCGCTCGCGGATTAAGTTTGACGGAATTTTCGTGCCCCGCTCGAAGACACCATTTCCCAAGTAACGTGTTGGGACCGAAGGAGGATCGGCAACAACTAGAGTACGTTCAGAAGGACCCGTTGTTCGAGCCTCACCCGACGCTCTGACGGCACGACCCCAGGCGTTAGACCTAACGGGTTGCACTGGGGGATTCCTGGTTAAAATCGGGACACCGAGTGATTCGGCAGCCTCGTTACCGGCAGCCTCTCCTCTCAACTCCCTCTCCGAATCAACGACAAGGAGTCTCTGCGCCAAATCAAGACTAGCCGAGTCGCGGAGCGCCCTTCGATGCTCTAATTTGAAGTCGTCTAAAGGCTCACCGGTTGTCTCGTCTCGCGTGACATCTTTCCCTTTCTCTTCCCGAGTCAATCGCTTTCGGGGACACATCGTAACCAGCAGTGCGTATATATCTTACAAACAGACTAGAGAGAGAAAGTAGAGAGAAGGGAGAGAGAATACCTGATTTCGCGGAGAAGAATGAAAGAAGCAGAGGCAAGAGGGATATATATATAAGAGGATCAAGGCGCGGATCTTAGTGCTGCATTTATTAGGTCTACGAAGACCTAGATGGGCTTTTATTTCGCGACTGTTCATATTCCGCCCTTAATGGGCCGAGTCTGATATAAAGAATCCCATCATTCGCGACGGTTCGTATTCCCTTCCTACGCACCCGAGAAAGCTGAGAAACGTGTTGGCAGACGGAAGCCGAGTAAACGACGCAGTCGTCATCCTGCTCGATTACCGAGTGAACCGTGAGAGACGCCAATCGACGGGAGCCGAGTAAACGACACAATCGTCATCCTGCTCGATTACCGAGTAAACCGTGAGAGACGTCAATCAACGGAAGCCGAGTAAACGACACAATCGTCTTCCTGCTCGATTACCGAGTAAACCGTGAGAGACGTCAATCAACGGAAGCCGAGTAAACGACACAATCGTCATCCTGCTCGATTACCGAATAGAACCAAGCGAGTGACTCGATCGCCTTTTTCATCTACTCGATCACCGAATGAATCGCGAGCAACTGATTGTTTGCACGAGACCAAGCAATGCATTCGCGTCCGTCCCGGCTGATGAGCGAACTCCTCGCCTAAGAGGGGAGCTCTCGAAACTCTCTCCCGCGTTCCGAGTATGTTTTCCCCTAAACCTAATTGTTTCATTCTATTGACTTGTCGACCGATCGTCAACAGACTGGGGGGACTTACTGTAGGAGGTGGGCTGTACCCACCCCTCAAGGCCCACGGGAAACCACATTCGGCCCGGCAAGGGTGAGCAGTTAATAAGACAAAAAGGACTCACTTATATCCGAGTGGCGTCCGTACAAGCAAGAAAAGGCGTTGTCGAGCCGACAGCAGGCCCAATACCGGAGGCCCACGAGCCGAGAACGACCTAGGTTAAGACCGAAGAGTCTGAGCTATAAAAGGAGGGGAAAGGAGCACGAGCGAGGGATCCGAAACTTGACACAGAGACGGCGGCATAGATTAGGGCAACTAGCTAGGTTTATTCCGTTGTCTTAATCAAACCCAAATGTAATCCCGACAAAGCTCCCGAGCGCCGGGATTCTCTTTGTACTCTCTCCGTTTATAAATAAAATCTCCTTTTCACTCGGTTCATCTAGATCTACGCCTTTGTGATAACCCACCGACGAGTCCCGTCACTCATTTTACTGACACACGACCGAACTCGGTTCAAACAAAAGGTAAATGTCAAATTGTCAATACCAGTTATCTTGGGCATCTTTATCCCTAAGAGCATGATTAATGCTAGGAGTGCTTATTTTCTTTTTTTTTTACTTTTTCGTTTAAAAAAAAAAATTAAAAAGCTCACCAATCGCGGGCCGCCACGTGGCATGGGGCCCGCGAAACAGAACAAGCTCTGCTGCTTATTCAAGCAATTTTGGCAGCGATGCTTCTTGGTTTTTCCCCTTTTTGTGGTCCCCTCCCACCTAAGCACCCCTATAAAATCCTGCATTGTTCATGCTCTAAGACCATGTTTATCGGCATCCCATCAAGGAGAAGGCAGCGGAAGTTCACATGTCGATCTCAGTTTTTCAACAGATACCCCTACAAATATCGCCAATCAGATGGGTGTTCGAGTAAGAATTCATGATAAACGAGCGCATCAACAACTAAAACGTGATTTGTTCGAACATATATGGCGTAAATTTGGACGTGATCAAGAGAACAACTGAACTTCGAAGCCGCTTTCAAATAATTATTGTTTATTTGTGTAATATTTTTTTATGTTTTAATGTTTTAATGTTTTTATTTTAAAATCTATATTTCAAATAATATGTTTAACTTTGTGTTTTTTAATAAAATTATGTTTTTTTTTTAAGTTTTAAGAACCCTAATTAAGATACAACCAATAAACTAATAAAATTTAGTATCTCTTAGCAAAATCCCTTAACTACACTTAAATACTAAAAAATTCACTAAGCCATCTAAATGGAGAACACCAATAAACATGCTCTAATACCCATCAAGGGTTTCATATTTGTTTTATAATAGTATTTAAGACATAAAATGAATTAAGATATTTGATTAAGAAACTTTAGAATTTGATGGCTCCATTGCAAGTCTCTTATTATAGGGTTCTCAAAAATAAAATAATATTAACTTTTTTTATTAAATAAAAGTTAATAAAATATAACATTTGAAATATAGATTTTAAAATAAAAAAAATGAAAACAAAGATTACTAAAATAAACGAGAATTATTTGAAAGAAGTATCTGAGATCAGTTGTTGTCTTCATCACGTCCAAATTTACGCCAAATGTGATGAACCAAATCATGTTTCAGTTGTTGATGCATTTGTTTATCACGAATTCATGTTCGAACACCCATCATATTTGTGATTTTTGAATGGATATCTATAGAATACGTGAGATAGACATATGAACTTCCGTAGTCTTCTCCTCGCTGGAACTCTGAAACATCAAATTGAATGTATCCAACTCGTTCATCTTGTACTATCATATTATGGAGTATAATCATAATATTCCCAATTTTGACTTTATCCCAAAACAACACTGAATTTTTAAAAATAGCAAACCGAGCTTGCAAGACTCCAAAAGCACACATGACATCTTTTCGGACAGCTTCTTGACGTTGAGCAATAAAACTGCTCGCGGACTCCGTGGTAAAGGAATATATTAGATAAAAGTTGTCCGTTTCGGATAAATACCATCGGTGAGATAGTAAGCCATATGATAATCTCTTCCATTGACAAAGAAAGTGACATTCGGAGATTGACCTTTTATTAGGTCATTAAAAACAGGTGAACGATCAGTAACATTGATATTATTTAATGTACCTGGAGGTCCAAAAAATGCATGTCATATCCATAGATCGTATGAAGTAACCGCCTCTAAAACGATTGTTGGTTTACCCGAACCACGACAATATTGCCCTTTCCAAGCAGTGGGACAATGCATACAATCAATGCTTCCTATCATCCCGAGAAATCCACGTTGTTCTCCAACATCAAGTAGACGTTGAAGATCAGCCGGTGTTGGTCTTCTTAAGTACTCATCGCCGAACAAATATATTATTCCTTCCACAAAATTTTCTACACATAATCGAGTTGTTGTTTCACCGAGCCGGAGGTATTCGTCGACTGTATCAGCTGTAGAACGATACGCCAAGACCCAAATGGATGCGGTACACTTTTGAAGGGGAGAGAGACTATTCCTTCCGAGACCATCTTTCTTTTGCCAAAAATATTGAACTTCGTTGGAGAGTCGACCAACAATGTGCATGAATGGCTTGTTCATTCTAAAACATCTTTGGAACAAATTATTAGGATACGTTGACGTTTCACTGAAATAATCATTCTATAAACGAATATGGCATTCTTCACGATTTCTTTCGATATAAGCTCGTTTTTTTATTTTATTTCTTCATTCCTCCTGTTCCATATAGGGTAAAATTTTCAAAGGCTTGATCAAAATGTTGGTCAAAGACCTCATCGAATGTATCATCAAATGCATTATCAAATGATTCATCTAAACTGTTGTGAGAAGAAGAAGCCATATATGGTTGTGACAAAAGTGAGAAGTTATAGAGAATATGAGTTGTGATCAAAGAGAGAAAATAGGAAGCCTTGAGAGTTTGGGAGTTTTTTTATAAAGAGAGAAACTTGTTCTCTGAGACAGCAAAATAGAGAGAAGTCGAGAGAGATGAGTTTGGTGTTGTTCAAGTCATATAAAGAGAATCGAGTGAGAAGATATTTATGAGCAAAATAGAGAGTGCAAGACATATAAAGTGATGGAAGTGTTCGTATCATATCCGACATATATGAGAATACAAGTCATATAAAGAGATATACACAAGCTTTTCAAGTTCGTGATACATGAGAAAACAAAGTCGATAGAAGAGTACATAAACATGTGATCAAGATACGAATACATGAGTCCAATCTCTTTATTTCTATGACATTACAACATATCACTGCTCCCACTACAAGACAAACATGTGACAACCATAAGAAACAGAGACAAATACATGTGATAAGTGAAAACGCAGAGACGAAGAAGTACATGTTTTGAAGTTAAAACGCAGAGACAAAGAAGTACATGTCTTGAACTTCAATCTTTCTGACCTGTAAAACAATGACCACAACATTTCTAAGCACTTAAACATGTTAGAATAACAACAACCCAACATTTTTAGCTACAATAACAATCAACACAGGTTAGAATAACAATCAACACAACATTTTTATTACACATAAAAAGCAGAGAACTTGACAATGAGTTTCATCAACATAAGGAGAACATGACCGTAAGTTACATGTTCTCAACATACTCCTAATACAACGAAGACATAACATGAAACAACAACAAACATAAAACAACTAGAAGATGACCAAGACATAACATTAAACAATAAACAACCGTGAGTTACATCAACTCAATTATCAGCTTCTTCTTGAGAGCTTCTTCATAATCAGCTAGCGGTGCGTCTTTTGCAAGAATATTCTCAAGTATCCTCAGCATGGAGAGTTTTTCCTTCATTGCCAAGCCATCATGCTTGATGCTCCACATAGTCTGGAAGTCACACAGCTTTTCCTTGACTGCCAAGTCAACTTGCAGCTTCTTGCCACGTGCTTTTGAAGCTTTAACACCCGAAGGCCGAGATGTTCCTTCCACAGCCGCATCGTTTTCATTGACTTTAGAGCTTACTGAATGTGAACCATCCACGAACTCCCTCCTTTTGGAGCTGCTTTCATTTTTAGCTGTAGCAAGCTCACACCACTTATGGCCATTGCGAAGCTTTTTCCATGCATGTTCAAGAATAAACTTCTTTTTGTGGTTATTGAAATATATTTGGTGGGCTAATGTTAGAACGTCATTCTCATTCATACCACTGGTTCTCTCTCTTGAGGCTGCTTTATACGCCCCACAAAACTTGCAAACTGCTTTATTCAGCTTGTGCCAATGTTTCTTCCATTGTTGACCCTGTTGTGGTTCACAGCCAGCAAGCTTAGGATAAACCAAGAAGTATACTGCAACTCTTGTCCAGAAAGCTACTGACTTCTGCTCATTCCCAACAATAATATCCTTGCTCGTGTTCAACCAGGAGCTAACAAGCACTATATCATCAGTTGGAGTCCAAGTTCTTCGCTCCTTACGCTCTGTTGGAACCTCATCACCAATGCTTGGATCTGCGGTAGCTAGACTGAAGAAAGGAACTTTTGATGAAGAGAGTGGAACACTCCCTTGACTGCCAAATACTACCTTTTGTTGACTATTTAGTAGATCAAAAAAAGTTGCAGAGTCTTGAAATGGATTGAAATCCATTTCCGAAGTCAAAGGCAGTGGCGAAAGAGGAGAAAGAGAAGACAGAAAAGAAAGAGGAGAAGGAGGAGAAATATGAGAAGAAACGTCCAAACGTATTCAATTATTGTAGATGGAAGAGAATGACAGAGCTTATAAATTACTCAATATAGAGAAGGAATTAGATAGCGCATTCAAAACATCCACCAACAAGACTATCTAACTTAATCATCTTTGCAAAGTAATAACCTCATCCGTAATGAATTGACCTATATCTAACAACAAACAATGCATTTTCAATTTCAAATAACTACAGCCAGACAATCACTTCAATTTATTACTGTGATACAACAATCAATTACCCTAAATTCAGTTCAGACAGAAAGAGAGAAACTCTAACCTACACCATTTCATTATACACCAGATGAAAGAGAGAAACTCTAACCTATATTGCTGTGTACTACTCTATCCAATGACTCTTCCTCAACTCTCTTGATCCATCCACCTAAACACACAAAGACAAAACTTATCAAAATATATTTGATCATAAACACAGAAGACCGATCATATAACTATGTATTTGATCTAACCATCTGACGAGACAAAGACATAAACATAACTGAGTATCAATAGACACAAACCAACACAACAAACAATAAAATTTGTAAGAATTGATGCGATAAAAATTCAATTATGATCCATCCATGTAAACAAACAAGAAACTGATTCATCAATGACACATTATCGAACTCAACTAAGAAATAAACAAGGAAAAAAAATTAAGAAGAAGAAACCAGAAGCTCTCGATTTCAGGAGAACCACCAAGAGAGTGCTCCATCGCCGTCGAGGACCGCCACCAAGAGACATAATCAACATAACAAACAAATGAATCTTGCGATCAGACCAAGTTGAATTATAATCTCAGACATGCATACACAACAAAACAACGCTTTACCGCAGAGAGAGAGGTCCGTCGAGGAGAGCCACCATGATAGAGATGCAGCGCCGATAAGAGAGAGAATGCCGACCGAGGGAGACGATGTGGAGAAGAGACGACCCACCTACCAGAGGAATCAAGAGAGAGAAGGCCAAAGGGTTTCTCAACGAGAGGAGACCTAGATCAATCGAGGGAGACAAGCCAGAGAAGATACGATTAATCGAGGAGAGGATTAGAGAGAGATAATTTCGTCGAGGAAAGAATTCGAGAAAGAGAATCCGAGAAGGCTGAAACACCACCTCTCCTTCCCCCAATATTGTATCGACACTTGTCAATAAGCGACATTCCTTGCGTAACTTTTTTAAACGACGTGTCTTCTTCCTTTTCTGTTTTTCTTTTTCTTTAATTACAATTAACGCAAGAGACCGTGGTTAGAAACCCGATAAAAATGCTCTTATACATACATTAAGTACATTTAATATGCATATTCACTTCAAATTGAATTTTAGTGGGATCATTATTTCATTATAGCACTTAAAGAGGATTCCCTCTTTTCCATTACAATGACAGTTTCAAATTTTAATTCCTACGCATCTAAATAAGTAAGAATAAGTTCGAACTTAAAAACAAAAAGCATATAACGAAACAAATCTATGTCCATAAATTATCATGAAAATGTGAATATACTAAATGTCAGCATATCCTTGGATTATTCATCTTTCGTTGCAGTTTGCACAAACAAAAAAAAAACAGATTCTAATGGCAATTTACTAGTAGTAGCTTTTATCCGTAGCTTTTCAGTTCTAAACCAATTTTATTTTTGAGTTTTGTTTTAGTCAAAGGATCTTCTTTTACACTTGATTTACAGAATAGTGATCAGTAGAGATTAAGATTTTTATTCTATAGCAATTGGTAACAATAGCTTCACTGATCCCAATTCTTCCACATCATTTGGTATCTATTCTCCTCACCAAAAAGTGTCAAAAACAACATATTTTCTTGTTTTTATTCTTTCCTATATCCAATCCAATCTGTCTACATCGCGGACAATTCTTTCTAAGGAAAAATGTACATAAAACAATGTGCTGAATTTTCTGAATTATACCATTTTGCTTAGGTTTTAAGGTTGCCGATCTAGATGAAACTTAGAATTTAGTTTGAAGACTTCGGGTTCGTAGTAGGATTTAGGTTTAGATTTAGAGTATGTAGTACAATGGTCTGATGATTATTGTTAGATTAAAGTTACATCAAATCCCTTATATCCCCTATATATTAAGAAAAACATTTTAAAATTATGACTTAAGTTTTAGTGCTGAACTGTTAACACGACAACTCTCCTCACAACCTTTATTTAATTAGACCTACATCACTAGAAAAATCACATAAATGATTACTGAAACATTACATTATATTTATAAGGCAATATTTTTTTAAGGCAACATTTATGTTAATTATTATGGGACACATCGCTTTATAATGAGCTTTATAAATATTAATTAGTTAATTCACTCATGGTTATACCACAACCTAATTTATTTATTGGTATTTTGTATATTTTGGTTCATTCGACATTCGTTTTAATCAAATATATAGTATTATATTTTTTACTAAAATTGTGGTCTACATTGGTAATGTTTCTTTTCAAATATACCAAGCATTGACTCAAAAAATATTGATACCAACCATGAAAAAAATCATAAAATAAATCGTGGTATCCTCTAAACCATATAATATATATTTTGTTAATAATGTATTCTTACCTCACTTGATACAAAGTGAAAATTAGGGGATTATCGACTTCTTATCCTACTAAAATTATATATGTTTGAATATGGTTTATATAATCATTGTAGCTGCATTTATATTATCATGCATTGTTTCTAGCTCCATGTCCGTGGCAACTATTGACTTCAAATCATCTACATATATATATTAGCAGATAGATCAACAACTGAAATATGATAAATTTAAGTTGTCCACTTTTCAACCGAAACATGATAAACTTAATGAATACATGTAAAGATTGTCCCACTCTCAGTCGCTATATTTGAATTAAGATATCTCTTTTTCAGGTTCTGCTGTACAATAGTGATGTTTACATTGCAGGTGTTTATAGTAAAATTAATTATTGTCAGAAGTTATACTATGATATGCTAATTACCAGTAGATAATATGGTTGTTCAAATACCTCAAACATTCCCCAATATGGGAATTTTTACCAATTGCTTCTTGCCCACGGTTTTCCTGCAATACAAGCAATAAAATATCAGTAGAATGGTATTCTATATTTTATTTTGGACTTATTCTTGGGTTCACCCTCTAGGGTGAACCTCTAGATTCACCATCCAATAGGATTTATTATTTCATATTTGATATCTTTTTAAAAAAAGGAAATAAAATCTTATTAAGTTATATTATGTTTTTGAAAATAAAAATACATAAAAATAATAATAATTAATAAAAACGAAAATAATTTTTTTAAATAAAATATTTTAACACTAATCCCTAAACTTTAATCCTAAACCCTTAACCCCTGCGTAAATCATAACATTTAGATAAATCTTATAGTGTTTTAAAAATTTAGTGTTAATGATTTATCCAAGAATTTAGGGTTTAGGATTAGATTTTATGGTTTAGTGTTTATGATTTATCCAAGAGTTTAGGGTTTAGGGTTTAGGATTAGAGTTTATGATTTAGTATTTATGATTTACCCAAGGGTTTAGGGTTTAGGATTAGAGTTTAGGTTTAGTGGTTATGATTTATCCAAGGGTTTAAGGTTTAGGATTAAAGTTTAGGGTTTAGTATTTATGATTTACCCAAGGGTCTAGGGTTTATGATTAGAGTTTAGGGTTTAGTGTTAAAATAACATTTTTCTGAAATTCTTTTTTATAAAAGTTATCCAAAGATTTATGATTTACTCATGGGTTTAGGGTTTAGGATTAGAGTTTAGGGTTTAGTGTTAAAATATTTTTTTGAAATAATTATTTTCGTTTTTATTAATTATTATTTATTTTTCTATTTCTATTTTTAAAAACATAAGATAACTTAACAAGATTTTGTTTTATTTTCTAAAAGATATCAAATATGAAATAATGCAATCCTATTAGATGGTGAACCTAGAGGTTCACTCTAGGAGGTGAACCTAGAGGTTCACTCTAGGAGGTGAACCCAAGAATAACTCTTTATTCTGGACTACCAATTAACTCTAAATATTTTAACAGGTTTGTAGCCTGATTAGCAAACTTAAATTATTCAGATATTTCTTAATTTTAAAATTTATTCCTTAAATAAATATTCAGTTATTGCTCTATATATTGCAGAATAGTAAAGATTATATTGCATACTATTAAGTCATTATTAATCTATTAAGTATACAATATACGGAATTTTGCGGGTGTGAACATTTTATAAAAAATATTATATTATCTTTTGATGAAACTAAGATACATTTTTAATTATTCAAAATCAAATGTTAGTTTTATTTGAAACAAAAAAAAAATGAAGTGTAAGCTTATATGAAATTTCTAATGTAACAAATTTTCATTTTAATTGTTTTGCATGTTATATAATTTCAAATGTAATAAATTTTCATTATCTATATATTTCAAACCGTTTATATAATTGTTCTAGTAGTGTGTGTATTTATATGTATATTATAATTATATAATCTAATCTTGATGTTTAATTGTTTCTATAAATAAATTATGTTAAGTCATTTATATTAAGATGCTTAATTGTCTTTTTGGTAACTTATATTAGATAAGATAATTTCATGATTATTTCCTTTTAAAAGTTTTAAATAAATAAAAGAAAATTGAAATACCATCAACTTAATCAAATTTAAAAAAAAATAATTCTAAACTCCACTTATGATTGACATCTAGTAAAGTTACTTAAATGACTTCTTAATTAATATATATATAGTAGGATGAGAATATGATATTTTACTAATCATTTAAAGTGATAATTAACCTATAATATCACATTATTATAAATCACTCACATAACAGTCATATTTATAGCAGTCATATGAGAATATGATATTTTACTAATCATTTAAAGTGATAATTAACTTTTGATATCATAAAAAGTTATCATGTGGCTGCAACTATGGCAGCCGAGATTACATAAATCACTCACATAACAGTCATATTTATAGGAAACAATAAGCAAATAAAACCCTAAACTCTTGCAGCGTGTTGTCATTTCTTTGGTCTTCTTAAGACTGAATTAGATTTCTTCTTTTGGGCTCTAATATATACGCCTTTGCAATATGGAAGAATTTATGATACTCCAATCTTGGAGGAATAACCCAAAAATGTTGCTCAAGAGAGGGGTTTCGTGAGTCCATCGGCCAGCTGATCATGCGTTGATACTAGATCACTCGAAGAGCTTCTGATTAAATATTGTTGCAGATAAAATGATAGTCAAGAAAAACACGCTTCATGCATGAATGAAACACCAGGTCTGAGCACAAATATGTGTAAGCTCAGGGTTCTGAGCTGGATGATTGGAGTGTTACACAGACAGGAGACTGTGTCACACACGAGTAAGCTCAAGTTGAGTTGAGCGAAAAAGGCTGAGGTGTTACACAACGTGGAGCGAGTGTTACACCAAGAGCGAAATACAAGGAGCCGTTTGGAAGATAATGACCCAAGATTCTAGGATGTTTGTTAGGGAA
>CAKOAT010052932.1:0-60466 GCA_932364175.1 Eruca vesicaria subsp. sativa
TCCGGACTTAGGTCACTCCTTTTGCCTCCCTTGAGCCCCTGATGAATCCCAAATGCTTCCAAAAGCTCCATGTGATGCTCCAATACCTAAAAGGGACTCATGTATGCAAAATGCAACCTAAACATGGCTAAAACCTATTCTACATGATGAAAAGGAATGCAAATGAAGAGATAAAACAATGTAATAATGCAAGACATCACCTAACATATAGTCTATGTGATTTCCATCACATCAACACAACTTAGCAACTATATTTAACTGTTTATCAAATCAGCATCAATCATCAGAGCATCAACAACGGTAACTAGTCGGGATAAGTTTTCTCAAACAAATTTAAAATATAGATATTTATTTTTAATTATTTTTTGACTTTTTATAACTGCTGGACCAATAAATAATGGACAACTATCAGGATTCTTTGAATTTTGTTCTGGTTCTCTGGGAATATATTAGATCTTTTTTCTCTCATATAGTTTTTATTTATTTATCATTTACTTTTATTTTGAAAAACTATTTGAGGACCCAAATGGTTATTTCATCAACTAAATCCAGACAACATTAACAAGAGATTACCTTCTTAAAAGATTGAATGCATAAGAAAAATAACAACTAAGTTCTCAAATTTGTCTTACACACAATTTGGATTCTCACATTCAATATAATATAAGATGAAGAAGAAGATTAGGGTCATATATATCACATCTCGTTGAGGGGGTGAAGAAGTAGATCAAAGGCTTACTAGATAAATCTGAAGAACAATGACAAAAGAGGCAGGAGAGATCGAAGGTAGCATCTGTGGAGGCTGGCTGGCGGTGGCAAATCAGAGACACCCACAGTTGTGGCGGGTTTGCGGAGGTAAGCCAGCTTAGATCTAGGATTTAGGTTGCTTGGCAGTTATTGGCTCAGTATCTTTGCAAAGAATCATTAGGTTTCTTTCTGATGTTTGAGAAGAAACAACATACTAGCATATTTATTATAAAAAAAATTAAAGAGTCAAGATTAAAATTTAATGGACCATAGACTATGGATTTTCTCTTTTGGGATAAAAGGAATTGAATTAATGGGGGTACAATTAAAATGTTACATATATGATAATAATAGTGATTACTATTAAGTTAAAATAATCTTAAAATATTAAACTAGCTATAGTGAGAGTGTTGAATCATTATTATAAGTGTTGAATAATAACATTTGTTGATATGAATGATCTGGTGTTGAAAATATTCAATATGTTGAATAAAAAGAAATTGGAAACTAAAGTTCAAAAAAAAAAAAAAGAAATTGGAAACTACTAATGTCATGTATCATCCCTCTAAATTTCTTTGAAATTTTCCGACGTTCTTATTTATCTAAAATCAGTTATTTTTTTGTGAATTAAATCATTTACTTATATTTTTATATCAAAATTTATTATTTCCTATTTTCATGTTCATGTAATTTGAACATAGAAAATATATTACTTAATAAAATAGATTGTTGTTTTTTTAACTAAAACCATTATATAAAAGTTAAATATGCATTGGTTCATTAGATAGAAAATAAAATAAAATAATTTAAAATGTTAAATGATGAAAAGTAGAATGTTAAAATTTTAAACCAGTTGTAGAAAACTTGCACCAGACCATATCCTAAGGAGCAGATGCACTATACGCTATGATACAGAACATGCAGATGTGACACACATTATGTGAACATCCCAAACGGTCGATCCACAGGCGCAAATAGGGTTATGCCACCCAACTAAATTTTAATTTTCTTTTTCAAACAAGATTTTAATTGAGTAGAAGCAAGAACAATTAGTTAGATATCTTAAGATGATTTCAGGACAAGTAATATTTGACTTACAATTTTTCTTCTAAAAGTAATAATCTCTTTTGCTACACAAAATTACAATATTAGATTTCTAATATAATTTATAATTATTTTAGCTTAATATTATTACAAATCCATTGATCTTGTAAATAATTTTAGGATCTCAAATATAATTTATTATATATATAATTAATAAGTATATACTACATACTTTTAAGAAAAATAAAATTGTGTGAATATTGTTAAAGAGAAATTTTATTCTGCAAGACAGAAAAAGAAAGGAAAATAGATGAAACTTTAGTACTTTGGTAAAGACTAATTCGTCATCTATCTCTAAAAGTAAAAGTAAAAGCAAGTGAAAAGGCATCGAGTAGTTTAAACTTAAGAGTAGAGTTCACTCTTAAATCTCGAGTTTTACATAATTACACCATTAATCATTCACACACCCTTTCATCTCTCTCTCTCTCTATAGATTACTGAACAACTTTTCAACTTTTTAATGCTTTCTACTGAAGTCCTCTCTCTCAGATCCTTCTTAGCTCTTCTTCTCTAACCTTCTTTCAGTTAACTGAATCTTGATTTCATTTCTTCTTAGTCCTCTCCATTTTATGATTCACTAGTGGAGGGTTTAGGGCTTTTACCATCTTCTTGAATTCTGGTAAAGGAACAAACTTTTTTTTAGGGACATGATTCAGTTACTGTTTCTGGTTCTGTTCGTGGAGGGTGCGATTGCATTCTTGCTGCTGATTAAGATTGGCCCATTGAGGGAGCTTGTGATTAAAAGCCTTGACCAGATGAAGATGGGGAAAGGTCCTGCCACTGTGAAAACCATAGCTGGAACCATGTCTGTGATCCTCTTGTCTAATCTCATGAGCATTGTTAAGATCCAGAACAAAGGTGCAAAGCTTGGGACAATGTCTCCCATGGATCAGGTTCTTTGGAGAACCCACTTGCTTGAAGCTTCTCTAATGGGTCAGTTTTTTTTTTCTATTCTTTCTTTCTTGATTGGCTTTTATAAATGCAACTGTGGGTTAAGCAGAACAATTAGGGCTTTGCTAATGTAGAAAGAGAGTGAATAGTTGAGTTGATTGTTGCCTTGGTTTGTCCGTCACCAGGTGAGTTTTTTTTTTAGCTTGTGGATTTTAGTTTAGCTATTTTAGACACGGTCTCTGAACAAAAGGTGAAATCTTGGATTGACCTTTTGTTGGTAATCTATGATCTTCTCCTTGGTCCATGGTTTTCTAGGTTTCTAGTTAGAATGATGATCTGAATAACAAAAACTAGTTGGCTTGAATCGAGTGAGTAAGGAAATAAAATGTTATTTTTTCTGGTTTCGTGTGACATTTGTAAGAAGTTGATGTGATGAGTAAGAGTTTGTATCTCAAATGAGGGGCTGTTGGTATAGAGAGCAATGTAAATGTGTTATCATATGACGTATCTGAAGCTCTATACTGCTAAAGTTCATGAGATTTGCAAAGTTGTCTTGATACGTAATAGGTTCAGAACCTGTTTCCACATAAACTGTAATGAAGTTCATCGGTTTGCTGATCTTGATTTATCCATAATGGTGAAGTTTTGAAGCAATATCCTAACTCTTGGTGCTCTCTTGTTCTGAAAAGTGTTAGAGCTTTGCTAAGTGTTTACAATGAAATTAAGTTTAAAGCTCAACAAAACGTTAATGATCTTTGCAGGAGTCGTACTTTTTCTCGGTTTCATAATTGACAGGATGCACCACTACCTCAGAAAGCTAATCAATCTAAGAGGCAACGTTGGTTCATCTAAGGAAGAACTTGAAGAGCTCCAGAAAGAGAGAACCGAACTAAAGGAGAAAGAGGACAAAGCGTCCAAAGAAATCAAGCAGCTGCAAGAAAAGCTGTCATCTATGACAGAGAGACTTAAGAAAGCAGAGACCGAGTCTAAAGAGAAAGAGAAGAAGCTGGAAACCGCTGAAACACATGTCACGGCTCTCCAGAAACAATCTGCAGAGCTGCTTCTGGAGTATGATAGATTGCTAGAAGACAATCAAAAGCTACAAAGCCAAATTTTGGGACAAACAAAAGGCTGATGTTTAGATTGTCATTTAACAAGTGCTTAGTTTTTTTCTTTTCTGGAAAGTGAACAATGGTGAATTGGTGACTGAGAAGAGAGATTTTCGTTAATGGAGGATTCCTTGCATCCTCTTTGTTTTCAGTATAAGAATGTTGGGTGGCTTCTGAAACCTGTACTTGGTATCTCTAGGAACTCTTTGCAATGTGTCAGACAGTTTTATCAAAACCCTGTTTGAGTATGACAAACGAAGATCATGGTTAATATTTTAAAACTGAAGTAATTGAAACCTGTGACAAAGATGGCATTTACTTTTGTTAAAACAAAAAAAGAAAAAACTGAGATAGATGCGCCGTCTGTGGGGATCGAACCCACGGCCACGGGATTAAAAGTCACGCGCTCTACCACTGAGCTAAGACGGCTTGCTGATTTTATATTGCCTTACCAAAATAATATCTTCAGATTGCTCAAACTCCAGTAAATGGAGCAATCTCGAAAGCGGAAAGGCGACTTATTCAACCAAACCTGTCGGGAAGCCATCAGCTCACCAGCTTCAGCACTTCCCATGATGATTCAGTTACCAACTTACCAAAGAGAACAAGTTTGTTTCTAACCTTTCTTATGCTCTTTGTTTCTACAGGATTCATCACGAGAAACAAAGATCCAAAGCTCAAAAAAACATTTTTTCTGTTCTCATTTCAACATTTCCTTCTTCAGTCTTTAAATATCAGTGCTTTTTCTCAGAGTTACAACTGTTTTAATCTCAAAATTCTACCTACTTTCGTCTTTTGAGATACAGATGAGAAAGAAAAGGGGCAACAAAAAAAAGGAGAAGTTCGGGATCTTTCTGACAATCATTCACCTAAGACCTTGAAGCAAGACGCAAATCTTATCCACGTTTAGATCCCAAAGCGAGAAGTATCTTCTTCCTGGGGCCCTGTAAATGGATGTCAAATAGAGACCTTTAGTTACTATAAGCATGATGATGGATGTGGTCATCATATTATGAATTGATTGAACTAGAGATAACGAATACAAGCTAAAATCAATGCATGGTGAAAATAAGTATAAGGCAGCTTATAATGGACTTTTACCATTGGTATGAGCATAGCTTTGAGGTCATCATCTGTCATATGCATAAGAGCATCCATATCAACCTGGAAAAGACAGAAAACAGTAAGAAGAGAACACGCAGGAGTTGATCTAACAGTAAATACATTTGTACATACTTCTTCCACTTGAAATGAGGTTGAATATTTCTCGAGACCCAATGATTCCAGGAAGCCATCAACCGACATATCGGCCTGAACCAAAAGACAACAAAATTGAGAACTAGTCAGTCTGAATGCTATACGGCAGAAAATATTGATAAAAGAACTATAGTTGGAAAAAAAATGAGAATCATATTACCTGCGGTGGTTTCTTCTTGGTAGCTTTGTTAGAAGCTGCCCTAGTCTCAGACCTGGTTTCACCAGAAAGGTTCTTGACGGCTGGTCTAGTAGCCACCCTAGTAGATTTTTGAAGGTTAGTGTTCCTTGGTAGTGCATTCTTTGTCCCAGATAGCTTCTCACGCAGATCCAAACTAGCTCCACCTAGTCGACTTTGCAAGCCATGATGCTTCTTCTGGAGCTTCAAGCGGAGATCTCTAGGGTCAACCTTGCGATCTTGGTTAATCAAATAACACAAAGTCAAAAAAACAAAAGAAAGATACTTTGTAAATCTTAAGCAAGGGAAGCAAAAGCCAGACAGATAAAAAAAAAAAAAATACTTGAAATACGAGGCTTGGTGTCATCCTCGAAAAGATCATGCTCCCACTTATCGTCATCCTGCCTTCCTCTAAAAACATTTAAATTAATTAATCAAAAAATTTCTCCAACCTTATGCTAGTAAAAAGGTAAAGAACACAAAGGATGAAGGTAATATATGCCACACAAGGAGAGAAAGATATAGGCTATAGCAGTTGTATATCAAAACATCACATAGGCAAAAAAAAATAATAATAGAGAGAGCTAAACATCTCCTTAATGAAACTAACCATCCATGTAAAAATTCGAAATTAACAAGACTACACTGTTAAAAACTGTTAATAAAAAAAGAAGTAGCAAAGCTTCGTAACAAATCAGAGAATCAGCTAGTCTTCCTATACGAAACACAGAGGATGAGATTCAGATCAAGAAATTCATATAGCTTTGACAAATGAAGTGTAAACCTAAACACCAAAAATCGAAGGATCCTTGGGGCAAAGCAAGTTGAAATTACGAAAGAACCTCTTCCTCGTGGTGACTTGTCTCCCGCGAGAAGATAAGTCGCCGGAACCGCCATTGAGACGACTCTTAACCGTCTTCCTTCTTACAGTCTCACCTTCCACTCGATCAGAATACATATTTAATTTGCTTACACCCTAAAACCAAAAAACAAAAAAAAACAGTGAGTAAGAGCAAAACTTAAGCTTTATTAAACAGTCTCCAAGTTACATATACCTCTCTGAGAGGAAACTGCAAACCCTAATTTCTATCGAATAATCACTGAAAGAGATGACAACCTCCCTCCAACGAAAACGATCTTTCCGATTTCGACTCGACAGTTAAGAAGCGGCAGCTCCACGATAGTATCGTCGGTACTATTAAATTTAACCGGGTTCAATCGGGTCGGATAGGTCAGCGATGTGATATTGTTATTGGGCCCTGGCCCTTTTATACATTTTTATTTAGACGAGTGTATTGGCTGGTTAAGATTACCACACCATCAATTTGGTATGTAAACGAACCGGGAACATTTTGGTTTATTAATTGCTTCATCTTAAAACCCATAGAGAATGATTTTAGTCAACTTCTATGAATTAATATACGATAAATTAGTAATTTCTATAAATTAATAAATTTTATTGATATTAGGATCGGTTCAAAATTTAACATAAATCGATAAAAAAATAAGATAATAATTTTCTAGAAAATTTTATATAAATATATGGTCTCATGAAATTATAAATTATAAATTAATAATTTACGTATAAATATTTTCTATAAGTAAGAATCTATGATTATATTGTTTATGTTATATTTACAAAGTAATTACTTTTATATTTTCTTAACACTTTATATATTTTTGATGAGATTTAGTAGTATTATATCTAAAACCATATTTTAATAATATGTAATACATCAAATAATATAATAATAATATATAAATGTTAAATTTTTTTAAAAAAAATTCTATACAATAAAATCAAATATTTTTCTTTTCTTCGAATATATATACTTTAAAATAAATAATCTAAATAATTTTTTTTTAAAATTAATATCTCTATAAATTAATAAAATTTTAAAATTTCAACATTATTAATTTATATAAGTTTACTGTTTTTACCATTAGTTACCAAGTGAACCACACATCGTCTTTAATCACATAAAATAATGCCAGAATCCAGTAATTTTTTTTTGTAGATCCAATTCAATTATAACCAACAACTTAATTAGTTGAATTAGTTGTAGTTGGTTTTATATTTGGATTGAGTTGATTTTATGGTTTGCTTTCAACCTGCGATGGATTTTTTTCCACACAAAAAAATATGATATTAACAATTTAACAATAATACATGTTAATTGATGTATGTTATCATGATAATTGTATTGTTTGTATAGTTATTGATAATAAGTGTTTCAAAAAAGGTATAGTTATTGATATTTTAGTGTTTTCTAGATGTATGGTGGTGAGAGATAATCATTTTTCATTATCTAAAACCATTTTCTATCCTTCAAATAATGTGGCTTTGTATAGCTTAATAGCAAACCAATAGTGTTTACGTGCGTTAATCAAACATTTTAGGAGATGGAAGAGATAATGATAGTTCAGTTATTTATCTGTTAACGGAAAATAACATTCCAAGAAGAAGACAAAGTTCATTAGTCACAACTCTTCACTCTTCAGCTGCTTCTCTGGAGAGAAGACCAAAGAAAGGATTAGTAACCGCAGATTGCAACTGAAACGCAGCGTCTCGAAGCCGCGATATGTCTCCCTCGTGGTCCGGCAGAGACAAAAACTCTGATCCTTCCTCTCTCTTGAATCCACAAAGCTCCATGAACTCCATACCTTCTTTGAACCTCCCAACTCTCTCCTGAAACAACCTGTTCGTGACACGTATCCTCCTGTATTTCTCTTCATCTGGATTCTTCGCTGCATTCCTCACAATCATCAGAAGCGTTTCAAACGCCCTCCTCATCGTTCTTGGATCTTCTTCCTGTAAACAAAAAGATTCCACTTTCTTTTTCTTGTTTTCAAGTTTATTCTCTTCAAAAAAAACAAAACGTTTTTTCTTACTTTGTGGTTTCTTCTTAGTGATCTTAAGCATTCTCTCATCTCCTCTGCTTTGGAGGCCGGACTTGGCGGCGGCATTAACAAACTCTGTAATTATTAGTGTTAGAAAAAACCTTATAGAAGCAGGACCGGACTTGAGATTTTGGAAACCATAGGCCATTTAATAAATGTTTTAATTAAAAAAAATGAACAAATTTAGGGGTCTATGTATATATAATTTTCTTTTAAAATTTTGGGAGCCAAATAAAAAGGTTTCATCCGAATTTGTCTCACTGACCCTGAAAGGAAGACGAAACTGTGTACCTTAGTGTCAAGTGGAGCAACTAGAGCTGAAGTTGAAGTAGTTGGCAATCCGAGCCTGCTCTTTCTCTCCGCCTAAACACACACATTAAATCCAAAAATGTCGATAGAGAAAATGAAGTTTCAATGTGAGTGTAACAAAAACAAAAGAGATGAAAGAAGATTTCACCTTGTCTGCATTTACTTTCTGCATGATCTTGTCCCTTGCTTTTTTCTCCTCATCTTTCTCAACCTTCCTCAAAGCTATATTCCTGTTTTTTTCAAATACTAAACATTGTTCTCATTTAATCCAAAAGGAAGAGAATGTGACCAATAAACACTCTCTTTTTGTCTCTCATACCGTTTCCTTTCGTTTTCTTCAGCGATTTTCTTTGTCTCCATCATCTCTTTCCCAGCTCGTATCCTTTCCTGCAAGAAAGGTATAACTATATAGTATCCTTCATGTTCACACTCTTATGTACTTACGTCATTTCCTTTGTACCTTCTCTCTTTCTCTTTCGCGTTTAGTTTCTTCTTCTCTTAACTTACGAGCTCGTTCCCTGAGAGGAATACATAAACAAGTCATGTCCCATGTGTAGGATGAAGCTTAAGAAAATACGCATATGTGACTAACTTTAGTTCATTAGCTCTAGCCTGAGCAGTTTCTGATGTATCATCATGTGGACTAGGAGACTCAATCTCAATGTTAAACTCCACCTGCAAAAGACTGTTCTCGATCAATGATTCTATGGAATCAGTGAAAAAAAGAGATGAAGATGATGACATACCACAGGCATTTTGTCAAACTGTGAATCGTTCTCATGGTCTACGATCCAATTCACAGCTGCTTCGAGGCTAGAGTTGCCTGGAGATAAAAGAGAAACAAAAAAAGGTTGGTCCATGACATGAATCTGGGATAAGTTTTATACATACCAGAATGATGCAGAGCCCAAGCTGCTCGGGTCATTGAGAATCCCATATCTTCAAGCTCCTTGAGCAACCCACGGTTAACTTCAAGTACAACACTTTCTGTTTAACCAAAAACCAATCAAGAATTACTTCTATTTATACACGTATGAACGAACATCAAAACAACAGAACTGTAATCTGGTTTGATGTTGACACAGCTACCTGTTTCTACCGGCATATTCTTGGATCTTTGTATTTGGTGTGAGAAGCCGATGCTAGAATGGTACAATGGTGTTTGATATAGGATGTTGCATATAATTAGATTCTTTAATTGTTTTTGTTACTTTCTTTTCCTCACAGTTTTCAGCTTTTTTATTCGATTCAAATCGTGTTACATAAGCAACTGAACTTATTCTTTTCTTATTACATGCATAACTCATACATTCCCCAACAAAGAATCAACACTCAAAATGTTATAGAAGATGGACCATAACCGCCTCCATCATGATGCAACATTGCGTCAATTTGATCTCCATCCTCGAGCTCCAGCTAACAGACAAACACAAGTGAAACAAAATCATTTCACGAACGACTTTATTTTATTACAGGGATCTCTCTATACATACCTCATCAGGTGTTTGAGACCCTCGAATTCTCGTTCCATCTTCCAAAATGAAAACAAACGTGCTCAACTTCACGCCTCTCGTTTCACTGTACCGTTTCATAACTTTACGCTTCTCAACGTTCCTTCTCATTTTAAACACTCTAACTGCCTCCTCGTCCTATACATCCACACATATATAGTCATTGTTTAAAGACCAATGATGTAAAAAGATTTTTCAGTTACCAACTCTTTACCTGACCCTTGATTCCCAGAGTAACATGAGTGGACGCCGCGGACTCAACTTTAACCTTTTTCTCTTCCTTATTCACACTAGTGCTTCCACTTTCCTTTGTCGACATTACTTTAATCGGACTGATCAGATCTCTCTGAGTTTCTCAAGTACTGAGTACAGATATTGGATGTGATGTATATATTTATACAGCAAACTAATGAATGAAGATGATAAGACCGAGACAAACCGCTCCATATGCGTTTAATGTTGGGGGCTCATTAGTCAAAAATTTATGAAAGAGTTTAGATTTTCTAAGTAAAAACATCATTATCTATACACCTAACCATATTTCAACTAATAAAAAAAAGTTAAAGAATATATTATTAATAAATTTTGCATTGAAATTCTAAAGCTACATGCAATATCCCTCTTCTTCCATGTGTTTCAAAATATGTAGATTTTAAATTTTAATACCAATACATTATTTTTTTTGTAATTAAATATTTCTCATAATTTTTAATCAATATAATTTTTAAAAATACAGTTATAATTTTAAAAATTTACTATTTATCATTTTCAATAAACATAATTTTGTTTTTAAGTTTACAGTTTACCATTAAGTAATCCATTGAAAATAAAATTATATATATAATTTTTTCTTTCTAAAATGTGTTTTTTTTAGAAAAGTGAAAAGAGTATAAAATTGGTTTTTAATACCCATTGGTAGAAAGACGACCCAAATCAACATCTTAAGAACATGATTAATAGGAAATTCTTAGTGTGGAACTTTTAGCGAAATATAAGAAACTGTTTCTTAACTTTTAACTAAAAACTTCATTCTAAGAACATCCGTTAATCATGCTAATCATGCTCTAAAAACCATTGACTAAGTATAACTTGCAAGTCATGAACAGTTAATCGTAGTCTTGCAGAGCACAATATCTCTAGTTGATGGCATCCATGCAACTCTTCCAACTATGGGGAATTAATGGTATTTTTATGAATTTTATAACAAACACAAACTATTAACGCGTAGTGCTCCAATGTAAACCCATGCAACATCCCTCTTCTTCTTTGTTTCAAAAGATGCAGTATGTTTTATATTTATGATTACCAATATATTATTTTTTATATTTAACAAATACTTATAAACATTAACCAATAGGATTTTAAATAACCCAATTACATATTTTTTCTGATTCACATTAAGTGAGATAATTTTTTCCGTTACAAAATAAGTGTCGTTTTCGGTTTTCAATATAATTTTTTTTAATTATGCATTTTATTTTTATACTGGTTAAAATATGGTTATAGATATAAGTAACTGTGTTTTTATACAGAAAATATTCAAAATTAATTATTTCTGTAATTTATGTATAAAAAGCTAAAGTGACACTTATAATGAAACATGGAGATTATGTTTTTTTTTTTGTTTCAAATTTACAGTTTACCACTTCTAATAAATACAATTATGTCTTCTGAAGTGTCTACCATTTTTAATAAACATGGTTATGTTGTATGAATTTTACAATTTACCATTAAATAATGTAATGAAAATGTAAAAATATATTTTTATGAAATAACTTCTTCTTCTAAAAATGAGGATTTTCTTTTTGAAAAATGGAAGGAGTACTCCGTTTCAGAATATTTGTCATTCTAGGCTTAAATTTTTGTCACAAATTAAATGTCGTTTTTGAGTTTCGAGGCAAAATTTATTAGTTTTATATAATATTTTATTTTTCTATTTGTTAAAAAGTGGTTAAGTGTATAGTTAATTGTGTTTTTATCTTGAAAATATGTAAAATTAAATATTTACTTAATCTGTATGCAAAAACAACTATAATTGACTAACTGTATAACTTGCAACAATTAATCCTTATTCTTGCAGGGTACATGGCATGTTATGCGACTCTTCCCAGTACAAACCTCTTGTCTATGGAAAGATAATGACATGCTGTAGAAGACAAAACCAATGAACCAGCTTTTGTCTTCCCTCTGATCTTGGCTGAGATTCCTGATAACAACTGCTTAAGCGCACCTGCCTTCTTCTTTCCTGCAGAAGAAAAGATAAGAAATCACTGAATCAGAATCAAAAGATGACTTGTTAGGATAAATTAGCCTCAAAGGGTCTTAAAGCTGGTCTTGTAAGAAATGGACAAATTACCTTTGATTTTCAGGGATTTTGCTTCTTCACCTACAAGTCTATGGAGGAGATAAATCAATTCTTTGAAATACAGAGGCTTGTGATCAAGATCACGTTGTAAGGCATGCTAGAATCAGGGGATTATGAAAGGCACAAGCGACACTTCTGTGTACAAAACGCACTTTAACGATTTTTCCTGCAACAAAACCAGACAATGTGAATTGTTTGTATTCGAAACAGGCAACTACAACTGCGGAAACATAAACCCTTTTGGCGTGTATCAAGTGTCTCTCTACCTTGAGTTTTTGATAACAAAAGCGAGTTACTGGACTCTTCTTGGAAATCTAATCTTGTATGATGATTTGGAATGCTGAGGGAATGCCAAGGGAATGCCAAGTTCTTGATTAGCATCCGAGGATATTCATCAAAATATGTAGGGACCCCTGTTGATAAATTTTCATAACATGGCAATGCATCTGAGATAACTAAGAAGGTAGAATGATAAAAACGCTCCGTAAATAGATGTCTTATGCATTATTACAGATGTCCCATCCAAAGTGTCAAGTTCTGAGTACAAACGGCTGCACGTGGCAGCGAACAACATCTCATCTCAGCATATAGAAGACGAAGATTCCAGAAAGTTTGATAGAAGCACAGAAAAGACCTGAAAGTGCATTGGTTAAGTTCATCAACCAAAGTATCAACCTGAGACAGAGGACCATCAAACTCAGCTCAAAACTCAAACCCAAACATGTTTTGCATTCAGAATTGACAAGGGGTCAAACTCGCCCAACTTTTCGTGGTTCCAACGACCCCCTGAGTAAAAGATAGTTCCATCTCTTTGACACCCGAAACTTCTGAACCTGTTCCAGAATTCGAGGTAAGAAAAAAAAAACAAAGATGGTCCTAAACATGTCCACTGGAAACAGGAAACATGTTACTTCCACTTAAAACAAAAAAAATAAAACTTTCTCCCCACCCACAGTCCTACTTTACAGCCTTAACTAGATTAATGGTTATAGTGTTTGTTTATTTTTCAACTGAGAAATACCTTTGAAGTTTGACACCATATGACCTCGACTCTCGAAATGGTCCTTGGCAACTCTTCAACAAACACGGAGATCGATAGTCTGGCCATAGATAGATGGATGAGTTGATATAATGACATCAATTACCTCCCACGCAGACTGATCCTGTGAGGCCTAAAAGCTGCATGTGTATAGCAGTATAAAAAGAATGATGCTTTGTTATTGAAAAATTCCATTTCTATGACCGAACAAATTTTCTGTTGGTTATTTTGTCGAACAACTTATGTGGGTCTGTAAAAACAAGAACTTTACAGTAAATAGCATGAGGTAAATGTTAGTTTTCGTGATGGCCGACGTCCAGCGATACCGACGGCGAAGGAGTTTTTTTTTTTTTCTTTTATGATTGTAATACACTGAACATTATAACCAACTAATTAGTTTTAAAATGTTTTTTTTTCTTCTTTTAAATGTTCCCTATGGCTATGATTTTCTACCGCTTTTTTTTGTTTTTGTTTTTCTTTTTTTGCTAAAACACTAATTTTATTAATTGTAGTTTTAATCTTTTTATCAACATATTAATACATTTGTCAACACAAAATCCATTGAGTACAATCTTGAATAAACTTAGTATGGCAAATAATCCAAGTCTGACGAGTTTTAATTTTGAGATAATTTTTTAAAAATACTTTGTTAATAGTTTACAATTTGTAAATTAAAAAAAAATTGTAAATATACACAATGGCATTAAAAATTTAGATTGTTTACTAAATAATATTGTAATTACTATAATTTATAGTTAACCAAACTTTATATATTTATTATTAAAATTTAGAATTTTTAGACCGTTTAATATCAATTGTAACGCTTTTAAAAGATTTAATGACTAACCGACAAAGAGTATCATTTTTATCATTTTAAAATTTTATGTTTATCCGTTATTTTTATATTCATTATTTCTAATGTTTTTACGATGGTTACCAATTAGATTTCGATTGTTTTATTAAATATATCTAAATATTTTCATTTCCTCTCTATTTCAATATTCATGTACCTAAAATTTTGGCAGTAGAATTAAAAACTGCAGTTGAGAGAGTGATTTTTTCGTCAATGCAATTGAGAGAGTTAAATACCAGTAAAGGAGTAAAGAAGAGTGATGGTAAGTAGGGCTGGGCAAAAAAAACCGAACCCGAAAATCCGAACCGAATCCGACCCGATAAAAAGGAATCCGAACCGATCCGAACCCGATATAAGTATCGAATGGATCTTGTTTTACGGTATTTCGGGTTATGGGTATTACCCGAACCGAACCCGAACTTAAATGGATATCCGAAAGAACTCGAAACTTTAAAATTCCAAAAAAAAACTCGTATCATATCCAATCTAAATTTCTAATATGTTTCCAAAACAATTTAATATATTATTGAGTACCTACAATAATTAGTTATGATATAAATAATTAACTCAAATATTTACTCTAATATATAGTGTTATTTGGTTAATATTAATGTTTATGATTGACATTACATTTGAAGTTAAGTTACGAATAAATTTGTTTTGAAGTTTATATAATGTTGTTTTTAAAAGTTTAAATAGCACTTCTTTTGTTTATAGAACTGTTAGTTGTTAACTTTAATTTTTTATGTTTCATTATGTATTATATTTCGTTCATACAAGGCTTTGGTTTGTCATTAATCATGATATGTTTAGTATTGTCACATATAGTTCATTGACAAATCTTATATGGTTGATAGATGAGTTTCACAATCTTATTTTCAAGGAGAACAATATGGTTTGTAGAAACTAAATACACAAATTTAATAAAATGATTGAAAATATAGTGAGTTTAATTGAATATAAATTAGTATTTTTAGAACCGATAACCCGATTAGTATCCGAAACCGAAACTATTTCGGATTCAACCGGATCTTGGACATGTTACTAAACCCGAACCGAACCCGACTAAACCCGAACCGAATCCGACCCGAATTTTTATAATATCCGAATGGGGCTGAAATTCATGAACCCGAAAACCCGAAACCCGAATGAACCTGAACCGAAACCCGATTGGGACCCCGATTGCCCAGCCCTAATGGTAAGTATAAAAAAAGCGAATATTGAAATATCCAAAGAAATAAAGAAAGAGAAGGAAAGTGATATATTGTCATAAATAAAATTCGAACAATTAAGGAGAAAATCGCGAGAAAAGAGGATGGAAACTAGAGAGCGTGCTTCGCAACTGGTCTTCTCTTTTCTCTTTTTTTCTTTTTTTTTTTCTACACAAAAGAAAAAGACCATCATCTCTCCTCTCTCTCTCACTCCTCATATAAATATTGACCAGTGTCCTCCTCTAGAGAGAGAGAGATAAACTCGCCGCTTTTACTCTTCTTTTTGTTTAGTCTCTGAAGGTAGCAGCAGTAAGCACCAAAGGTCAGTCAAAACACGCTCTCCGTAGTGCATGTACTTTGATTTTAACAGTCGTGTTGATTTTTTTTTTTTTACTTTTCATTTTTCAGGGGAACGGCTAGTTAGTTACTCGGTGTGTGAAGCGGAAGGAAGATCGATGGATTACGGAGAAGATCGGTAGATTCTCTTTACCTTTTTTTCCTGCTTTATTCATCTCGATTGTTTTTTTTGTTTGGGATTTGATTTGGTTTTAGTGTGTGTGTTGCTTTGCTTTATGATGATTGATTTGATTAGTTCTTCGATTATTTTGTGATCCTCGATAGTGAAAAAAATGGAATCACACTGTTGTGATCCGTTTAACAGAAATCACTTAGATTTGGTGGTGGTTTCTGGGTCAATGCTGTAAATGTGATTTAAGATTTGTTTGGTTTCTTATTGAACTTATTTGATTGGTCATTTAATGTGACATCAAATCCTCTATTTTTTCACTAAACTCAAGTTTTAGAAGTACCTTTTGGTTAAAATGGTCATTTGTGAATTGGTTCTTCAAAATTGTGAAACTGCACACATTTTGATGTTGTGGGATATGATGTTTGCTATGTGCTTACTCTATTTGCTTTGTTTGAGTTGTTGGTTAAGTATATGCTTGTTAATGATACATCTAGAGACGCCTTTTTTTTTTTATCATTTAGCAATTTATAAGACAATGCTTAGGAATCTTCAGTCTTCCCAAAGCTTTTAAGTACATTAGACTCTTAACTTGTAAATGTACTATGGGTTTGATCATGTTATTTTTTGCAGTAGTGCCTCATGGAACTGGCAAGTTCAGAACTATGATCACCAGCCACAGTCTAATTTCTGTAAGTGCTTACATTGTTTAACTCTGACAACACTTTGTGACAAGCATGACTAAGTTGTTCTTGAACTCCAGCTGACGTATCGATGACGGAAGTCACATTAAACCAAGAAGATCACTCATACATGTTTGATGATCATTCCACCCCTGTCAAGGCCTGTAGCGAGCTGGGTTATCATGTCACAACAGGTTTGTGTTTGTTTTTTTTTTCCAAGGTATCATTTTTGTTTCAGATGTCTGTTTCATGATGGTTTCTAAACTAATGCGTTGGGATTCAGATGAAACGACCAAGAAGCTGGAAGTGCAAAGTGAGACTCGCTCTGCTGTAAAGAGGCGTCGGATGTTACAATTCGATGACCAGCCTATGGAAACATGTCTTTTCAGCAGTGAGAGCTTCTCTTCAATCTTAAAATCAAGCGTGAGTACACAAAACCAATACTGCGTCTTTAGCTACGCACTCAGATGCATTGCCATATATTCTTGATAGGCTGCAGTCTATGGTACTGTTTGCTGGGATCAATTATTAAAAGGGATCCGTTTTGTTTTGTTAACTCTTCTCTTCTACTTGTATAACAAATTCAAGCTTCGTGGTATATGGCTTCCTAATTTAATTGTTATTACGGCAAGTTAAGTTACCTAAGCAACATCTGATAGCTTAGGAGGTTCTGATTGATGTTTCTTCTATGTATGTTCAGGCTAGAGAGGAAACATTTGATGAGCTTTTGCCTGAAGGATCTGAGCTTATAGAAGGTTTTTCAGGTTGAGCTCTCATAAATTATAACAACACAAACCTCGCCAATGCGTTTTTCCATTCAAACAAAACATTGTCTCCTTTTCCAGCGGACGCTTCTGCTTCAAGCTTGGACTTGGAGGGCCTTGATCTGTATGCTGAAGAGTGGTACGCTGATTGCCTAAATGATGCTGAAACTCCTATCCTACCTGATGACTTGTATGTTTCGATCATTCATCATTGCTTGTTTTCGGTTAGTATCCTATTTGTTTAATTAACTTATTACTTTTGTTGTTTTCTCGCAGAAGCTTTGGTTCCCCTGATGTCCAAGTAGATATATCAGGTGAGGTTTCTATCTGTTGGACTCTTATTTTGTTTCCTGTAGTTCTGCTTTTCATTAATACAATCCCTTTGTTTGGCGCAGAGTATCTAAATGTGCCACCAGAACCAGAGGCCAGGGAAGTTAGGCGACCTATGACTCGATCTTCTCCAAATGTTATATTTAAAGGTAAAACAAACTATTGAGTCACAAATGGCGTCTTATAGTCTACACACTGATGTTAGCTACAAAATGAGAAAACAAAAACATCATTATAATGTTAAGATGGGAAATAGCAGGTAGGAAATCATTTTCAAGGCCGATTCCAAAGCTGCCATCTTCTATCATCTATCCATTTGCGTTCATCAAACCATGTGGTGTTCACGGCGACATGACTCTCAAGGACATCAACCAGAAAATCAGAACACCAACAGCAAAACCAAAGGAAGATAAATTAGAGCCTCCAGTGATCCAGACATCAGCATTTTCAGGGAAACCAGTTGTTGGGAAGACTAAAATCCGCACAGAAGGAGGAAAAGGAAGCATCACGATAATGAGGACAAGAGGCTAAGCTATAAGTTAAGTAGTATTTAATTTACTGCTGAAAAACTCTTTAAAACGTTTTTTTGCCTTATTCTCAGAGGCCTCTTAAATCCTTTTTTACCGGATAATAGTTACAAGTGAAGCGGCTAATGATCTTCAAGATCTTAGCATGAAACCATGTTCTTGTTTCGTTTTGGTATCTGTATAACGAAAGTGAAATCAATGAGTTGTGACTGTGAGCCAATGTGGTAGGTTATTTTTTTTTGGTTTGTATAAAGTCTATGGTTCTTAATGTAGCTGAATGTGAAATGCCAAAACTCTTGAGTTTATGTTTCTCAAAGTCTAAGTGGAGGATGATATGATAAAATCTTGTTCCTTTTAAATACTGTGCGATAAAACAAGATACATTTTGTGATATAGAAGAGAGCTTCAAGAATCTTCTTGGTTATGTTAAATTCGTTTTTGGTTCTGGAGCTTTTCCATTGAATTCTTCTTAATCCTAAGCTTGTGAGTAACGTAACCAAAACTTGGATAACCATTAAAACAACCCTAAATTTTATGGGCCTATATGTTTTGTAATCTGAAATTGTTTTGTAATCTGAAAATTTAATATATGAATATTACAGTATATGTTTAGTTTTTTTTTCTTGCAAATCGCTCTTCTTTTAATTAGGAAAAGGAAACACGTCGTATAGTAGTAATCGACTTGGGTCATTTATTCTCTGTCGTGTGAGACCTTCTTTTTGACACAAGTCACGTGAAAACTTATCGATGTTCTGAAATCAATTAAACCATCAATAAATATCAATCAGGTCGTATTCTTTTCAAATACGGATTTGAGTTTTTGTCATGTCGATCTCATTGAACAGAGGAGGTTGTTATGCATTCATTTGACTTTCCGTATTTGAGATTAGACAATCCTCTTAGCATTTAGGCCCAGTTGATTATCTGGGCTTCGCCCAATAACATTTTCTTAAAACTTTCCATTTTAACGTTTTTCAAGTAATGTCTGATCCTTGAATTTTATCGGGATAGTCCAAATGGTATCGCTCTCCACCTCCACGAGCCACGCTCACTCATTCCCCTCTGCATACAACCGCCGTCCAGTGGAGAGAAATGTTACAGTGCGATGTGTCTCCTTTTCCCCGCGCGAGCCTAAACACACATCTCCTTCTGATAAGCGTAACGAATCCTCCTTCGCGCTTAGTGAGACGAGGCAGAGAAGATGGATGAGGAATACTGAGGAGAGAGAATCTCCTTCGATTCAAGAGGAAATCAACTCAAAAATCGCTTCTAGGAAAGCTATATCAATAATACTTCGCAGAGAGGCTACAAAGGCGATAATCGAGAAGAAGAAAGGACCTAACAACTCCAAGAAGCTGCTTCCAAGGACGGTGCTCGAGGCTCTTCACGAGCGAATCACAGCTCTCCGATGGGAATCTGCTCTTCAGGTAGTGCTCTCCACTTATTTCTTCGTTGATAGCTCAATCCATTTATCACCAATTGGTTTTAGGTTAGAAGTTCATCGCTATGGTTCGGAAGATATCCTTAGTATATAAGACAGATAACTCAATCCACGTATTACCAATTGATTTTAGGTTAGAAGTTCATAGATAGCTCAATTCACTTATCACCAATTGGTTTTAGGTTAGAAGTTCATCGGTCCTGAAGATATCCTTAGTATATAAGACACATAACTCAATTCAGTTATCACCAATTGGTTTTAGGTTTGAAGTCCATCTAGTTTTAACATTTGGTGTTGCTGTTGAATTAGTTAGTGTAATCTGTGTAGGTATTTGAACTACTGCGAGAACAGCTATGGTACAAACCAAACGTTGGAATCTACGTTAAGCTCATTGTCATGCTTGGCAAATGCAAGCAGCCTGAAAAGGCTCATCAGCTCTTTCAAGAAATGGTCAGTGAAGGCTGTGTGGTGAATCATGAAGTGTATACTGCTCTTCTATCTGCTTATAGTAGAAGTGGACGATTTGACGATGCGTTTACTCTTCTGGAACTTATGAAAAGCAGTTATAACTGTCGGCCAGATGTGCATACCTACTCCATCCTCATTAAGTCTTTTCTTCAGGTTTTTGCCTTTGATAAGGTCCAGGCTCTGCTCTCTGATATGAGAAGAGAGGGGATTAGGCCTAATACAATCACGTATAATACCCTCATCGATGCGTACGGGAAAGCAAAAATGTAATTAGTACCCTTTATTGTTGTTTTGAGTTTTACGCTCTGCAAAAATGTACTTTAGTTGTTATGGTTTAGTTCAAAGCATTTATAAACTGACTTAGTTTTTGTTTTGTTTGTTGGAAGGTTTGTGGAGATGGAATCAACACTTATCGAAATGCTTGGAGAGGAAGACTGCAAGCCTGATTCTTGGACCATGAACTCAACCCTTAGAGCCTTTGGTGGGAACGGACAGATAGAGATGATGGAGAATTGTTACGAGAAGTTTCAGAGCTCTGGGATCGAACCCAACATCAGGACATTCAATATCCTCCTTGATTCTTATGGGAAAACAGGAAACTACAAGAAGATGAGTGCTGTGATGGAATTCATGCAGAAGTACCACTATTCATGGACAATAATCACCTACAATGTGGTCATTGACGCGTTTGGGAGGGCAGGAGACTTGAAACAGATGGAATACTTGTTTAGGCTGATGCAATCAGAGAGGATAAAGCCAAGCTGTGTTACACTGTGTTCTCTTGTTCGTGCCTATGGTAGAGCTGGTAAAGCGGATAAAATTGGAGGAGTCTTGCGTTTCATCGAGAACTCAGACATAAGGTTAGACCTTGTGTTCTTTAATTGTCTGGTAGATGCTTACGGGAGGATGGAAAAGTTTGCAGAGATGAAAGGTGTTCTCGAACTAATGGAGAAGAAGGGAGTTAAACCTGATAAGATTACATACAGGACAATGGTTAAGGCTTACAGAATTAGTGGCATGACTAGCCATGTAAAGGAACTTGATGGTGTGTTCGAGTCCATTGGTGAAGCCCAAGTTGTGTTGAAGAAGCCTGACTTTTAGCCGAGGAATATAGCTTATTTTTCGGGTATATATATTTACATATCTAGTATCCATCTCCCTGTTTTAATTGAAAGTGTAGCTAGTACGAGTGTAAATACATTTCTGTTCGCTTACATAACTTTGTAACACGAAAACAAAAAGCAAAAAAGTGATACAAGTATAGTTCTTTACTCTTGTTTGTGATATATGCTTGTTTATATATCTGTATGTCCTGAAGCAGCTAGATATGAGAGTTGAAGGCTGTACGCTTCTTTCAGTTGAGTCAAGACTTCTGCAATAGAAGGTCTGCTAGATGCATCTCTCCCTACACATCTTATAGCAACAGACGCAGCTTTTTTCATGCTCTTTGGATCAAATGTCCCCTTCAAGACATCATCCACAATCTCAAATGCTCCTGCTTGTAAGTTTGGTCTAGCCTGCATTTAAGTAGCTCGATATTTTATGACACTGTGTACTTAGATACTGAGAACTAAGAAAAGAAAGACAGTCATGTTTTTTCTCACCCATAAGACTAAGTTAAAAGAATCTGGTGATCCTGAGTGACTTAACGGTTCTCTTCCACAGATAAGCTCCAACAGCACCACACCAAAGCTATAGACATCACTTTTCTCTGTCAGCTGCAAGGTTGAGTAATATCTGGAATGAAAAAGTGTGATTAATGATTAGTTAATGAAGCTGTTAATCTTTCACAAATGCTGAGAGATGTTACAGAAGAGTTTACTCAGGGTCAAGGTAGCCTGCGGTGCCTTTAACAACAGTAGTAATATGAGATGCATCTGCTTTCGTAAACTGTTTTGACAGGCCGAAGTCTGAAACTTTTGCGTTCATATCTTTGTCCAGAAGTATGTTACTGCACTTTACATCCCGATGTATAATTCTTGGCTCACTTCCGTTGTGCAGGTAGTCCAGCCCTTCATGAACAAGACTAAATGTTACTGTCTGCCACAATCAAATGTGTGTTTAGTTAGTACCAATGACAGATGTTGAAGATGTACCTTTTGCAGCATCAACTGCAACCTTTAGTCTTGAAACCCAGTTCAGTGAAAGTCTTTTACGACTTGGACCTGCAGAAGCAAGATTGCACTAAAAACTATGAATTTGAGAGGAAGATGGCTTTGTAAAAGGATGGTGAGCAGTCGCTAGATACTTGAAGATTTGCATACCGTAAAGGTGATCAGCTAATGATCCACCAGGAAGATACTCATAAACCAGTATTTGCCGTTTTGGTTCGTAGCAGAAGCCCTCGAAGGAAACTAGATTTTGGTGGCGAATCTGAGACAAAAGGTGCACCTAGAAATATACAGTACAAAGGGAGACATTAGATAGCAGCACTCGGAACAGTAAAGATGAATGCATGCTTGAGCATTTACCTCGTTGATGAAAGAGTCAGCTCCAAGTTGAGTTTTATCAAATCGCACTTTGACGGCAACTTGTTTTCCATCTGGTAGTTTCCCATGGTATACAGATCCAAAACTTCCACGGCCAATCACTTCCTTGAAGTTCCTTGTAGCTGTCTTGATCTCTTTGTGAGAAAAGATTCTTGAAGTGTTCCAGTTCTGCATCTTCAGTTGTTCTCCTGATCCAAGATTATGATAACTATAAGAATCATAAAGCCACAACTATGTGGATCCGGAAAAAGGAAAGCATGTGTTTCCTTACTGGTTATATCTCTCTCTTTGTTTCTCTGTCTCCTAGTGCAGATCGACATGAAAACAAAGATGAGGAGAGTGGCAAACAAGGCTCCACCAGAAACTCCCAGCAAGATTGCTACACGGTTTTGCTTCTTGTGCTTCTTATTGATAGGTATAGTGACTTGTGGTATGTCAATTGTTGAAGACACATTGTTGCATGATGACGAAGTGAAGGAAAGGCATGGGTTACCCGTTATCCTGATAGAAAGCAAATCAGTAACGCTACAACACAAGAGTAGAATATTGTAGCAAATGGCGGCGAGACAGAAACTATATACCTGACTTCCAGGCCTGTTCTGTTAAGTGACTGTGGCAAGGGACCTACTAAGTTATTGTTTTCCAGATTCCTGAGCAGAAGTAATGAAAGATCCTTCTATGTATGAGGTGGAGAGTGAATCTGGTAAGTACAAGCTACTTCTTTGGTCTAAATGTTTACTTACAGGAGACGAAGTTTCTTTAGCTTTCCTAAAGTTTCAGGAACTGATCCTTGTAAGCTGTTGTTTTGCAGGTCCCTGCAAAGAATGAAGATTGACTTTAGAATATCCGCAAAGAACAAACAAAACTCCAGAAAATCTCAGTAGAAGATAACTTACAGAACTTCAAGGTTAATCAGATTTTCCAGTTCGGAGCCGAAAGATTTTATCTGATTGGAGCTCAAATTCCTGGATATATTCATCAGAAGCTTTTTAAATACTACAGGAAGCGTAAAACATATATTTCTTCAATGTTATATGGATGAGTATTACAGCTGCTGGAGATGCTGAAGGCTTCCTACATTCTGTATTGCTCCAGTAAGTGATGTATTATGCAAGTCGCTGCAAGAGTACACACTCACTGATAACACACATGTATGCATGAGACGCTAGAAATGTTTGAAGAATTGCTGACTTACAGTGTTCTGAGATCGAGCAAGTCTCCAAAAGTTGGACTAATGGATCTCAGGTTGATTTGTGAAAGAAACCTGGACAACAACCAGAAGAAGAAAAATCTGAGCTGAGTTTGCAGAAATGTGCGTAATAAGGATTCTCTTACAGTGATATAACACGGCTTCCTTCACACTCAATGTGGTTCCAAGGAAGAGGAGTGCATGGATCGTCTTGCCATCCAAGGTCTTGCCCGGTGAACTGCTCTATGACTTTAAGTGCCGAAACTGCAAAGATAACTTAAGAGGTGAATCTTTTTTTGGCTTTATCCAAGTAAAAATCAAGCAGAGAATACCTGTGGTGGAAGAAGCTTCTGAAGGGATTTGGAGGATTTCATAAACCTCAAGAGCGTTCACCTGAGGATTGAACTTGATTTTCTCGAAGGTGATGTTTAAGTTACTGATTCTCTTTTGCGTAAAGTACAAAGTACTAGCTTCTGAACTGGTCACGGTATACTCAGATTGTTTGACTTCGTTATTGATCGTCACACTAAAAGAAGGAGAGAGTGAGAGTATCCCAGCAAAGTAGAGGATAATGTAGTAATCCCCTAGTGTAACTAGAGAAAGTGTATATGAAAGCCTGTCTTTGCGAGCTAGAATTCTTGCAGTCTGAAGAACAGAATCTGGCGGATTCTCAGTGATGTTCAAGGAAGACAATCTTGTGAGTCTATTGAAGCTCCAAGAAGTGTGAAACGGTGTAAAACTTTGATCTGGTTCCCATATTCGATCAAATGGATCTGCAGGATACCTGACATTCAACAAAACACACCAAAAGAAGATCAGATTCAGTGATGGTAAGTTAAAGAGCCTGAGAACTTATACCTGATAGTCCCATTTGTGTAACCGCTGTTGATACGGTAACTTCTCCTGAGGATTACTTTTGTTGAACTCTCTAGGCTGTTTTTATAAGCACCTAAAGGAAGTGGCCGTAGTTCTAGAGAAGAGATAACAGGAATGCCTCTTCCTTTAACCGCAAGCAAACAGAGAGAAAGTGAATCCTTATTGACCGGCCAAACCAACTCTTCAATCCAAGGATCTTTGATTCTGAGATCAACAGTACTAGTGACACTTCTTCCCAAAGCGACACGAAATGCTGGAGGCTGGTTCTGGCTATCATAGTTTCTATAAATGAATGTGGCACGAACCAGAACCGAGGATAAGTCCTTCCTCACAGGTAGCTTATAACATTGGCGAGTTTGAGAGTCTGGGAAGAATCTGATGGGAACATTGGAAGTTGAAGTTCCTTCGATGTAACTAACCGTAGTAGTGTTACCTGTTTCGATATAGTCGTTGTCTGAGAGCCAGGAGATGTTATAAGCAGCTGTGTAACTTGAACCGCCGCAGGATAAGCTCAAGAAACCTGTTTCATCACAAAAATTGAATAAAATAGTTGAAATTATATAAAGTAATGGTAAGGACTTAAGACAGAGTCCAGAATGTCCATACCATCTGGATTGGAGAAACCAAACACCCAGAAGCCACTGAGGAAAACCAAATCGATCCAGAAGATCATCTTTGAATTTCTTGAGTGAAATCTGAAGAACATATATTAAAATGTTCTAGTGTGTACACTTAGTTTGTGTATGAATTCATTCTTTATATATATATCAATGGATTTGTATGAGTGAAGGTGTTATCAATGATGATGAATCGTAGGTACTTTACTCAGTGGTCATAATACACTAGCAGTATGTATCAATTTAATAATCTAAATAACAATTTAACTACAGTGAATTTTATTTAGCCTTCCTTAAATATGAAAAATAGAAGTGATATACACAGTGTGACAGTGTCAATGGTGATTAAAATTTGGTTGCGCAATTCGTAAGAATGATTATGAGAATGATGCTTGAGAGAGAATCTTTAAAAGCAATGATACTAGGTTTTGCTTGGCTTCGACACTAATTCTCAAAATGCATCCTCCTTAAGCTTTCTCATAAAGGGAAAACCTTTTTCGACAAATTATTTTCACAGGAACATCTACCAAACTTTGAATTTTATTTAAATCAATGCCTCAAATAAACATAAAGATCATCTCTAATCGATTTTTATCGGGCTCTTTTGTACTAATCCTCCTAGTAAAGCAGCGAGATAACGTAGCGATACTCAAAAAAGCAGAAGCATTTTATTTTGTTGGTTTATTAACTTAAGTTACGTGATTTTGTCACGTTAAGTATAAGGATAACAAGATACTGCCAAAGTAAAAAGTACAAAGACTTGGGATATAAAAAAAATGTAACTCAAGGGTGAAAATATTAGGCATAATCCGATATAACACCTAAGTGAAAGTGAAAGAAACATTATAGGTCGGCTCAAAACATGCAAAGACAAAAACTACAACTTATGATCTCAATACTTGACTGGTGCAAGAATTTCGAGCTGTGCTCCGAGTTTCTCTTCAGCGACCTTCTCAGCCTTGACTCTAAGTTTGTTAAGCTGCTTCTTACGCTCGTAAACAACTTGAGATCTCTCCTTCCTCTTCGCCTCCAGCTCCTGTTCATTCGACATTAATATCACATCAGTCATCAGACGCCAGTAACAACCCACAAAACCTCATAAGCTAAAGATTTTTCCACTTTTCTTAATGAATAACATCTATGTGATCAAAAACTAGACACATTCTAGTATCTAAATATGAAACATCAACAGAAAATAAACTAGTAGTCTAGTACAAGTAATTAAGAGCAAAAGGAGGTTGGAGAAAGAAGAAAATCCATACCTTGATGGTGTCATAGTGGTTCCACCCGACTTCAGAAGAGAGACGACCCAACAGACAGTACTTGTGACCAGCTTGAAGCCTCAATACCCTGAAGATAAAAAAAAAATGATGAGTACAAAATAGAAATAGAAAGTTTGTGAAATAAAAAGGAAGAGAAGAGTGTAGAGGGACAAACTTGAGAGCATCAGGGATAACCATCCTCTTGACCTTGTCATATGGTGGAGGCACACCTTCAAAAACCTTCATGCGGGCAAGTGCGGCTGCTCCACGCTTAGTCTTGTGTGGAATCATACTGCAAAATCAAACCATACACACAAAAATTCCACTCAGCTAAAATCATGCATTGAATACAACCACACAATTTATCTGTACATCCATTTAAGTAAACAACACAGAACTCTCAAGACTGACACGTCAGCATTTTAACACAAACTGAATGCACAGACACACATTGTAATAGCTTCCGTGTTAAACAAGCAACGAGATTTAAAAAATCAAGACTTTACGAAACTTAAAACTTTAAAGGAGAGATTTTTTGATTTTACTAACCCGCGAACAGTACGCCAGAAGATCTTGGAAGGAGCACGGAAGTGAATGGGACCATGAGAAGGCTTAGTGTTCATACGTTTACGAAGGAACCTCATGTACTTCATTTTCTGTCGGACAAGTCCACCTGAGAGACAAATCTCCTCGCATCTAACGATGACAACCTTCTGTCCATTGAGCAGCTCCTTGGCCACGATCGAAGCTAAACGTCCCAGCATGTGGTGACGCGCGTCGACGACCACGCGCTTCGAGCATATGCCTGATCCCGACACCATTTTTGCTTCCTCCTTTTTGTCTGTGTGTGTGTGTGTTAGCGGCTGGTGAATTCACTCACGAAATTATATTCGTCAGTCTAGGGCTTAAGGGGTGTTTTCGTCTATGTACACTGTAATTTGGTAATGGGCCGAATAAGGCTCATTAGTGATCTTAAGGGTCCATTAAAAAAGAACTAAAATCAGACAACTATGAAATCATTAACCCATATAAAACCTTTAATATACAGAATGTGGATACATGAAGAAGTTAAGTACAACAGTGTATGTATCTTTAAGCAGAGGCAAGAATGTTTAGTGCAACTTCTTTGAGAGAAGGCATGGTATCTTGCTGGTGAACACAGATGCATCTGTTTCTTGTCCTCCTTAGGACTTGCCATGGACCTGGATAGCATCTACATTTGCAACACAACAACTGATCAGAGCTAAAGATCAATTAACAAGAGGATATCAATTAGTCTTTATTTGTTTCTTGTAGCAGAAGTAAACCTGAAAAGGACACCTCCTTTCTGACCCTTGAAGTTGTGAATGTAGTACACTGTCTCCATCTTTGGAAGAAGCGTCTCGGTCAGTGCTCCCAGTTTTGGGTAAAAGAACTTTGGATAGTCTTTTTCTTTTTGGTTAAAGGAAACAAGAAGTCTCTCTCTCTCTCTCTCTTGAGTTCTACTTTGTTACACTGATGAGAATGAGAAAAAGGATACAGCCTGAACGTATGCGGTCAAGTTCTCCATTGAAGATGATTAGTTTTCTGTCAGTGTTCTCAACAGCTTCCTTGTAGAGCTCTTCCACTACAAGCATCTCTGAGCTTGGGAAAAGAGGAACACACCACAAAGGAATGAGTCAGATGTTAACAAAGATGATGATGAAGGTTTTGAGTGTATTATACCGTTGACATTAAAGTATGGGTATGCGACAAGGAACAGTTCGTCTTCAGGCTTCACTCGATCTGCCATTTTCACTCTCTCAAAGAAACCAAAGTCTTCAAAGAGAGAAGGTTTTGTGAGATAGTCCAACTTAAAGTAAGTTCCTCCAAAGACAGTCTTTTGAGCAAATTTGACTTCGTTTGCCTCCGGGAAGAACTGAAACCATGTTAAGAAGCAGACTTTGATAGATGTTGAGTCTTTGGATGGAAGATAAGTAGAGAATACATACAATTCTTGTGGTTCGAGCCTTCTGAGGAGATATGAGTCGGTCACAGAATTCGCGTATCATATTCATACTTTCTGTCATCTCTGTCGCTCCTTCACCATCACCTAAAACACAAGGAACAAAAACACTAAAGACAGTAAGATCTAATAAGCAAGAGAGAAAGGCCTTAACTGAAGAAAAATTGCATATAAGATGAAAGTAGTTACCTGGCACAGATGCAAAACCAGATGTTGGAAACTCAATTTCCTGTAAGAAACCAGAGTTCCCTTGGATCACAGAATAATAAGATCCATTATAAAACAAGCATTTCAAAACTCACCATCAACTGTTTCTCGTCCTTCAAAGCCATTTCAACTGCTTGTTTTGCCTGTATGTTTTCATGCATCATATCCACTAATGCTTTTAGCTTTACAATCTATAAACTCTAGCTAAGAACACTACTAATACGTATTCAGAAGGGAAATTATACAAGTGTCATGACAAGATATAATGATACATAGCTCGATGTTGCTAGCTAATTTTGTGTTTAAGAAAAGGAAAGGAAAAAGCTGACTTGGTTAATGAGCTCGAAGTAATCACGAGGAAAAGGTACATTCTCCACAGATGTGTTAGACTCTCCAGAAACAGAACAGACTCTGTACTTGAGATTCTTATTCGTCTTGGTGGCATCATTGTTCTTCCAATTTATACTACCACCGAGAACAGTCTGCAATCACCAAATTGAAACGAGGAGAAACAGTCAACTTATTTTTTTTTTAAAAGAACACATCAGTAGGAACAATCAATATGATCAGTGTGTGACAAATGGTCTTGCAACTAAAAGATGCTTTAGGACATATAAAAGTAGGATTATTACACAAGCAAACAAACAGACACGGGCATTAAACTAAAGAAGACAATGTTCACTGGTTCTTCACTAATCAATAGAAGAGAAAGATAAAAGGCATTCTGAGAGAGAGAGAGAGAGGAGATGACGTGGCAACAACATATATGCTGTACCTTAGAGTTAGAGACGAGTGTTCCGGCAAAAGAAGCCGGTGAGACGGTGGATGCGATGGAGAAGGAGGAAGGTGACATCTGAACCACAGAAAATGAAATTGTATCTTATTCTGATTATTATTTGTGGAGGGAAACTGAGTAAAATAATATTAATACACTATAAATATTATTCAGTGTTGACTGTATTAAAAAAAAGGAATCTCAGAGCAACATTATTGGGGGTTTCTCCATTTGGGGTTCTAAAATATATATATGTGTATGTATATATTATATATATGTATATAATATATACATACGCACATATATATTGTTAGAACCCCAAATAGAGAAACCTCCAATAATGTTGCTCTCATAAACAAAATAAATAAATATCAACCAACGATTAAAATAAACGGAAACAAATATTTAATTTAATTAAAAAATATGATTAGCGAATTAAAAAGCATTTATTAGCGAGGCGCCAGATCTTATTAGCCAATCACACTATCTTTGCCTTGGACATTCCACCAGAAACCTACTATTGAAGAATCTCAATAATTCAAAGGGAGATGGGCGGCGGAGACGGCAAATTGTTCACCTTGGCAGAGGTTTCTCAGCACACCAGCAACAAGGATTGCTGGATCGTCATCGACGGCAAGGTTCCCCCCTCCTTTCTCTCTTGATTGATCTATAGATTCGCTACGATCTGGATCTCAATTTCGTCTCTAACCGCAGATCTCCTCTACTTCTCGACGTTTTATTTTATTTTATCACCGAGAGAATCTAGATCCGATTTGCTAAAATCATACATACTCTTCCTAGGTTCTTAATTGAATATAGGTTTATGATGTGACCAAGTTCTTGATTGAATATAGATTCTTAATTGTATATAGGTTTATAATTGAATATAGGTTCTTAATTGAATGTGACTGTTGATAGTTGATACTGCCTTAGAAGTAACTAGTGATGATAGATTAAGTTAATTGTTTTTGATTTTGAATTGTATATTAGGTTTATGATGTCACCAAGTTCTTGGACGACCATCCTGGTGGTGACGAGGTCATCTTAACCTCTACAGGTAACAAACACATCGTTCTTGGTTTGTTAGTTTTTTTCTGGTTATGCACTTCCCTTATCTTCTCAACAATGTCTTTGGTCTTCAGGGAAAGACGCGACGGATGATTTTGAGGATGTGGGACACAGCTCCACTGCAAAAGCCATGCTTGATGAGTACTACGTCGGTGATATTGACTCAGCCACTGTCCCAACCAAAACCAAGTTTGTTCCTCCTACTCCAAACCAGACTCAGTCTAACCAGAGCTCGGATTTTTTCATTAAGGTTCTTCAGTTCCTTGTTCCTCTCCTCATCTTAGGCTTGGCTCTCGGTATCCGTTCTTACACCAAGACTCCTTCTTCTTCTTGAGGAGGAGGAAGAACTCGTTCTTGTGTTCTTTTGAGTGTGTTCACTCTTTGCCCTGTCTTGTTTAAGACTTCAGATTTTATTATTATTATTATTATTCTCTTTTGCAATCTACTGGATATTGTGTAAGAGTAAGAGACCTTTGTTTGTGTTTTTATCAATCAAATCCATTTACAAGCAGCTTATAGTCTTAGCACTCACTTTTAAAAAAAAAAACACAGCAACAGGTAAGAGAAGAGAAGAGAAAGAAAAATGATAGAAAGTGGTGTGAGTTAATCCATGCTTGCGCAAGTTCTCTCCATCACCTTTGAATCAGTTCTGAAAGACTGCTTTGATGGAGAGCTTGATCCTCTTGATGAACTCTGGTGATTCCCAAAGAAGCTAAGCTTCCCCATTTTTTTTGAGAAACTGCTCATGAATTTGCGTGAATGAGATCTCTGCATATCTCTCTTCATACAGATGTGTTCCTTCTCTAGATCGTTGAGTCTCATCCTCAACCTAGCTAACTCCAGTTTCAGTTCCCTGTTTTCTCTCCTTAGAGAGGCGTAGTTGTCTTTTGGCGACATTGCTGCGCTGAGAGCTCCACTGTTGATTCTCCATGACTGCTGTTGGTGCTGCTGCTTTGGCTTTGTTGTCTCTTCGTCTGAGTAAGATGTGCACAAGGAGCTTCTGAGCTTAAGCTGCTCAAAGTAGAGAACCTGAACTATGGATTGCAGAGGAAGCCGCTCGTTTTGTGCAGCGTGTGCTCCAGCTTCTTGTGAGAGTTTCTGGAAGTCGATAAGTTTTGATAGCTTCTTCTTGTCTGAATCTGATAATCCTTGATGTGCCTGAGAATCGAAGAGCGTTAAGTATCAACAAGACGAGAAAAGCAAAACTGTTAAGCTACCTTAAGATAGAGATCAATGGCACGGTACAAGCCATCATGAAGGGTACGAGCATGAAGTGGTAAGGCTTCTGCAATGAGCAAGAACTTGGGAAGGTCAAGGTTAGCATCAGGAGCAATCTCAGCGAGATAGCTATCTACAAGCTTTGCAACTTTAAACATGGCGCTTTGTGAAGGAGAATGTGGACTATCACATTCAAACACAGACTCTTCATCCTCACTATCATCTCCTCCTTGCTGTGAAAAATTCACCAAGATTCTGTAAACCGTGTCAATCTCAAACAAAGTGTCTCCTGCGTGACGAAAAGAAGGGATCAAGAGATCATCAAGAGTCGCCATATCAAGCTGAGAACCGATCCTCCTCTCTAGGTCAAGCCTGCATGAAACTGAAGCATCAAGCATCACTGCTCTTCTAAGTAACCCGAAGAGGAAACTTATGGGGACAACGAGTTTTTCAACAGGTAGAAGAGCAACGATTGTCTCAACAATGGCTTGTTCATGTTCATGATGTCCTGTCTTTGTCAGCTCTCTCTCTGCGTAACTCACCAAAGAAGCTCCTATACTCTCTGGACGGACGCCACGGCACTTCATAGCGTTCATCACTCTCTGATACAAATCAATCCTAAGAACAGAAAGATCCTCAATCCACCAGTCTCCACCATCGTTACCTTTAGCTTGCTTGCTCATGTGAAGCCTCCCTGAGCTACTATACTCCAACCTTGAGAAGCTTGAAGCGATCTGCTCAGCGCAGGCCTTTGAGGCAATGGCGTCTATGCATCTAGTTACGATGTTGAGTTCGTCTGCAAGAGGGAGAAGATTCTCTGACTGTTTCAAGACTTCTACACACATCTCGAGGCTTTTGCATACAATGCTGTCGAGATACTCCTCGGCTCTTGAAGCCAAGTTGTCTTTGGAATACTCTTCTGTCATCTCGAGGTAATCAGAGACGCAAAGGAGCTGCGCAACGTTTGATGAAGTGATCTCGAAGTTGGTCCCGTAGCAGAACTTGACTGCTAGTTCGAATGTCTCTGCTCCTCCAGGGAGATTGAGAAGCTCCACTTTGGAGATATGTGGATCTCTGTGTTCTGCAACGACTCTCCTGATTCTTCCACTTCTTGAGACTAAAGGGAACTGAGAAATGGAGAATCAAAACATTGGCTCAACAAAACTCCATAGCTTATGAGAGAAGGTACTGTTATGTTTTATAAGTATGAATATACCTTGTGAAGAGCAAAGTTTCCTCCGTTTACTTCAATGGTTATATCACTTGGAACGTCTCGATAGATCCTGTAAAGTTGCAGGAAAAAACATCAATAGAAAGAATTGTATTTATGTGTTTTCAACTGGTAACAAAACTGATCAAGAGGAGAGAACAGAAGATACCATTCACTAAAGCTTTGCCTAGAAGATTTAGCAAGGGAGAGTTTCTGGTGATGATGGAGATGTTGATGATGCTGTAGCAGAAGATGGTTGTGATGCTTGTCCATGAAGGATAATTATGTTCAAGAACCAGATAAAGATGCAGAAGAAACCAATTAAGTGGAGTAGCTTGGTGATGGTTAAATTTCCAAAACCAGAGAGAGAGAGAGAGAATGATGGGTAATGGTAGTGTTGAATGAGTATTAATCATAACATCTGGTCATGTTTCTTCAAATCCATAGTTTTTGTCTTTGTCTAGCTAGTTGGGGTCCCCTGTTCTTGTCCCTTCATAGTTTTTTTTTTCTCCCTCCTTTGAAATGTCAAGAACAAATCCTTTTTCAAGCAACATTGTCAAACGTGAATTAAGGTCCGTTTTATTAGGGATATCAAAAAGATTCTATGCACAGTTGGAATAGAAACATATGAGCAAAAAGAAGAAAAACATACTGATAAAGGTGTGAGAAAAAAGAGAAAAAGTGTCAAAAGGCTTAAATCCAAAGGGAAAATGATTTGCAGAGTGGGAAAAGTTAAAGCAGAAAAAAAAAATTATTACAATCTAAAAACCTCTTTTTGGTTTGCTTTGTCTTTTGTCATCATTTTTCTCTTACGGGTTAGAAAGAATATTACAATAGTAGTATGAAGTGTATTTTACATAATCATCAAGAAGGCTAGATGAATTCGATCATACATTGTCTGTGTTTATGAACTTTCTCTAAACTGTGAAGAAACATATTACTACAGCTTTCAGTCTGTAATAGTATGTTTTTAACACTCGTATGTCTATTATTTCATATAATTTATTAGATTTTGTTTGATATATAAGTAGGTGCTTTCACATATTCATGTGGACAGTTCCAGACAAAGACTCGTCCTCCCATTCCTTGGAATTAACCTATTCATTATTCGACACAATATTCATGTCAAGTCAATACTGTATGAGTCATACATCTCTTCTCAAATATTGTAAATGATTGATTCGTAAATTTAATATTTCGAAAAAGACTTGCTATTAAAGTCACACTCGCCCCCTCTACAGTAACGAAATATTATTCTAAAATCTAAATCAGACAAATTGATGTTCTGGTGCTTGGGCTGTGCTACGTCTTGCGTGTGATGTCGAATAGTGTTATTGCTTGAATCAAGTAGGGCCCTAATCACGTTCTTCACTACTTATTTCACGTTCACATGCTTATTAAATCTTTTTCAAGAACGCCTAATGCAAATACATGTTCACAAAGGAGAAACTTTACAAGATTACCATTACGTTCGTTGTTCCACGACTGTAACAAAATATATACATTGAACTTTTAATAACTGTTTTATATTTACCTAACCAAATGATAATGAGAAATCCTGTAATTTATTGAGCATCAAAATATTACCCATGATAGGTGGGTCTAAGAGGTTTAATTAAAGGATTGATTATTTTAGTAGCAAAAGCTAAGGAAGCGGATATGATTATGTGAGTATGATGTCTTCTCCACCTCCATTATTTATTTTTGGTTTTGATTAGTGCTTTTAGATACAAACAAAAGCATAGTCCTTTTTATAAACTACTATTACTAACAAGTCAAATCATTCTTTAGCACTGCCAAAACTTGATCAATATTCAATATTGCGTTTTGTTTTGTGTGTTGGTTTTAAAACATTCTAACTGAAATATTTACTTTCATAATATGACTTTTAACATAAATTGCATTAATTATTGATTGGATGTAAATATAAATTGCATTTTAACCTTTTTATGTGTTACTCCACGGCATACTACTCCTGCAAAGTGCAAACCAAACAATAGCATGGTCTGTCCATCGTTTCATGAAACTTGTTTGTTTCAAAAGTAATATATGGTGTGCATTTACACAAGAGAAAAAAAACATTCACATTTTTACTATTCGTTTTTTTTTTGGTAAGATACAGACGCAAACAATAACATAAAAGGTTTTCTTTCCTTGAGTTTACAAAAAGAAAAAATAACCCTAAGTTGTTTAAGTACTGTGTAAAATGCACACAAAAGTCACAAACAATGTAGAGGGGTCAACTTGTGAAAAAAAAACTAATGGGGGTTAGAAGGATAAAACAAAAAGAGACAAGGGACGAAAGAAGATCCTTTATCAACGCATCATCTGTCTGCTTGCACGCGCTTTTGATTGCTTCCTGCATTTAACGCTTTGATTGTCATTATTGTTTGTTTGGGTCTTCTCTCACTTTTTTTATTTTAATTTTTTTTGTGGGCTATAAAAACACATACCAAACATACAAAGCATCCTATGCATCACATCATTTATTTTTGCTTTTGTAGTAAAATAGATTCAAGTGATCCAAGACATCTCACTTGGACCGGCCTTGTTCACTAAGCTCAAAGCTTAGCCCAATCGAGCTGGAATTTTTCCCTGACCCTGTTCGGTGAGTTGAAAATTACATTCGAGCTACAGTATTTTCTAAACCAAATAAAATTTGATAATTGAAATATGCTACTTGAACAAAGTAAATAAGGGAAAAAAATACCTATGCAAGCATCTCATAAACTTGTTGTTTTAAAAAAATGAGTATGAAGGTGGCGTCTAATTTAGTAGTGGAAAAGCATGAACAAAAGTAAAAACACTTGGAAATATTATTTTGATTAATGGATAGGTGATAGGAGATAAAAGTATTTAGGATATTGATTTTTTTGCAGTGTATTTTTAAAAGACGAGTTAGATCAGCAAATAAAAGAATTGAAATCACACGATACAAGTTATTCATTCTGCTATTTAGTACGGTCAAGGATGATCTTGAGATTCATGAAGCTAAAGACATATTCCCTCCATTTCGAATTAGATGTCATTCTAGAGGAAAAAATTATTTTTCTATTGGTTGAAAAGTGGTTAGGTGTATTGGTAATTGTGTTTTTATATTGAAAATGTATAAAATTAAATGTTTATTTAATCTGTATGTAAAAACCTAGAATGACAAATAAATTGAAACGGATGGAATAACTGACGGCTCCCTAGGAGTGTGACAATCCATACATACATATGTATATATATTTAATGATTTAAAAGCATAATTATTTATATATATATATATATTTCTATAATTATTTGTACGTATTAAACTATTTAAATTTTGAAGGTTAAATATGACACAATTCTGTTTTTCTCTCATGTGCGGCCCCTCTTAAACGGTCCTTAGGCTCACATTAACATGCCTATGAGCTAAGGCCTATGGTGTGTTCAGAAGGATGAAGCCACGGAGCAAAATGGAGTGTGAGAAAAAAACAAAGAAAAGACAAAAGGCTTTCGTAGTGAGTGCTAACATCTTTTTGGCATTTTTCTAGCAAAAGGGTCAAACAAAACATTGAATAAACTGAACACAGATACCCCCAAGTGTGCATTGGTTAAAGATATGACGAAAGCGAATCTAAATGTCCCAAAACATGATTCGTAATAGTCAGCGAGCCCCGTGATCTAACAACACCCCGTGTGTGTGTACATCACCATTTCTGTGTATGTATCTATGCAGGTATGTACGTTACGTATGCTTTAACTTTTGGTACATTCACTTTTAATCCTATTCACTTCTTTTCACTTCAAGTGATTACACAAAACAAACAACAATGATTGGTTTCGAGATAAAATTATACAGTTCCATCACATGGTGCTGGCCAATTTCCAAGAGACTATAAAAAAAAAGTTAAAACAGCAGAGATCTTCTCAATGAACACTGTAATATATTTTCTTGTCTCATCTTTTTGTCCCTGTCTGATAAAACTCTGTTGTAATAATTAGGGTGTCTACTTCAAGTAATATCTCAATTTATTAACACCATGCACATTACAATTGAAATAAAATTAACACAATGATCAATGTTAAACCTCAATTTATTCACACACATAACACAGAGATCTTCTCAATGAACACTGTAATATATTTTCTTGTCTCATCTTTTTGTCCCTGTCTGATAAACTCTGTTGTAATAATTAGGGTGTCTACTTCAAGTAATATCTCAAATTATTCACACCATGCACATTACAATTGAAATAAAATTAACACAATGATCAAGGTTAAACCTCAAATTATTAACACACATAACACATTCACGTGCAGTAAATCATGAGATTTATGTCAAGAGATCAAAGAGGGACCATTATATGTGTGTAGTTGAAGCAAGAATATATATTAGTACGAATGCCAAGCTACCAAGTTCACACGTGAACCCATTTAAAGTCTCCATCTAGATCATTTTTCTCACTATATGCCAAGCTTCAACATGCTTACACACGTCCCAATCAATCATCATCACCATATGCAGAAAACTTTGAATAAACAAACATGACAGAAAAAGACTCAACAGAAACAAATAAGGAAACACATTCATTAAGCATCTAAAATACTCAAAGATATTAGTACAAATGGTGTGAGGTTCAGGTCCCTACCCTACTTTCAATTTGTTTTTCTAACCGCATTATTACTTAAGATTACACTCCTGTTTCAAGGATTTTTGATGTTCGGTTAGTCTGTTAAATTCATCACATTCCTACTTCCACACCATATAACTGGAGCTTGCTTTCCTTGGCACTTCATGGACTGACTTGCACCCACTCGTAGCGTCCAGTGAGGGGCACATCATTCACAATGTCGAAGTTGTACCTGAAATTTTTTTGGAACACACATGAGTGTTCATTCATCCTCTCTTAATGCAACAAAAAAAAACAGAAAATAACAACATCCTTACTTCTCCATGAACAGCCTCTGCTGTTCCTGCTCTGCATACGCAAAGAACTCCTCCAGTTCACCAGCGGATGGGACCAAGCTATCTCTGTCCCTTGTGTAATCAGTGGCTGCTGTGCGCATCGTCTTTGTGCTAGACCCTGGTGTAACATTGATCTCCACATCCCCAACAAAGTTACAAGGCGTGCTCTCCCTTGTGCTAAAGAAAGACCATTACAAAATTCAATTAACATTACCACCAGAAAGACACACAATCAAAAACTGAACATTCAGAGAAAAAAAGAAACTTGATTTAAGTAAAAAACAAAAGCTAGACTTTAATGAGTTTATGGTCCCATGGGATACGCTATGCAATAAATAACAAAGAGAAAGGAAAAGACCATTGTCCTCTACTGGGAGAAGTTGCCCAAAAAACAGAGAATCCTACAAAAGTATTCCCCAAGTTTGTAAAAACCCACTAGGTCCCATGAACATGACACCACACTATAGTACTTGCACTACTACACTTATGAGGAAACTCTCAATTTTTTTTTTCATATGATCTTACATATTAAAAGCTTCTGACAATTACACAACAACCGCTTTAGTAAAAAAAAAACATTTGTTAAAAAATTTACAGTGAATTCATCTCTAAACCCTTATTCATATCACTTCCAATGTCTTTAGCTCATCAACAAAAGGACTCAAACTAATATGCACAAAAGGGGATCATATTTTTCACCAACTTAGATATAAATATGATTCATTTATACAAAAAGAAAATAGCTTTGTTACATTGTTAGCCTCTGCAATGTGGTACACTTGAGACAGACAACAATAACTCTGAAATGTCTAATCTAACACCAAAGAGACCAGAGTGAGCAGTAATAATAACACCCGTACATGTTAAAATCAAACCAATCAGGTAAACTTGATAAATAAATAAAAAACATTTATTTCTAGTCGTACTAAAGCTATTTTCATCCCAATAATAATTAAAAAAATTGATTTGAGCAAACAACAAAAGTTTCAGAGAAGCCTAACGCTCTTCACAGTTTAGGCAAAAGAAGCTATAACACAAAACACAACTCGTGTCTTAATTCAAACAAACATTTTTTAACAAGACAAACAAAAAATCCAAATTGGGTTTCATCGAATCGGTAAGAAGAAGAACAAAATCTAGGGCACAAAAAAAAGAACGAACCTTTGTCTCGATTCAAAATCAAGACTATTCTCTCCAACAAAAGCTTCAAACTTTCCAACCCCTTCATCTCCGTCACAGCTCTGAGCTACACGAACCGAACCCGAACCGGAGTTAACCGGACCCTTCGAGCCACCAGACTCTTTAATCCTCGTCCCCTGTTTCGGCTCCGTCAACGCCACTGGCTTCTCCAGACGGCGGCTTCGGAGCTGAAGGTAGCAAGAAGAGTCTGCCGCTAAAGCGGGATCAGAGGCGGAGGAATTGAGCCTCTTCAAAGCTAGGGTTTTGGCGGCTCTGGTGCGAACGCCCAAAGAAGTTGGCTCCGTGGGTTCCGTATCGTTGGTGACCTTCGATTTCTTCATGTATTTGCCCATGACAGGAGCTTGAGTTTGCGGGAGGGGGAGGAGCTTAGGGAGAAAGCGGGAAAGAGGGAATGGGAGGGAAAAGGCTTCGAGGAGGGAAGCGAGGCGAGAAAAAAAAGAATTGGGAAAATGGTTTTTCGAGTTTTGTGGGGTTAATTTAAAGAAAATGAGGAAAAGGTTAACCCTTTTTTATTTTGGGTAAATTATATTTAGACCCCACACGTTCATCATTATTATTCTTGGAGACCTTTTTTAATAAATAGGTTTCTTTTGTCCTGCTATAGCATAAAATTTACTAGTTTTTTCACCTGTAACTTTTATACATAGCATTTTAAGGTTGTGATTGGATTTATTGGAGTGAAATGGAGTATAAGAAAAAGGTGAAAAGAATGGAAAATTTATAGTGGAAATGTCAATTTACTTGAGCAAAAAGTGTTTATTGTAGGAGAAAACAGAGTTAAATTGAGTGTGTAGTTTTCTCCTTTTAAATAGTAATTAGAGTAATTGTTTGAAAATTTATATTCCACTTGATTGCCAAATTTATAGTTGGATGTAGGGTAAATAAAATTCTATATTCCACTTGATTGCCAAATTTATAGTAGGATGTAGAGTAAATTGACATTTGGAGTAAATATTTGCTCTAAAACACCATCCATTCAGACTCTAAGAATTTTGTTATTGTTGTTCAAAAAATATTTTATATCTAAAATATAAATTATCACTTTTTAATAGTATATCATATTGTATAATCGCACTAGAATGGCTTATAATAAAATTAAGAAAAAATGGTTCACATATGATTGACAAACTTGTGTATGGTACACTGTTCACCATGTTTTTCATGTTAAAATCATTAAACATTTGTCATATATATATATATATATGACAAATAATTAAGATAAAATAATGGTGGGGAATGGATAAATAACTCATGTGTAGTTTGTTTAATCCAAATCTAGTAAGAGTGAAGACACTTTTTACTACACAATGAAGTAAAGACCAAGAAGCATTATGAACCTTAGTACATCATAGGTCACTATATTTAGACTAACCCCCTCTCGAGGCATTTAATTAACACCATAGTTACTAAACTTTCATTTACAATCACATGCAATGTCGAACACACGTAGTCCCAAAGTTTAGCTCTATTCTAGACGAAGCTTTTACCTTTTCTTTTTCTTCTTTTTATATGGCACTGGATATATAAATTTTCCACACATCAAACACTTTCTCATGTAAAATCTCAATGCACTTCCAGTCTTGTGACCGAGGTAAAAAAAGAGAGAGAGGTTTTTACCATCCAGAATCAGTGCTTTTCACAGACAGTTCCCTTGTTAGCCAAGCCCTGCCTGCTCCTTGATATGCTTCACGGACAATATCAGTAAAACTAATCATCCAGTCATCCGTATTGATTGTGTTAGATATCTTATTTGTCTGCAGAGCAAATACAATAGCTGATCACAAGGTATGGAGAAGCAGGGTAAACTAGTGTCTCGGTTGTTACTAAGGGAAGAAACTAGCAGATCTTGCTACTAGCAAAGAAGAATAATTAAATGAGTCAGTAAGTTTTTGCCAAGTGAAGTTTGATTCAAATCTTCACCTAATATTAATTAACAGCAGGTTTGTGTGTTTCAGCGTTTTGACATACAACTAGTATCTTCTATGCTAGAACACGGACATTGATGCAATTACTTGGCTCAAAGCGGAAATGCTGCTTTTTGTTGATACACTACTTTTATAATGATGATATGCCCCTGAAGTATAAATCACTGTAACGTCTACAAAACCAAATATGCTCAAACTGAAATACTGAAGAAAGCAGATGTAAGCTGACCTCCTCTTCAAGTTTCTGAAAACATGACCAGATCGAGCAAGTACAGCTGTGGCCCTTCAGATATTTGCATACAAGCTCAGTGGGAGCTTCCCTTGAGGCGGTTTGGCTTTCAGAACTCTTCTTCCAAGTGTACTCTCACGCTTAATGGCGTCTAAAGAATCTAAAAGGTTTCCTTTCACCACATCCAATACAGACTTCAAATCACCCTCAGAATCTGTGTCCCTAAAGCCAAGAGTAAAGAACAAAGTGTCTGTGTGAATGCACAACTGTTTTGCTGTATTGATGATGATACTATACAGCTAAGCTGGCACCGTAAAGTGAAATGGAATAATGACATCATTCTCATTGAAAACATACCTACCAGAAGATTCTGAAGTTCCAACATCTGGATTCTCCTCCACAGTTTTCTTTGTGGATGAGTAACCAGAGTTTTGAAGAGGAATCACTCCAGCCATATATGTGAGGAAAATACCAGCCATAAGGAGAACTTTGTCACCTATAGGGACCCAACGGGAACCAGCAACAGCATCAAACTCTGCCAGATATGCCAAGTAGCAAGTACATTTACAAGAAGACTCTCCACGAGACAAATAACCTCCAAGATTCAAGATAGTAGAAACATAACGTTTGCGAGCTTCCCCTGACGGTTTACATGTGATGCTGCAACTCCCAAAATGTTTCCTACGAAAAGACATCAGACTTATGGCCAAGAACAGAGTAGCTTTGTAGTAAGCTAATAGAAAAGAGAACAATATGATCAAAAACCTTTGGACAATCTTTACATGAGGATTCATGGAGATACAGCTTCTTTTAGTAGAGTGAACCACCTCAGAAATAAATAGATGAATGCATAATGATGGAGAGACACAACATGTCCAACCATTGGTAATAAAAAACCTTAGAAACTTACGACTTAAAACATGCCTAATCACGCTGCAAGGAGATAACCCAAAGTCAAATCTCTACATCACAAGGAGACAAGAAAAAAGAGATTGAAATCAAAATAAAATTCCAGAAACCATTTTAGCTTAAGCAGAGAATAAAGTTTTGTATCAACGACATTCAGTTTGAGGTTTGAATCCAGTATCAGTATCAAAACAAACTTATAGATACAGTCGTAACAAACAAAAGGGGTGGTGGCGCAGTTGGCTAGCGCGTCATAGCTATTTGAGTAATCTTGAGGTCGAGCCTCTCTCACCCATAATTATTTTTTTATTTGGAACGCTCTTTCGTCCCACATCGGTTGTTAAGTTCTATTAGTTTGAGTATATATGTATGAAGAGAAGGAGAATCAGATGTGTTCGTAGAAAGGAGAGATGGTTGGCATCTCCTCTGACAGAGACGGGATTGACCTTCGGGTCCTGAACACATCCGGTTAAGGCTTTCCACCTTCGGGTGGATCTAAACCCAATTTTTTTTTTGACTCTCTTTTTTTTTAAAATTTTTACACTCAGTCTACCTGAGCAGACCCTTCTTGTTTCTTATACAAGGAACTTGTCAAAGTGATTGGCATCGACAAGGTTTTTACAATGGTGGATTCTCATTCATTCGGTAACTCATGGTTTAACGTTGTAGATAGATCATGTAAGCGTGAACAACTTGTATAGTATAACAAAAAAAAAAAATTAGTTTAAAATCAAAACTCCAACACACTCAGGTTTTGATATGGAGACGTGTGACACAAATATTGCAAAGCTGATAGTTTAAGTTGATTCTCCCCAAGGCTTCAGATATGCATAATTGTCAATCAAGCTTCCAAGTTTTTGTCAACTTGATAAAATTTAATGCGGAAAATGGGAACTAGACTGTGACATTGATCTCAATATTGTCTATGAGCCTAACCGATCCAAACCAAGTAGCAACACAAATCACTACTCCACTCTTTATCTCTTCCACTCCTTCCAGAGTTTCTTGATCAACAATCTGCATGTTGTGTACACACAATCATTATTCACATCAAAACCCTGAATGGTATTGTGTTCAACATCCAATAAACTTTAAAACTATGTTCCTTTATGATATGATGCTTACCTCGACATAATCGATTTTTCCTGCAGCTCCAACAATCTCTGAAATTATCATATCCTTAAGCTTTGAACAACTGGTTTGCCCTTGTTCTGCATAAGCTTTAGCCATGGCTAGTGATCTACTTATAGACAACGCCTACCACATCATAACACAAAGCAGAGCCGTTCAATCAGCAAAGTGGAAGCAATATATTGTGAAGTTTGTTCAAACTGAAGAAAAAAACATGGGATTTATCAACTATACCCTTTGCCTTTCTTCACTTGAAAGATGAACATTCCTAGAACTCATAGCAAGCCCATCTTTTTCTCTAGCTATATCTGACCCCACTATCTCAATCCCAAAATCAAGATCTCGAACCTGTAAACTCAATCTAAAACAAATCAAGAAGTACATTCAAATTCACAAAATACTCTTGTAAAAGACTATTCTCACCATTCTCTTGATAAGCCTCCATTGCTGATAATCCTTTTTACCAAACATAGCAACATCAGGCTCAACAATATTAAAAAGCTTAGTAACAATAGTGGCAACACCTCTAAAAAAAACAGGCCTACTCTTCCCACACAAACCTTTCTCCAACCTCTCAACTCTAACCCACGTCTCGTGCCCTAACCCACCTTCCTCCACACAACTCACCACCTTCCCACCTCCACCATCGCCGCCGCTTGTCTCCTTCTTCCTCCCGTCGTCGTAGTCGTAGAGGTTTCTCGGGTTGAACACGACGATTACGCCGGAACCGGAGGAGGAAACGGCGGAGAGTTTTGCGAGATCGCCGGAGAAATCAGAAGGGTAAGTAGAGAGGTCCTCGGTGGGGGAGAACTGGCCAGGGTTGACGTAGATTGAGACGACGGTGACGTGGGAGAGGGTGAGGGATTGACGGACGAGGGATAAGTGGCCTTCGTGGAGGAAACCCATCGTGGGGACTAAGCCGATGGTCTTGCCTTGCGATCTCATGCTTCTTGACCATCTTCTCATTGCTTCTTTGTCTCTGATAACCTCTGGTTCTCTGGTTTCCATTGTTTTGGAGGATCTCGATCGTCTAGACTGAAGTGATTAACGGGTTTTGGGGGAGATTCAGACAGAACTCGATGTCTGTTTAATGTGTTTTGTTGTCGCTGTTCCCGAGCAGATAAAAATGGAGTAATCTTTTTCTTTTTCCGGTATGGCTCGTATTCTCTGTAACACGAAACCAAAACAAAACCAAGTATTCCGGTTTGACCAAAAGGTATCCCGGTTTGACAGCTTTTAACTTTGAATCGGTTCAGTAGAGTTGATTTTGAACCGGTTCAGTACAGTTAACTTTGAACCAAGCTTGATTTGACTATAAATTTAATCTAAGAGCATCATCAACCCAAGCACTTCTAATGAGTTGCTTAATCCTTTTTTTAGTAATAAATGTGTCTTAAGCACTTTAGTTAAGAGTTTTCAATTTTTTTATCTCCAATGCAAGTTGCTTATTGTGGGGGTTCTTAAATTTTGGTGAGAATGATGAAAAGGTTTGGTGAGAATGAGCATAGGTCTACATACAAACCTTTTGGTACCAAAATTCTAGCATTGAAAGAAAGAGTTAAGTTCAACAGAACTATGTTCATAAGATCACTTAAGCATACCCTGAACTGTTGTAAAATTGATTACCAAAAACGATGTCTCTTCTAATACACAAACCTAATAGCCTCTGTATCAGTCAATCAACACAACCAAACAAGGTAAGAAAACAAACCACAAACGCTGGATGTATAAGAAACAAGAGACCACAAAGTCACAAACGCAAGAGCTGTAACACTAGCATCTGAGAGAACTTCAAAGAAGCATTCAACCTGGTTACGAATCACCAAAGCCAACTCCTAAAACTACTAACATAAAACAGTCTTTCAACCTAAGAATTGAAACATGTCACATAGATAATTACGATGATACAACAACTCTCTGATCATAACAGTTGAATTTTCTCTACTACTATCATATCTTCTCAAAATGTTACCTATGGTGCCAATGTCAGCGCCAGTAATCCCAATCCAGTCAAAGGCATTCATAACTTCCTTGAGATAAACCTAACGCCCAAGGTTTGTTAGCAGCATATGCTTTTATCACCTGGAAAATACCCACAAATTGATCATAAAAATGTGACCTTTTCCATAGAAAAGAGATCATCATCCCGTTTAAGTCACCATATGGATCAAATTGTTATGGAATAAAGCAACCCAAAATCGCAATACTTGCAAAAACGTAAGTTTGACTCCGAATTGAATTTACCTAAAAGACAAGATTTTTATCTTGAAATCAAATTTCCCAAATATAGATCAGTCAAATTGAGAATCAGAAATAGCATGCAATCGAAAGGCAGAGCATGAGGGAGAGGAAGAGAGAAAGGACCTTGAGCTTGAGGAAGAGAGGAGGGAGGATGATACTTATTGGCGGTGGCCGTAAGCGTCATGCATATTGATTCCCACATGATTCGATGTTCTCTCCCGACGAGAGGAGAAGCCTCCGATATTGTGTGTCTTTTCTTTGTCGTTGTCTTACTTTATTAGTTACAAGCAAATCTGGGGAGTTATCTTCTTCTTCTTCTTCACCCTCTGAGACGGATTTTGGGAAGCTTCTGAAACAGAGTCTTCGGATTCGTACGAGCCGTGGCTTTGACAAGACCATCTACTTCCGTGATTCGGTTCTCCAATCCAGAAAACGCCATCTCCGTTTAGAACAAGGAAGAATAACCCGGAAAAGAGGAAGAAGGAGCAGACACGTGTCCACTAAGAAACCCTGCTTCTGAAGCTTAATTAAGCAGCGCTGCTTCTCTTATTTTCTTTTTTTTTTCCTTTTTTTAAATCAAAAATTCATTAAGCATTCCATTAAGCGCTCCTGTTAATGGTACTCTAAGGAGCTGCTTAAACGGAGGTGCTTAGACCAACATTATCGGCAGCTCTTAGATCATTTTTTAGGTGTTGGGGTCCCACATTTTTGTAAAACCGAAGTCAAATGTCCCTTAATTAACAAACGTTTGTGGAGAGTCTTTAACAATTCGTGAATGTTTTTCGAACAAAAGAAATAAAAAAAAATTAAAACTTTGTGCCTAAAGACTTGTGAACGTCCTAGCATCCCAAATTAAAAATTAAAATTAAGCATTCCAAATGTCTAATTATTTGTACTATTCGTAAGCTCTACTAATACGTGACGTGATAATCCGCAATAATTTTTATATTTTTTAAAATAAGACAGAGAAAAAATTAAGCATCCCAAATGAGATGCTAAAGTTGAAGATGCTCTTGAACCTGTTGATATGATTTAAGTTTTAACTATCGTCCCGATAAACATTAGTTAACAGATGAATTTCACTCTTATACAAGCTGCAATATTCTACTTAATCATTCTTACTGAATCTAAGTCCACGAATCTGTTAGCTAATACTGTGTTTGTATGTAACTGAAACCCTTTCAATAATTTTCTTTTAAAAGGTTTTGAGTGGATATAACCAATATGGGTAAACTATATTAGATATTAAATATTTGGTAACGTTTATATATCTGTTTTTTTTTAACTCTTAAGAGATTTATTAGAACTTCTTCATGTCGTACTACAATGGAACCAAAAACACTCAACCACTAACATCAATAAATATTTGGTATTAAATATTTGGTAACGTTTATGGCGTTTATCTTTTGGCATCTGCCTTGATCCTTTAGACCATGTGCAACGGTGAAAAAAAAGAATCCTTAGGACATAATCCTTAGCTTAATGGAATATAATATCAATATAAAACTAAGAAAAGCTAGGGATTCATCCTTAGCTAAGGATTAAATTGAGATGGTCCTTGTTGACGTGGCAGGTACAATTGATACGGATTTCGCTGGAGTCATCCCTCAACATCGTCACGACCGAACTCGTTCACTTCGATTCCGACCTTCCCCGCTACAAAACCAAAGATGGCGTTTACAGAGACCTGACCGTCAACGGCAGAATCGTCTCCCCTACCATCATGTGGGTTGAGGCCCTCAATCTCATCCTCCACAAACTCTCCTCAACCAATTTTGATTTCAAGAAAGTCATCGCCTTCTCTGGAAGCGGCCAGCAGCACGACAACGTCTTCTGGCAAAAGGGAAGCTCCCAGATTTTAACATCTTTGGATCCCAACAAATCCTTAAAAGATCAACTCCAGAATGCTTTCTCTGTCAAGTAATCTCTGATTTGGATGGATAGTAGTACAATTGTGCAATGTAAAGAGATTGAGAATGTTGTGGGAGGGGGCGTAGTGTTGTCTGAGATCACTGGTTCACGTGCTTACGAGCGCTACACTGGCCCTCAGATTAGGAGGCTTTTTAGTACTGAGGCTGATTTGTATGCGGGGACTGAGAGGATTTCGGTTGTTAGCTCGTGTATGGCGTCTTTGTTGATTGGAGATTATGCTTCCATTGATGAAACTGATGGTGCTGGGATGAATTTGATGGATATTAAGAAACATTGTTGGTCTAAGGAAGCGTTGGAGGTTTTGTTTTGATTGGTTTTGGAGACTCTTAAAAGTGAAATGGATATTTCTTAATAGGTTTTTTTTTTGTTTTACAGGTTACAGCTACGGGTTTGGAGGAAAAGCTTGGAAAGTTGGCACCAGCTTATGCTACTGCTGGTTCCATTTCTCAGTATTTTGTTCACAGGGTAGTATCTCTCACGCTTCTGTCTCATAAATTTGTTGTTGTTTTTGCTGTAGATACTGTTTTGACAAAAACTGTGTGGTTGTGCAGCAGTCAAGAGACAATCCTAATAGTTTGGCAGGTACAGATTCAACAACATAGGCTTTTTTTGAGTAGCATCTGCAACAATTGGATTCTTTTGTGTGTTTGTATATATATGAAATAAGCTAAGCTTTGATGTCTTTGATTCTCTTCATCAACTTTTCTTTACTTCTGGACTTGTAATCTCTTTAGCTTGTGAAAGTGATTCACACGTACAAGGAGAAGTAAAATGTATAGCTGCACAATGGACATGTAACTATCTCCCATTTGTCATATGGCTTTATGCTCTTTGTACCTGGATATAACAGAACGTTATCAAGCTTAGTGGATGTAAGTGTATAGGAAATGGATATTTATTGTGTTTGTTAGAGAGACATACGTCCACTTCCTGAGCTCGATGAATTAAATGCTGAGAAACAGTGAATAACGTTAGCATGTTGCAGGTATATTCAAAGCTCTGGTGGAAAGATTTTGCCACCACCTCTTAGCATGCTGCAGGTATTTTCAAAGCTTTCATCCTACCTTATGAACATCATATATCAAATGATATGGTTAAGAGGAGTGTACTTGATTAAATGAAAGACCTATCCGGTTTGTGATGCTTCTTCTATTCACATATATATCTTTGATGCCACAACGTATCTAACAAGAGTTCTCTGCTTTTAATCTCATGATAGGAATCATTCCAAAGATTGTTACATAAACAAGATGAAACCAGAGCTGAGTGGGAATATCCTTTCGCGGTCGCTGACATCAATATCTCATTCATGCTGGCACAAATATAAGTGAAAAGAAGAAGACGACTAGGTAAGATGGTCTCTGACCTATACATCACAAATTTTTTGATAAAAAAGTGTTTCATTTATCTCTCAATCCCTGCATGAATTTCCCAATACTTTTATAAACTAATAAGGCTTATGTTTAATTAAAAAAAAACTTTTTTTTCCTAAGGACTCCTAGAAGTAATCCACCATTGGACTACTTATTTTGCTAAGAATCCTTAGCTATTCAATAAATAAAAAAAATACTAAAATACTCCCTAAGGACTCTTTTATGAGAACAGCATTGCACATGCTCTTAGAGTCTCAAGTCTTAACACTCAACCACTAACAACAACCGTAAAGCAACTAAAAGTCCTCAACGGGACATTATTATTGGTGTATATACAAAAATTTACGCAAGAAAAGATGCCACATATTTTCTATGAAACACGAAATATATGATACATTTACGAAACACAAATCATTAGCAAACTAGTTGGTTTCTAAAGGAAGAGATCTGCTCGAAGATAGGCAATCTCTTAGATCTAAAACTACTGGTCGTCATCTGTTCAAGCCCAAGAACAAAGTCATCGTCTAAGATATTCCCCAATACATCCTCCATCTCAGCATCTCGCCTACGTGGCAGCGAGGCCTCTAGCTCACTCAGGAGCTCATCAGCTCGTTGCCTTGTTCTACAATCATCAGCACCCGAAACCCTAGACTCGAGAACATCGTCAAGAACCGTTCTTCCTTCCTCAAACCTGCCTTGTTTGATAAGGCACATTGCAAGGTTGCAAGATTTGTTAGCGTCTGGCTCCACCATACGAGCTTTTCTGTATACCGCTTCTGCCGACAGATACTTGGCTTGTTGCATATATGCCCACCCCAAGTTTCCCTGTATATTTATTACAGTTAAACCGGTCGGTAAAGAATAATAATAATAATAATAATAATAATAAGCAATACACAAATTAGGAGCATTAATTACCAGTAATCTTGAGATCTCTTGTTGAACGGTCACTTGAAACTTTTTGCCGTGGGATCGAGCGGTCTTGGTGGGTTTACCGTTGAAAGCCTCTCCTTGATAGATCTGCCTTAGTTTCCTCTTCAACAACTCAACTTGTTCCTCCATTTTCCCACATTTCTATTCAAAAGAGAAAACACCATGTGAGTGCTATGGTAACAGATTAGTATTAATAATTTAAGACTAATCTCTTAAACGTATATATAGTTTATGTTGGTTATAATTGCATTTAGAGTGCAAGTTGATATATGTATGGTTATAGTAAGACCTTGTATAAGTCGATAAGGACATTGTCGAGGGAATCTTGGGAGTTCTTGGAGCAACGAGGACGAAAGGATTTAATGGCTTCGATGGCTTCTTCAGAACGGTCAAGTTGTTTCATTACAACAGCCATGTCCTTGAGAGCACTGTCTACTCTGTCTCCTGTGTTAATGGCTTTCCAAAACCACACTATTGCCATCTCCGGGTTCTTCTCTATCAACTGCAAACCAATTATATTTCATATAATTAATAATTTTACGTAAATATTTAATATATATATAAAATATATATATAGATCATTTGTTAGGTAATGTGCTAATAAAAATATGAGAGGATATGCCAATAATAAAAAAAAAATGTAAAGAATAATATTCTTTGGGACGTAAAGACCTTTTGCACCATTGTGATGAAAAGTAAACGCGAATATTAATGCAAGAATCCGCACTGTTTGGTTCAACTATTGACTTTTTATACGCACACCGCAAATTTTACTTTTTAGCATAACCAAACTAGTGTTTGTTCAATTGTTCAAATTCAGTTTTAAAAACTCAGTAAATACGAAAACTTCCTTTAAAAAAAAGAAGAACAGATTACTTGTCTAGCTCATATAGCCTACTAATAACTCAGTAAATACGAAGACTTCCAGGAGAAACTTAAATAAAATAAAAACAGATTACTTGTCTACCTCATATAGTCTACTAATTATCTACTAAACCACTCACTAGTATATCAGGGAAAAAAAGTAACAACATCCAATCTAAATCACACCAAAAATTACACCAGACATTTATATTTCTATATATCTGATACCATGAATGTTTCCCATTATACATTAAGTCCATAAAACAGTAAACGGAACTGACAGTAGAAAAACGTGGAGTCTTGTAAAATTTGATTCACAAAAAAAAACTGAAAAAAAGACTCAAAGATGAAGAGTAAGTACCTGAGCATGTTTGGCTTTGACATAGGGAGTATCACCACATGGAACTTTGTGAATCACATGAAACAGTTCATTATCTTTCACCAGATCACTCCTTGTTGAGTTGATATTATTATTCTTCATCTTATTCAAGCTTCTCTCCATCTTTTCCTCTCTCTCTTTCTCTCTCAATAATTGAAGTGCGCAGATGTGTCTTTATGCAGGCTGGGAGAGACAACCTCTGAACTAATACTTATATTCGTACGGTTGTAACTGTAATAAATGAATATAGACGATATCTCATCTATGTTCCTATAATTATGCCACGTCACCTGAAGACTTCCTACCACGTAGGTGAACGAGCTAAACGTGTGTCATTTTACCATTGCCGTTGCCTCTCTCCACATATATTAGGCCAACAGAATCTATATATTCGGTGCACATATCAATTGTTATACGGTGTATACTCAGGAGCCTCTTGTTCTTATTACCTATCAGTTCTGACGGTTCGGTCAGATATTTTACCTAAGCTTATCGATTTACCCTGTGGGACTCTGCCTTTGCACGTTCCAACAACTTACAAGAGTATATGTTTTTCACAACAAGTACTTTTTTTGCAACCGTTTGGATCGATCAATACTTATCTATGCGAAATTAAATGTGTTTGTGACAGTGCTTACTCGTGTCATTTTTATAGTTCACTGGATTTGGATCCTTAACCCACGACATGCATATAAGATTTTTTTGTTATATAAACTTACCAATTTCATAGCACAGATGTATAAAATATCTAAATACAGTTGTGTATATATTAAAAAAATTTGTTCACTAAATTTTTTTTTGCTAATTTTAATTATGTAATTTATATATTACTATAATTAAGGCCAACTATATTCGTATGTAGCTAAATTCAATAATTACATATGTAATTGGTATCTTCTTTTTGTAGTATATTCACAATTCAGTGGCATATGTTATAATCTTTTTTTAACAATCATTTTGAATGATCAGATAAGTTTTGTTTTCTAGATTTATATATATTTAAAACTATTTCACAACTGTTTTTCCTTTGCGTTCTCGTAGCTTAAATCAATCACAATTCATGTTCCAAACTAGGAGAGAAAATTAAGTTCAGTCCACTCTTATAAACTTTTTTTTTCATATTGATTAGTTGGTTGAATGATCATTTAATTGACGTCAAAGTACAGAACAGTCCTTAGCAAGTGGTGCAAGGCATTTCAACCTTCATTTCAAAAGATAAAAAAATTCCCAAAAATTCAGTAGTTATATAATTTCAATGATCCATCGTCATATGAATCACTGAGTCAACTTAAAAGATAAGGGATTAAAATAATTTAAGTGGTTTTAACAAATGAATTAGGAATCAGTGTCACTCTCAGACATTTATGTAAGAAACCAATGAATCTAGACAGCTTGGGAAGCAGTATTCACTAGTTAACAAGCGTTGCCGCTTTCACCAGAAAAATTATCATCATACGGTCATATTCATGACATGGGACCACAGTCAATCAGCCATCACTATTTTTGATTTTATAAAACATGATAATAGTATTTAAAAGGAAAATGTAACAAAACAAATCTTTCAAACTACAAGAAACATCTAACTAGAAGTCCCTGGGAGTATATTACCAACCATCAAAAGTTTCTAGAGTGAGTTCGAGAAAACCAATTTTTGAGACGGCCATGGAGTTTAACCTTTCGTCGACTATACTAAGTATCAATATACAATCTACTGTAAAGAGTGATAGTGTAGTTGTGTAGGTCTTTTAGTGAGATGAATGAAACTTTTGCATGTTCTCTTGAGTGGAAAAAGTGTTTTCTTTTGTTATTACTCCCTCTGTTTCATTATAAGTGTCACTCTACAGCTGTGCACACGGATTAAAGAAACAATTAATTTTACATATTTCCAATATAAAAATACAATTACCCATACACCTAACCATATTTTAATCAATAGAAAAATAAATTACATAATAAAATTAATAAATTTTGCATTGAAAGCCGAAAACGACACTTATTTTGTAACGCAAAAAATTCTCTACAACGACACTTAATATGAAACGGAGGGAGTATTAATCAGTATTAAATACTGTAATACTATGAATCCGAGAGTAGGGGAAATATCACATGAATCTGGACGGATTCTCAGCAAGATTCTAGATTAATCTGGTTGCTTAGGTTAGATCTATTCAAGTTCTGCATGATTTAATACTATTATTTTATTAAAATCACTGATTCATTCATAAGAGTGTTGATGCTTGGATTTTAATATTTGCAACTTGTTCGATTTCTTCAAAGCATGTGTTTTATTAATCAGTCTTTAGTTGAATATTCTTCAAGGCCGAGAACCTAGATTTAACATGTACTCGTCCTTCATCTACATTTATTTTCTTTTGCCGACAGTTGTAATTCATTTACCTTTGGTAGGGTTACATTCATGAACATAGTAAACTAACACACGAACCAGTGTCATGAACTCGTCAAAGTGACGTTTGTTGAGGCAGTGTCATGAGCTCATGTGGCGCACTAAAACTTTCTGTCATGTCTCTCACCCACTGAGTTACGAGCCTTCTAGATGATATGCTTCTGTGTGTCGACGATTAATTTATTAAAAATGTGTTAGGAACTGTGAGGAAAACAAGATGAGAGGCATTTAAGTACCTTTAGACTTGATCAACGTGTCAGAATGCCCGGCTGTGACCAAACTTAAATTTGGTTGGCCCCGTCATATGGTGTTTCAATAATTACCTGAAAGTTTTTTTTTAATATTAAAAAGAAGATCAAATTGGAATTTCTTTTTATATGTAGACTTCCAGATGATGAAGAGTTAATCAATCTTTTGGTGTTTTACTTTCTACTCACGTACTCTTTAATTTGCTTCTCCACCACCACCACCACTGTTCTTACCTAATCTCCTCTTTATTGTCTTTTCATCGTTTCATTGCTACCTAACTTTCCCTTCTTGGTTACTTGACTTTTCTTTTGTTATTGATTACATATCTATTACAAAGAAAATTTCAAGACTCAGTAACTTTCAAGGTTTTGTCGCACTTGGACGACCTAGGTACAGTTCATTGTTATTGACAAATGTTCTGTATTTCTCAGAGAATATATAGGAACAAAGCTAAGAGCATGAATATCGGACAGTTTTAAGGGTTTCTTAAGAGCATCATTAACCCTTAGCTCTTAGCTAATAAGGGTTTTTAGAATTTTTTTTAATTTTTCTTTTAAATTTGTTGTCTTTAAAAAAAAAAAAAAAATCACGGATCACTATATGTTGGTGGAACCCGTGAATAGTTTAAGAACCTTGTAAGAGTTCTTAAACTATATGTTCTTACACAAGATATATAAGAAATGGTTCTTAAGATAATAGTGACATCCATACATTTAAAAATCAATTTTTTATTTTAAGAACCATGGCTAATGGTGATCTTAATAATTGGTCTTCAGAGGCGTCAGATAAGAGTCGATGTTGGTAAGATCCGCAAATCCCACCAATACATGGCGATCCGTGATTGGTGTACTTTTAAAAAAAAATTAATTTGAAAAAAAAAATCGTATGGATTTTAGGGATAATCATGGTCTAAGCCCATTATATAACACCTGACTATGGAAATATCATATATACAATGGAAGAAAGGTAAATGGGCCTCGCCAGATTCATAAACATAAAGCCCAATGGGTAATGGCTTACTACCTTTTTGTTGTGTGACTGAGAAATAGCCAACTAGGTGAGGACAAGTTGCAAGGTGAAGTGGGCGGTGCGATCAGTCATTACCCATCATCAGACGCTTTTATGTCTACCAATTTGCTTCTCTAAGTTATGGAGCCATCTTTCCTTTTGGCAACTTGTTCAAGAGATGAGTATCCTTAATGTGTGTTTGTTAATATATGTTTCTCAATTACACCTTTTTAAAGGAACTAATCTTATGATCAGTAAAGGCATGGTCAGCAGTATTAACAAATGAGGAGTTTATGACTAAGCCAATAGCAAATATGAGTTCCATTTAAAAAAGATGCAAAAGAAAACAAAAAAAAATTGCTAAACTCAAGAAAGGAGAAAGAGAAGTTCAATTCCATTTCCCAAATCAAAAGTCTCTTTCTCACCAATCATTTTACTTCTCATCAACATGCACCACCATTACTCATTCTCTTTATCTCTGTCTCTCTCTTATCTCCTCTGTTCCCAAGCCCATACTAGTAAAAGAACCTGGTCCCAAAGTTGGCTCTGCAACACAACAGAACTAATGAATCCAATCACAGATTCATATTCTCTACATTTTCCAACTCTCCTCAAACACCATCTTTAACTTGACTTCTCCTCTACTTCTCATATTCTCCATTGCCTTTTTAAACTCATCTTCTGAAGCCCACAATACACACATTCTCTCTCTCTCTCTCTCTTAGTCTTCAACTTAAAGGTATATAAATTGATTAATCAGTTTAAGGCACTCACTGGAAGTTAATCTTATGTTATGTACATTTTCTTCTGTATATAGATAGCATAAAATGGAAGATGATCATCACCATGAAGTGAAAGAGGAAGCAAAAGAGATCAACAAAACTAAAGAAGCTAACAAGAGAGATGAAGACACATCTTCATCAAGAGTATTCCCATGCCTCTTTTGTTCTAGAAAGTTTCAGAGTTCTCAAGCCTTAGGAGGTCACCAGAACGGCCACAAGAAGGAGCGAACTGTTGCAAGAAGAGCCAAAAGGGCTTACGATTTCGTCAACAACAATGACTTTCTTCACACGTTACCTGTATTCTTATCATCTCCTTCTCCGCACCACTTGGCCATCTTAAGCTACCCTTCACCTGCCTCCTTTGGCTGCTTTACACCTGCCCAACCGGACCACCCAATATTCAGATCCAACGGTGCTCGTGCTGTGTTGGCTGCATCCCACCAAGGCAGAGATAGCAGAGGAGGGTGTTTTGGTCAGCAACGTGTTGAAATTTTGGATCATAATTGTAATGTGGTGACTAGTGAGAATGGTAGAGATCATTGTCTTGATCTCTCCCTCCATTTGTAACCTTTGGGTTTTGTTGTTAGACCAGTGGGAAAAATATCTGAATCTCTCTTTAGTGATTTAAAGTTTACAATGCTTAAAAAAAAAAAAGAGAGAAGTTTACAATACTTTTAGATTTAGAATGAAATTATCAGGTCAAAATGATGTGTAAGAGTCAATGTATTTAACATATATAGTGTAATTTCTACCATATATGGTTTGACTAAAATGTAGTATATAATAGTATATATAGGAAAAATCATTTGGCATAAAAAACACAGATAGTTACATACATCATAAATAAGGTTATAAAGAAATAAATAAACTCTCTCTCACCATGTCCAAGTTAGTCTCTTATTGTATGGTTTTGATGGTTCTCTTCTCAGGTAACTTAAACTTTTCGTTTATTTGTTTTTACTATCGTCTACATTCAACGCTACAATATGCCCACGCAGAAGTACTCTCGTTTCTAAACTGTGAACGTTCGTTCACAATTGGATGCAGTGTTATTGGTCATTCCCAAAACTGAGGCACGGAAGAGATGCAGAAAAGTGATAGCGCCCAGGACACAATGTGTGTTGTTAAAGTGCAGGGAAGTTTGTTTCAAGACGTTGAAAGGGTTTGGAATTTGCATTGAGAATCCATCAAGCTCTCGTAATTATACATGTAATTGTATGTATGATTGTTAAGTATACAGTATGTTTCTATGGATAATTGTTTGGGATTTTTTTTTCTTAAATCGAAGCTTGTAATCGAAATCCTATTTGGAACGATTAATAAAATTTTCTTATCGAGGAAAAAAAAATTATATTTATAATTTACAAAAATTATAAATAGTTTAACGTATCCATGGACTAAAACGCATCTTCAAGAATTCGATATGCAATGGTTAGACACCTTATAAAAAAATAATGTTTAGGCGGTTGTCTTTTTTTCTTTTATAACTGATGTTATATTTGAAATGTCATAAAAGAAAAAAACAAAAGAAATAAAATGAGATGTCATTAAACACCAAACAAAAGTGAAATAAAATGAGATGTTATTAGACACCAAACAAAAGCAGAAGGGACCTCATCAAATCCCCTTATTGCTGAGCTTCCAAAACGAGTAAGTGATGTAGTCACGCCTAAATTCTAAAGCGAGTAAGTGATGTAGCCACACCTTCAGGCGGTTGTCTAAAACTATTATTTGAATGTTCAGAATTTTTTTAAAAATCAGACTGAAAGAAATCATTTCATCCAGAAACAATTTAGAAACAATTTGCCGGGTAGACTGATTTTTAGAATACTGAATTCAACTATTAACATTGTTAATATAGCAAAGAAACAACAGAGCTTGTGTATACACTATGAACAATGAATTACTTTCACCAATAATCCATACACGAGCATGATCCATTTTCGAAATGGTGAAAGCGTTTCCTGTCCCTTACAGTTATCTTTCTCTCATAAACCTTGGAGATGAGTTTGAGAGACGAATGACAATCCTCACAAATACGCAGGTTCTTAACTACGCGTAATGGTTTACCAGGTGTTGTGCTTATTAACCCAAACGCAACAGCGATCTTCTCGCTGTGGTAATGAAGCGCGTTTTCTTTATCTTCTTCCTCCAAGTTCAGCAAAACCTGTGTGGTTATAGGTCTATACCCAGCAAGTCTCAGTTTCTCCGAGATTTCCACAAGCTTCGAGTTGATATCTTTGGCTCTAGGGTGAGAATCATCTTCCACAAGAAACTCATGAAGCACACCATCAATATCGATCCAGCTACATCCAGGATCTTTTCTTATATCCATCTCTTTCATCCTCAGCCTCATCTCCGAAACCTCTGACCAGTTTCCTTGAGAAGCGTACATGTTCGAGAGAGCGACATAAGCTCCACTGTCCTGAGGAACCATATCCATCAGAATGTTGGCCACACGTTTCCCCATCTCCACGTTCCCGTGCATTCTGCAAGCACCCAAAAGAGCTTTCCATATCACATCATCTGGTTTTATCGGCATGTTGTGTATAAACTGCTCAGCCTCTTCAAGAAGACCAGAGCGTCCCAATAGATCAACCATACACCCGTAGTGTTCAATCCTGGGCTCTAAACCATCCACATTCACCATTTGACTAAAATACTTCCTCCCTTCTTCTACCATCCCAGCATGGCTACAAGCAGTCAAGAGATTAATGTACGCAACATCGCTAGCCTTAACTCCAACCTTCCTCATTCTACTGAAACACTCAATAGCCTCACCTGCTAAACCGTGTATAGCAAACCCGTTTATCATCGCACTCCAAGTAATCACATTCCTCCTCGGCAACCTCTCGAAAACCTCAACAGCTCTCTCCACAACTCCACATTTAGAATACATATCAATCAAAGCAGAGCCAAGGACATCATCAACCTCCACTCTATTCCTCTCCGCATACCAATGCAACCACTCTCCCAACTCCAACGACCCGATCCGCGAAACCGCGGGCAAAACACTAACCAAAGTAACATAACTAAGACGCAAATCAACTCTCTTCATCTCATTGAAAACCTCCACAGCCTCCTTGAAACACCCGTTCTTGCAATAACCAGAGATCATAGTGTTCCAAGTAACAACGCTTCTCACACGCATTTGATCGAACAACATCCGCGCAGCTTTACAATCACCAAGCCTCATGTAACCGTCAATCATCACATTCCATATAACAACTTCACCATCTCTCTTCCTCATCCCACCATTAACCAAAACCATATCTCTCACTATAATGTTCTTATAAAACAACACACACGCGTCACTCATCAAACCGCACATCACATACATCCTCACGAGATTACTCATAACAAACTCGTCTCCGCTAAACCCTAACTTAACCGCCAACGCGTGGATCTGCTTACCTTCCCCGATCCTCCCGGTTTTCGCGCACGCCTTGAGTAACGAAGGGAAGGTAAACCGGTTCGGTTCGGAGTCCTCGTCCTCGTTCATCATCATCTCGTGGAAGAGTGTGATGGCGACGATCGCGTTGTCTTCGCTCTCGCTGAAGCCTCGGATGATGGTGTTCCAGGAGAAGCAGTTGCGGCGAGGCATGTGGGTGAAGATCTTGCGTGCGTAGTCGAGGTCGCGGTGGAGGAGATCGGAGGTGGCGCAGAAGCGGAGGAGCTCCGCGGCGGCGAGTGTGTCGCGCATTTGGCCGGATTTGATGAGTGTGGCGTGGATTTGGGAGAGGTCTCGAGTGGTTCGGCATCTGTTGATTTGAGGGAAGAGGGAGGATGGGTGCGTTGAATGAGATGATGACGGGGGGTTACCGCCGGGGGAGTAGAGTGTTTGTGTTGAGTTCATTGTGGTGGTGACTCAGCGAGTTCTTCGTCTAAAGGATATCGTGTGGCTTGTAAAGAAGATAGTGCAACACTCTTAGACCATCTCCAACGGGAGTTCTAAAACTATATATTTGTGTATGTATATATTATATATATGTATGTAATTGTAGGGTCTACCAAATAGTGTAGAACCCTCTTTAAAAGTTCTAAAAAATTCTACATTTAGAACTTTTGAAGAGGGTTCTACACTATTTGGTAGACCCTACAATTACATAAACATATATAATATATATATACACAAATATATAGTTTTAGAACTCCAATGGGATAGAACCCCCATTGGAGATGGTCTTAACTGTCCACTTCTGTTTTTTCTTTTCTTTTCGTACCATATTAATACTCCCTCAGTTTTTTAAATATGATATTTTATAAAGTTTATGTTGTTTCAAAATATAAAATGTTTTAAATATGTTCTTAGATTTTAATATTAATTTTAAAAGTCTAAAGCCACCAAACTTAAACGTAACAAGAGGAAGTTTAATAATTTTTTTTTAATGATTTTAGAATAAACAAAATTCATAAAACATAATTGGTTAAATATTGGTTGTTTCAACAGTCTAATATCAAACTGGAACTAAACTGAAGAAATTTTTTTTTCCATGTTATATTTTTATTTCATTTTTAAAAATATTTAGTTATAATAAATTAATAATTAAGTAATTCTTATAAAAGGAAAAAACTGTGAAAGATATATTTATTTTGGTAAAAATGAATGATATACTGAAATTATAAGTGATTTTTTTTTCTTATAGAATTCCTCAAAGATATATTTGGAGAGGAGGAAAATTAATAATATAATGTTAAATATTAATGAATATATTTTGAGAGTTTTAAGTAGGGCTGGGACTTAATATCCGCTATCCGCTATCCGATCCGGGATCCGTCCCGATCCGCTCCGAAAAAACGGATATCCGGGGGGTCCGGATCCGGATCCGGATAGTGATTTTGCGGATCCGGCGAATCCGGATCCGGATCCGGATAGTGAAAATTTTAGTCCGGATATCCGGATCCGGATCCGGGCCCACTAAATATTT